>JAGDYQ010000017.1:2339616-2417140 GCA_021962125.1 Bulinus truncatus | reverse complement strand
TGCTGACCAAGCATGAAAGAAAAAATATGCTTTAAAGGCTTCGCTTGGTTGAATAATGCAGAATTAGGTAATATGGACATACGAACATCTGTATCAATGGGTAATAAAGCATTAATGCACTTATCACTTAATATTATATAATATATATATATATATATATATATATATATATATATATATATAAAGTATACTAGGAAAATATATAGAGGCCTATATATATAATTTCTTTATCTTTCTCGGAACTGTTTTTCATAGCTGGGCAAATTGTTTGAAAAGTAAAAAAAAAGAAAAATAGTTTTAGCCAAGGCAAATCTACCTTTGGACTAACATGGACAACAGTCGATAGGCAAAGCTATTTTTTACTTTGAGCCAGTCAAATTTTTTCGATTGTATTTTAATGGAATACTGTTTATTAATTCTTTACTTTCGATTTGACGAGCTCCGAGATCAGCGCTTTTTTTATATCATTTATATGTGATATTAATTAAACCAAGTAAGAAAATGGTATGATAAATCATTGTGAATGGAAATCAACAAAACACAGCAATCTTTCAGTCACATTCACGTACCCATTACTTATGTTGGAAATATAACATCAACATAGAACATTTGACAATTGCTCTAAAGGCTAATTAATATTTTTTAACTCAAACAAATTATTGCGTTCTATCTGTTTGAGATAAATCAGACTGTAGCAATAGATATCATTTAACATTATCTATTGTGAAATGACGTGATGAAACCATCAACAGCAGAGTCAATACGCCCGTAAACATATTTCACCAAAAAGCTCTTTTATGCAAAAAGTGATTCAATTGTTCTGTCTTTCTCTATATAACTCTCTATTTGCTTGGCGTTGTCCAGAAATCTGAGTGTAATGTTTATTTTATCCACAATAATTTAATTAATTTAATTAGGTTTTTTTGTCATGCTTTATAATTGAAAACCAGACGATTCGCTCAGCACTTACGCCGAAGACTTCTACACCACATCCACCACAAAATGTTGTAAATTCATTTTTTTTTACATTATTGTATACTTGGTTCTATTGCAGCCTGGCATCTATTGCTTCTATTACATTACTTCAGCATCTGGCTTATATTCATTCGCGTTAACTTTAAAAAACGTTAAAAATTTAAAGAAGCTTTAGGCTTTTATATCGTTTACACCCCCTTTTAGCTATATATTCAATGTTCTGATATGTGATGATAGATCAATACGATTTAACTGAATCTATTATATCATTATGATCTAAATTTCGAATGTGTTCATTGTCCCAACAATCTCCAAAGCATTATGATAAATGTAACATGTGTTATGGAAATAAATAATCACATTATTAATCGGATCAATTATGTTTTTGAAACATTTCAAAAAATGCTCTTAATACATTTTGATATTGTCGATCAATCACTAGTCTAACTTAACCATGGTCCTAGACCCATGGTACCTACTCATCATTTTGTCGGTCTTGGCCTGCCATGTGTACATCAAAAGTTCATTTCGCAGTGGGACCTCTAGAGAAATTGAGGCTTCACGAGCTTCTAAGGAAGCATATGTTTTCTATCTACCTTGTACGTTTAATATGCCATTTCATTTGGTGTGAAATACTGCGGCGCATGCCTGGTTTCACCAAGATTTATTAAGAAACTCTATCAATTGAAATATTAAGCTTTAATGTTCTGAGTTTAATTGAAAGTATCAGGAGCTATGCAACAGATGGCCGGAGTTTTCGGACGATTAAATGACTATAATTTCGAATCTTTTCAAAATATGAGTCCCTATTTGATTGAATTACAAACCGCTTATAGTTGAGATTTAAGAGAAAATAGATGCTGTTTTCAAATATAAGAAAACGTCTTTTAATATCTTTTTTCAGATATATACATTGTAAATTGAATCTATAAACCATTTA
This sequence comes from Bulinus truncatus, assembly GCA_021962125.1. Lineage (NCBI taxonomy): Eukaryota > Metazoa > Mollusca > Gastropoda > Planorbidae > Bulinus > Bulinus truncatus. The sequence goes on along the minus strand of JAGDYQ010000017.1, from coordinate 2,415,225 downwards.
CAAAATTTACAGATAACTTTATGGAAAAACTAGCGCGTACTGATGCAAATACATTTATAATACGGAAAATGCTCTATGTTTAGAGCTCATATTCCAGAATGGAACGAAACTTTAGTACTTGTTTTGGTTTTGCCGCCACATTTTCCCAATGTGCGTATCAGAATGTACCAGAATATTTACATTGCTTATGACGTCTAAGGGTATTTTCTTGAACTCTCTGGAATTCACTGTTGAAAGTAAATCTTGAAAAAAAATAGAAAATATGTTGTTGTTTTTTCTATGCAATTTCAAACTGTTTTAAGCGAATGTTCATAAATAAAAAACCTTACCAAACTTTGGACACGAAAGAAACAATATTGTAGCGGAAAAAAGGAATGCAAATTCCGTGGATAAAAATGAACAAGCGTTTTATAAAGCTGTTTCAGTCTTTGTCATCTGTTTTGCTGGAAGCTTTGACCTATCATCTGTTTATGGAGCACCAACCAGCCTATAACTGCATCAGTTTGAAAAGCTGTATCAGCTTGTCATCTATTTTCTGAAGCTATGTCATCGGTTTATGGAAGGTGTATTAGCCTGTCATCTCTGTTTTATAGATCTGTTTTAATTTCCTGTCATCGTTTTATGAAGCTGTTTCACCTAATCATCTGTTTTATAGAATCTATTTTCACCCCTATGTCATCGTGTTTGTAGATGTTCAGCCTATATCATCTGTTTTATGGAATCTGTTTCAGCTATAATGTCATCGCTTTATGGAAGCTGTTTCACCCTATGTCATCTTTATGGAATCTACTCACCCTATATCATCTGTTTATGGAATCTGTTTAACATATGTCATCTGTTTTGGAAGCTATTTCAATATGTCATCTGTGTTTATGAACTGTTTACCCTATGTCATCTGTTATTTTTTATGGAATCAGCTTTCAGCCTATATCATCTGTTTTACATGAATCTGTTTTACCACCCCTATATCTCTATTTTCGATCTGTTTCAGCCTATGTCATCATTTGTGACTATTTCACCCCTATAACATCTGTTTTATGGAATCTACTTTTCAGCCTATATCAATAATGTTTCTGCAGCTACTGTTCCTTCATAAATAATCTGTTTTACTGGTATCCTGTTTCACCCCCTATCTGCTCTCCTAGATGTACAAGCATTTGATTGTTCATTGGATTTAAAGCTAATATTTTCATCACCAAACATAATGAGGTCGCGATGAATTTTGTTAATTGGTGACGCGAAAAAAAACCTGGACTGCAAATATCGATTTTTCAAATATAAGGATGAGATGAAATCTCATGATCCTGAATACCACTAATGGGAGAATTTTTTGTCCGCCCTGTCTCACCTTTTAAAAACCGATGGTGCAATGGCCATAGGATTCTACCAACCAAGATATATATTTCTGGACCTTAAGCCCAGACTTGAAATATTTCCTTGTTTTACTTGGAGATCGAACCAGGTACCTTCAGGTTTTAGTGCTTTACCGCGCACGGCCATCCACCCCCTCTGCAAATATCGATGGAATATTTAAATCAATCGATTATACCCTCAATCGAATACTGCTCTTCCCAAGTCTATTTTTAAAAAGAAAAGTCAGTTTCTTTAAAATAAAAAAATCAAAATTAAGTCCTAAACGGATGCCATTCAGAGTAGATCTTATTTAACTTGTGGTATCAACTTTGATTCTTTGGGCGACTCATATTACTGACTACCATTACCAAGGCTTACGGAAACTCTTGCACTGCATCAAATTCATCTAGATAATATCACCTTAATTTTTCGGTATCTTCCATAACAAACATTGATTCTGTCTGGAACAAGAATAGCATGCTCAAAGATGACATAGTGGCTCAGTTTCCATAAAACCAAGTAATGGCTGCATCAGGTTCTCAAAATAGATGACATCGGCTGAAATAGATTCCAAACGCGTGTCTGACTCTGTCCCGTGAACACAATAATAGCTTTGTGGTCTGTTTGTGCTAACCATAGTAACATCATATCATTCCATACAGCTTAATACATACATATTATTATTGAACTCTGTAGGAGGACTTTCTCGTTTGGGGTCAAAAGTCATTCTTTACTATTAATATTTCAGATAAATCTCTCTAATAGTTCTACTTTCGAAAGGTTTAGGTTTAATATAATTAAATAAATTATAGATTGTCGCAGCATAGGTGAAGTTTTGGGCACCAATCCATCTTCATTACTGATCTCTGGACTAAAGTTCATTACAGCTATTCATAGACACTGAAATATCTGTTTTATTTCATCAGTTGTCTGCGTGACAGTTAATTTAAATAGTACAGCTTGAATTATCACAATGTTAGCTTTCGCGTAGTTGGAAATATTTCGATTTGTTCTCACATGACATGAAACATTGCCTTTCTCATACTTCCAGAAGAATCATTTTAAAAACATGATTTCTCAGACCACTACTATTAATATTAAAAATAACTTTCATTGAATAAAAGGCATGTTTGATTTGCTGATAAACTTTGTCATTTTTATATCACTTCTGTTGTCATAATAATTGCAACCATTAACGATCAAACGTTTATATGAATACATTATCCCGCTGGATAATATGTACTCTGAGAATGGCATGGATAATTTGGAATATTACTGAATCAGATTTATTTAAATATAAAAAAGATATGAAAAGCCTAAGCCCATAAAATAAGTGCAATAGATTAAAAATAATTCTTTTGAAATATTTTATGGAGCTGATTTAACACAATGAAAGCAATCGATAGGTGAACTCGACCTACAGAAAAAAAAAACGTATATCTAATTTTATCATAGATGTTGTTAATTCCGCTCACCAAACGACTAACACATCGGTTAAGAGGATTAAATTTAAAAAAAATATTACAAATCTACACTTTCGTTTTTACAAATGTAGGTTTTATTTTTCTTTCTACTGCTTTATACTGTCTCTGGGTATATTGTAAAGTAAAATTAAGTTCCTCAGCTAACGGTCCATCATCACTCATTATTGTAAGTAAAGTTAGGATTCCACCAACCCTAACGAATATCATCCCACTCCATTTAAACCATAAAACAAGGTCAGTTCGCCAGCTAAAAGGCCATCACTCCAAACTCCCTTAATACTAATAAATAAGTCAGTTCCCATGGCCTAACAGGTGTCAAGCAATATCACTCCATTATATTGTAAATAATTAAGTTCCCTTCGCCTTCTTGGGTTGCCGTCCATTTCTGCATTCTTTCTTTGTAGTAAAGTCTAAGTTCCCTTATTTATTTGGGCCGTCGTCCGCTCGTTATATCTTGAAAGTAAAGTTCCTTTCTTGAATGCATCAATCCGTCTCCATGATCTCACGTCAAACAATCGCAAACATTTAGGCCATGCCCATGGTAAAATTTCCAAATATATAATTCCTTAAGGTTCGGCGTCGCTTTGGTTGAAACAAATTTAAACACCTACGGTGATAGTGAAAATATTACACAAATGAAAACAATATCGTCCCTGAGGTCCACTGATAAGATTAAAGAAGTTGTGGATAGATGGGAAGGTCGATTTAACTCTTAAAGAGTTGAATGAAAAGGATCAATTCAAATGGCATTCGTGTGGAACTAGATCTTTAAAAGTGACTTTGTGATAAATCTGAAAAATAAAAATTACCGACATATAAAAAAATATTTTATAAAAAAGCAACTTTTCTTGCGTACTAAAAAGCGAAAATTTCTGAATAAATTGGTAACATGGTAATAGTAATATGTATACGAGCTTTAAGTTTTTATAAAAACAGAAAAAAGTTGAATGTTTTTATATTGTATGTGAATGTTTGTATTACAAGTATGTAAGTGAAATGCAAAATTAATTCTAGTGTTCGTATAACCTTAACTCGATATAGAATGTAAGCGCATAAAGTCAATTGAATCAATATATGCTAATATAATTAAGTGTTTAAACAGGTTTTCATTTATATAGAATTAGAGTATATTTTATACAGGTCTGGATGTTTGTGTTGTCCCAAGATTTCAAATAAGACACATAAAGATTGTATTTACATGCAATAAAAAATTTTACATTTGTCTTAAGCAATGTGATAGACAACGTTTTTGGCGGTTCTTTCTCTTCTTTTCTCCCTCTCTCTCTCCCTCTCTTTCTTCCTCCTCCCTCTTCCCCTCCCTCCCTCTCTCTCCCTCCCTCTCTCTCCTCTCTCCCTCCTCAATCCTCCTCGTTCCTTCCTCCCTCTCTCTCCCTCCCTCTTAGTCACTCTCCCCCTCTCTGTCTCTCTCTCTCTCTCTCACCCAGGCACCGGCTGTAGCAAAATATAATGTCCTATGGATCAGAAGGAATGGAATGTAATAATAATGTAGTAAGTAGTGTGATGTTGGTTCTCCGACACCGATCCTTATTTATAGTTAATAAGGCTATGTGGGAGAGAAGCCGCTAAACAACAAATCAGGGTAAAAGTTTGCCGAATTTTCATGTCGTTGATTTCCCAAACAAATATTTACAATTAAAGTACCTGACTGAGATAGACGAAGCCTGTTTTAGAACATTTTAATATGTGTTTATTCATATATAAAAATAAAATTAACTGCTTTCTTTTTAAAAACAGTTAGTGGCGATAAACACTGAAATAATATATATATATATATACCGTCAGGAAATGGCGATAGACCTTTTATAGCGACGGCGTTCCCTTACCGAGTTACTTTATCAAATGATTGAATGAATACATATCAACGCAGTGGCTACGATTTCAGCTAACTGGATAATACTGATATTATTCCGTGATCCAGCTATAGATTGCCATCAATTAATTACCTGATTCAACTACGACAGATGGAACGAAATCTGTTAGAGCCTTCCCCATGTAATTTTGTGTACGTTCCCGTTATTTAGTTGTCTGGATCTTAGGTTTTTTGGGGAACAGACGGACAGACCTTGTAAATGCGTCTTATAAAATATATAACCATATATAATGAAATATGAATCTGTCCAATACCCGCAAGCTGGATATTTGAGTATGCTGATCTACAGTTGCATTCGCTGCATTCGAATAATAATAGCGATAAGTCCTCATGGAACATAATGAATACTGTTGAATACGACGCAAAATGAAATAACCCTCAGCACAAATAAATGGACAATGTAACGCATCATCCAATAAACACACTTTTACATACAATAAACATTCCTCATACTCGTGAGTTCACACGGTGAGACTACCTTACATTGAGACCACGATGAGACTTGCACTGATAGACTTTGTCGTGGGAACTTTGACGTGAAGACTTGACGTGGCTCCTGAAAGTGAAATTCAACATCTGGAACCTGCGTGACACTTCGACATGAGACCACAAATTGAGGCCTCAATACTTGTGAGACCACGGTGAGACCACAACGTGAGACTTGAGCAGACCATGCAGGTGAATTGCATTCTGGGACTCAGGACTGCCCCGCCCATGTGCCCTACCCAGTGTCAGTCCCTTGAATAAAACATCACGCTCACCGGTCAGATAAACACAACTATGCCTAACACTATTATACAACTTCTCCACCCCAGCACAAACATATACAACCAAAGGAATAATAAATTCCCATAGAGTAATATCCCCGTTTGATCAGTAATCAAGTTATTTTTTGGATTTATGGACAGATCCATTTAATACATGATTTTATCTGAATTTTAAAGATGCAATATGTTCTGAAAAAAATATATAAATGAAACTATTGCATTTTGGCCTTTGGGTTTCATTTAAAACTTCCATAAGAAACTATTGAAAACTGTAGGTTTAAAAAAAAAACAACAATATATTAATGTCAAAGATCAGAGCGGGCGAAACGCCATTTTGAATAAGTTTTCCGCTTTCAGTTGCGGAACCCAGACATTATTCAGCATATTGGTTTGTTAAATTTTTGCTCTAACATGAGCTACTGCGGAACGAATAATACAAAATGTAACAGCATACATTCTATATAAACCGTAGTAGACTGCGCAGGTTATAACGGTCAGGTGAAACCCAAGGTCTAATGTGCATCACCGCAGCGAAGTAATGGAATTCTCGTGAGCTTGACCCTTATATGACCACATCAAGTTTTGACCCAGACCCATCATGACCCGCGACCCACCATTATTCATCTTGACTTATTTTCAAGATGGCGTGGCCGTCGCCATAGAAAGCCATTTTTAGGGTCGGGCGGAGATAAGAATGGTCGTGGATCAAGGAACGATGACCGCAATATAAGCCATCAATTTTGCGACCCATTTGACCCATTGATGATGCCTCTGATGTACGCCTGGCGGCCAGTTGCACTGATTCAAGTGTTATGGCGAAATGTCGATAATAAACTCGCTGCAAAAACAGACATGGCTTTCTCCAGCAATACGAACTCCAGTTGTTCTTGAACACTTCTGCTCTCTGTGTCCTCTTGTACACGTCTCACAATGTGAGTTATCTGCGTGTATCCCACGACGGGTCGTTTAATCGATGCCAGGTCTTTGGCCTAAGCGTGCGTACGTGTGTCTTCTTCATGACTGAAAATAGACTGGGGAATTTATAAAATAGTCAAAGGATACAACTCGTCTCATAAGAGTCATACTCTGCCGGTCCGGGTACCAGCCGCTTTGATCCTAATTATCTATAAATCGCTTTGGCGCATTAATACCGGACCACCCGCGGTGATTGCGTCTTTTTCTCTTCAAAACTGAAGGTAGGGTCATTGCGTGGATGTTTCAAATTGTGGGCAGCGTAGAATGACACTGATTCATCACTTGTTTTAAGGCATTGGTAGCACACTGAATAAAAATGTTAGCGCGTTGCTTTCATAGTTCATCTCGGGGAAGGGTGCGACTCTGGTGAGGAGGGTCTACCTTCAGGGTATTATAATGTCTCTGCATTGTACAATAAAGTTATGACTTTTTTGTAGCCCTCATATTTGTGAAAAAAGACTTTTTAGCTGAATGTATGTTATGACTGGAAACCAACGCCTTTCTGAAATATTTGATAAAGCCTTCCCCACAAACCATAAAACGAATATTAAATATTCATATAACACAACACTAATGTGAAGATTCACACCAGAACAACAAGTTCAATGCATGTAATATCAATTATAGAGATGTCAAAAGCTCTTGAAATGACAATAAGAAGTACAGCATAGGAAACATAAATTAAATTTTATGCTTTATCATTAGTGAATAAACAGTTAATAGTCATACGAAGTCTCCACAACGTGGAACAACTTGCAGCGTGTTTGTGCTGCTCATTTCTACCAATTGCTGATCTACGAATTATTGTAATCTACACGGGCCAATTGCCCCAAGAAGCATCTTTCTGCTTCATTATTTATATACTGAAAACTGGGTGCTAAAATCTCTTTCCCCTATTTTTCCAGTCCCTTTGATCCAGAAAACCACTATTTCAGATACCATGTCCTCGCTGAAAGTACACAAGTTAAAATTTCTCATTCTATTTCCAGAATGCAGAGATTACCTAGTATTTCCTTTGAATTAATGACATTATACCGGCGTCAGTCTTCGTGAATTATGGAAAGGTTTTATTTCATTCGTAATATTAAATACTTGCGTCAAATGATGTAAGAACTCAACAATCTTTCATCCTTTGTTTTCTCAAAGTTTTCTGAACTTCTAAAGTCGGTAGCTCTTTACAGTGACTCGTAATTTACGCTAATTTCAGCAACAAATGGATGTGAAATATTTATATTGTTCCCACTGCAGAAAACAGAATACATAGCATGCTTGAGTGCAGGCCTAAAACATGAAGCTGGCAGCCACCTATGTGCTGGGGATTTTGTCCACTGTTGTTATTGATAATTTTGCAGCTTGCATTTCACACACCATTTTTACAGCCAGAATTTGGGTTCCATGTCGCAAATAATTGCTCGAATGGATAAATTACGTATTTAGCTGAAACAGCCCTATTCGCTACTTGATAATGTGTCTCCTATTTTTCATTTTGTCGAGACAATATGAGCACAATCAAATTTCTTTTTCAACGTTTTTCAGTAAAACGACTTGTTTTCTCTTCTATTCTTTTCTGTCTAAAATATATTCCACCATTCAAATTTTGCGACTGTTTCTAAACTGCAACTGTCATTCGCTTCTACCGGTTTGCCTTATACACTCCTGACTTTGGAAGGAGCTAAATATTAATTTGCGAGTGTTCAGCAATATTTTTAACTTTATGTGACTTTATTTGATGACAAATTTGCTCACTGCAAAATAAAAATTTAAACCAGACGATTACAATTTGAATAAAGTGAAATAGAAGATTCTTGCTATTCCCAAAATCAATAAGCAGACTTTCAATTCGACGTTACTTTAATGAAAACTACCAAACAAAATTTCATAAGATTTGACCATTTTTGGTAAAGTTGCGATGAACACATAATACATTAAACAGTACACTTAATTTAAAATAAACTTTTTTAAATTTTGTTTTGAACGATAGGTAAAAAATACCGCTATAAGTTCTAGATACTTAATTAATTAATTAATGAAATATATCTCAGCAACTATAAGTCTAGACCCATGATGTATATATCATTTGAGGTCTTGATTTGCAACTGTGGTACATCAAAGTTCATTTAAACAGGACCTCAGGAGGCAATGCTTCAGAGACTCTAAAGGGCTTATATGTCATATATATTTTTTTATAGATAGCTTATTCATTTGATGCGAAATACCCATTTTGTGTTTCACCAAGATTTAATAAGAAACTCATCAAATGAAATGATAAAAACATCGTTTCTGAGTTTAATTGAAAGTATCGAAACTGTAACAATTGTGCGGGATTTTCGGACCAGGTTTTGTTGTGCGCAATCCATCAGTAATTTTATTGAAAAACGCTTCTTATATGTAAACACAAGGTAACATTGTTGGGAAAGTTTTTGATGACATAAATGAATATTATTTTTTTCACTATTTTTTTCACAGTGTTCATTAAAAATGCCATGTAAAATAAGATTCTGAAAAAAAAATGAAAAAGTACTAACCCTATTGTACAAGCTATTTTATTTCATCCCATTTTTTTCTTGGCGTCATCTTTTTCAAATATAATATATTTGATCGCTGCCTTCCTGCCAGTAAACGTCTCCAGCAAGTCTCAGTGCAATTTGACATGACTTTGGGACTAACATTGTTTTTTAGTCTTCAAAAAATCTAATTTTGATTTTAATCATTACTTATTCCAACGTTATTTTTTCTCCTTCTTCTTTTTATTTATATGTTTCAAAATCACATAATAACTGCTTCTCATTTCAGCCATTTATTTACAGAAATCACTTCTAATATATATAATATATGCTTCTATACATTACTACCGTATCCAACATCCCAATAATAATTGTTACAATTTTGCAAAATTGATCTAAGAAAATTATGCAAAAGGATTTAAATAACTTATTTTAAATTTTTTTAATATAATAACATTTAAAAAAAGAATTAACTTTAGCTAATATTACTGGTCACATGTGATTCTTGTATGCTTTGTTTTGATCTAATGTATTTACGTCGAAGCAGTGCGAGGTCATGCTTCATCTATAAACACATTATTCTTTTCTTTTTTTCTAATCTTTGCTTTATGAATCCAATATAAGCCGGAACAATGGCTGTTGCGATTCAATCGTCTTAAACCACGATCGTAACAGACTAAGGTCTTTTTCATCTTACGGTTGGATTCTGTTGTGTGGTGTAGAAGACTCATTAAGCTACCTTTAGGAATGCCTGCTTTATATTATACAATTCTACATTATTACCATTTGATCGATATATGAGTTGATAGTCAATGTGAAGAGTTGTGCTGGTTATTTGAAATAAACAAGGAGACAAAATGCTGACTTGATGGCGAACTAGTTTAGAGAAGAGAAGAAATCAGTGGGTATTCAGACAGCTTAGAGAAGAAAATATTATATTTGGAGATAGTTGTAGAACTAAGTTGGACAAGTAGTGGCGATGTATGGTGAAGTTGTACCAAGACATGGTTGGTTGATAACCTTGGACTGTTTCATGTTCTTGATTTGTGCTGGTATTTATAAATATGTATATAACTATTGAGTAACTGTTTTGGATTTACAAATATGGTGAACCCGACCATCGGTTTTCTTATTGCGATATGTGGGCGAGCACGGAAAAGCTTGAAAATAACGTTCGAAGATGATTTAAGTAATCAGTACACGACATTGAAAATGGTTTATTCAAGAAGACACGTGTATAATGCTGCTATACTGCATAAGCATATTATATCATCATTTCGACATCACATATTGTTGGTGTGGCGAAGGCTCGTCTTCTGTGGATATGTAATATAAAGGCTACACGAACATAATTTTGCCCGGGCGATGTGGGCTATTAGCTGCAAATGTTAACAATATTATATAAGTTTTGCAATATATTGTTTGTGGTATACGAAGGCTCATGTCTTTGATCGGCGCAATGTTCTTATCATTGAACGCTACACATCGCACCTGGGCATAGATAATGTAATAGCTCACATAATATAATACACATATTATGATTTACCAGCATTCAGTCTTTTTGGTCTTCAATATTAAATAAATGGTAGTAGATTTTGATATGTGTGAAGGACCCAATCAAGAATATTTTTGGGTCAATTTTGATTCGTCTAACAAACAAATGAAATAAACTAAAAATTAACTCTAATATTACAAATTCAATAATAAAGTTGATAACTTTATCATGGATATATACTTTAAAAAAAGTGTTGAACGCGGTTCCATAGATGAATATCACCAATAGCCACTCTTCTTTGAATGCTCGTACAACTAAAGTAAGCTACCCGTGTATCGCTTTGTTAATACTTACTCCTCTGCGATATGAAAATTTATTGTAAAATTATCGTTGCTGAATTTAAAAAAGTTACTTATATGTTGAGCTAATCAAAACCATTAATAATGTTATTCAACAACTTACTTGAATTCATATATATCATTCAACAAGCTTGCTGTTTACTTTATTAAACTATGATATTTGGCACTATCAGATAAAAGATTTAGGTTAAAAGAGACGATACACATCATTCTGGAAAAGTCATAGTAACCATTATGTGGGCGTCTTTTTTATGAGTCATTCATTGAATCTGTCTTTGAATATTCAATTCACATATTCGTAAACCAAAATAGTGGGTAATATTGTAAAATCAAACTACGAGATAAATGGATAACCTGAGTTCGCTGCGACTTGATTTAATTTTGAAAGTAACACATTGCGATAACATAAAATTAAACTGTTATCTTGATTTCATCATGGTATTATTAAATGTTTCTTTCAGACAGTAACGGCAGTCAAGTTCACCAGCATAAAAGAAAAATTTGTTTGCAAATAAATGTTTTTATCCCTAAAGGTATGATGTCTACATAGATGAGATCGAAATTAAATTAACTTGGTTTGAACAAAGCTAACGCAGCATAACAATATTTATATATCATTACCAATAATGGGCATCTTTACGGTCAAACGGCATGGTGCAGCAATCGCTATCCAATAGTCGACGTCGTTTATGATATTACTTTTTGCAGTGGAACGCATTTATAATATAATAATCTCACGATCAGACTATCAGAAGGTGAAGTGTTATTTATACTAGCAAAATACCAGTTCTTTTGCTGGTGATTTCTTATATTGCATTCAACCACCTTACGAAAAATTCATAAAGCGGTATCTTATACTTTACAGTGCATTTTGCAAAATTTTTGTGCTTCATTGGATTAAACCGCTGTCTCTTTAACATTGTTGTTTATTATTTGGACATCAGTTGGTTTAACTTGGCTGGTTGTTTAAGTTTTATTCGCTTGATTATTGAGTAAATAATAATTTGTGACCGTATAAATTTCTTGTTTTGCCTTCAACTTCTAGCAATTAATATGGTATTCAAGTTCAGTGATTAAATATGATTGAAGTTTACTGCCAACGCAAAGCGGCGCCAGAGCAATATCATCAGTATATATATATATATATATATATATATATATATATATAATGTCATGATTCAGTCGTATGTATGTAACGTAATGAAATTCTCTTTATTTCGTTAAATTATTATGCATTTCACCTGCGGGTTGATTGATCGATCCATGATCTGACTCCAGCGCAAGAGATATCGATAAGGAAGTTTCAGTTTTTCCAATCTTGCTAAAGTGACTTCTTGTGAAGTGACTCCCAAGTTGAGTCATTTTAAAACGTGTCGTTTTAATTACCGTGCAAATCAGGCAAAGCGGCAAAGGCAGGTCGACGATTGGATATATGGAGAATATGATCAATCTCTTGGTCTCTTTGCCCCACTAATGGGCATGTTTTATTACGACATACACCTGTGACTAACATATCGAGCGAGTACAATGACCATATGAAGGCTACGGGATTAGAGTGTGACCCAAAATAATCATATTTGATACGTTTCATGCGTATACTGATCTAATATGGTTAAAGAAGGTAAAGGTCATGTTTTTCTTTGTTTTGTTTTATCTCTTGGCGTGAGCAGCTCATCTCTGCAATTACAGTTTACCAATGAAACCTGGCATTTCACATTAATTTACAAGCAATACCCATGTGATTCTCGTCGATAATGATCATTTACCATGCCACGGGTTGGGATTGGTTGTATTCATTATTTATTATGATATTGGAGAGTTTATTAATTCTTTTCAAAATATGATGCCACCTAAATTATATGTATATCTTTTTATCCCATGATTAGTTTACCTTTTTTTTTCTTTCTTACATGTGTATGACCCCTAATTAGCTGTACGGTTGTGGTTCAGCATTATTGAAAAATCTTTCAACAGTTTGGCTGGTCTTCAGTCCAGAGATACAGAGCTATCTTGTTGAAAGACACGTTAACTGAAAATCTCTTTTTGGTTCATGATAGTTAATATATTGAATATGATTTCATTTTCTCTCATTTAAAGCGTTTACCTCCCTCATATATACTATTTGATTAAATCTTTTTTATTTGCTTTATGGAATTATTGGCGCCATAAATCGTTATACTTTATAATTGTCATCTTTGCGTGGAAACTGATTAATTACCATTTACTTTTTCAATAGTTAAATTGATATTCTTATTAAGAATCTCATCAAATACATTCAGTTTTTTTCAAACTTTGACTGTTACTAATGTTTAAAGCCTATGGTTCACCGACATTAATAATTTTGATATTATTCTCTTACTTTACAATTTTCATTTTAATTGGTAGTTTGCGGAGGATGAAGATTATTCTGCCGAACCTATAGTTCACGGTGATTGCAAGAGTTTGATTATCGCCAATGACGATGTGGTATTATTGTGCTGGTCCGTCTGCACCTTTCAGTTTCCATTGCCATTGCCTTTCACTGGCGATTATTGTGGCGGGTTGTTATTATCTTCTTGTGCAGCTCGTGGACGTTAATTGACTCATTTGGCTACGTCTCGAAAGCGTTATTATTATACAGGTGATTGCCAATTCAAGAGGTACCATTTGTATAAGATATTAATCATACCAGAACATGGGTTTAGAGTTCACCACCAATGTTTGAAATTTGAAAACCTGGTCGACTATATTCTGGGCGTTTACAATGCGTTCGTGACCTATGTTGTTTGACACAATGCATATCGATAATGGCGATTTGGTTCAACTTTATAAATAAAGAATTAACAACGATGTTCGATTCTTCAAAATGCGACTGTATTCAGTTTGAGGCCGAGATGACCTCTGAATCCATTTCTTGCGAGTCTCTTTTCCATGAAATTGTTTGAATTGCGTCATTGCTGTGTTATAATTCATCGAAAATTGAATTATGAGTTATATCATCAAGAGTCATCAGCGATGAGGATGAAATATTTATTTAACAATCATTATGAAGGTCATTTCAAAATACTTTCACCTTATTTTATTAATATTTTTTTTTACCAACTGCAATTAGCTTACCTAAATTTTTCAGATAATGGCCCAATAAATTCATGAAATTGGAAGGCGTTTATTATGTAAGATGATGTGTCCATTTACCTCTCCGATTAAATAAACAGAGGGAGTCAGATAAAATACAATTGAGATTGGCATTCCATCGATCCCCACCACTGGTTCAATGTAATATCTTTCAAACGTTATAAAGCAAGGTCTGGTTAAATCGAGGCGCATGTCATTCTGTCAGATAAGTATATATAGCAATATTATTCCACCCTCATTTCGGTACGTCAAGGAAAGAACTATTTTGAAGTCGTTTTCTTTAACTTTTGATCTACCATAATGAGGCTTATATTTTCCTTCAGTTATTTACTAGCATCATTACTTTACCTTCATAACTTTTGAGGATTTGAACCAGGTTTTCAGTTCGTCTTAATTGAAACTCTTAATATATTAAATTAGCTAAAATATATTTTACGCTTCCGTATTTAAAAAGTCACTTCTTCAGATGCGAGCTCAGCTCAAGACGTCATTCCATGCATCGAGTATCACTGGAACAAGGCAATACCACCAAAGCAGCTAATAGCTGAAGCTGAAGTAATGCCTATAAACTTATCGTCTAGTTTTCAACATCATAGTTAATAACAGTTTTGTAGATTCTGTGTCTTCGACCTCGTAGCACTCTCTGCCATCTCACTTGCTCTTTATCAGCTCACTTTGACGCCCATATCGGAAAATCTTCTTTATCAGAATAAAGGCCCATTATGCTTCTTCCAAAATAGTTTCAGTATTGCGATTCGAGTTAAATAGTTCTTAACGCCAGTTCATCATTCACTTCTGTTTTTGCATATTTGCTTTGCTATTCGTCGTATCCGAAGGCAGTTTTCTGGTTCGTTCAGACACAAATATTCATCATTCATCAGTTGTCTTCTAGACAGTTGAAGTTTGAGCTGCCGTCACTGAACGTCATATCTGCTTCTAACTCTTCTTTTTTAATCATAAATCGTTCATCGATCTGGATGTTCAATCAGATAACACACTCACCGTCACAATCTTCGGTTTGTCGCCTCTTTGAACTGTATCTTCTACGATTTCACGGTCGTTTCATGAACATAAATTTTACCGAGTTCTTTACATTTCTTTTGTTAACCATTATTTCACGCTTTGCTCCTGTTTTTTATAAATGACTTTGCGCGTGGAATATCTTTCCTACCACAAGATGGAGTATTGAAGTATATAAAATGAAATTGAACAAAATTTCGATTAATGTCAGTTTTTGGCAATTACAGGCTGAAAGGTCTGCCACTTGCATCTCGTCCTGTATATCAGCTTGAGTTACTATTAAAATTATAAACCCAAATGTTGATGTTTCCCTTCTTTTTTTAATTATTTCAGTTGCAAAATAATTGACTGATTTTTGACATAATTCATTTTCAATTTCTAATAGGAGTTGAAAATAACAGTATTGAAGTTTATTTTATTAATTTTTTTTCGGTTTATAAACACCGCCCAAGTCTGACATTTTTTTAAGTTTTATTATCTAAGCTTCTAACTTGTTTTTGTTGAAATCTATTATTTTTCATTGCTTTCTCAAAGGTCTAATAATTCTAATATCTTTTTTTTATTCTCGACGAGAGTAAATTATGAAAGACTTTTGCGTCTTCTAATGAAGTCTTATTGATCCAAAAGTTTAGAGCCAAGAAGTTTAGTAAAGAAGGTTCATTACATTTGGCGGTATTTCGTTATCATTCAATAATATGAAATAACACAGCGGATGGCCAGGTTGTGCTAATCTTAACTGTTGTTGATTTGGTTCGATCCTCGAACCACGCTTAACGAAATTTTCAGTAACAATTTGTTTAAGAGTCTCAATTCTGTCCCAACCATTTCAATGACATTGGGAAATCTAGGCGGCTGGAGCGTTATACTTTATACCATTTCCTTTAACATTACTGAACTATGAGCTCAGATCAGTTTACATTTTATCAAATAAATCAAGCAATTGGATTCAAAAAGACAACTTTTACTTTAGCAAAGTAGAGACCAACATTAATCGTTAAGTTTTATATTTAAAAATACGATCGAATGTCTAGGGGGTCATTGAAATGTAAAGTAGAAGGTGCAAAATTAAAAAATTGATATGGTATTTTCCCATTGATTTACAACTGAAATAAAAACGCGACTGATATATTAACATTAAATAAATTCAAAGCATTACACTCAAACGCTGTTTCAATCATGTGAAACTTTAGGCGCACCTACTTTTTTGATTGACGAAAGTTGAGCAAATAACGCTATTAATATAGTGATGTTTTGCCTGGCGATAAAATAGGGTTTAAATTACTGATTTTCCCTCACTATCTATTCTTATCGACAATATTACTATAATTTTTTGTTTATTTATTATTGTAGTATACGCACTGACATACGGATCGAATGGCTTATAGTTTCAACTTTTGTTTCTGCCATTTAAAGCCTCCTATCACTTTTACGTTATACATTAAACAGCAGTTGCAATAAACTGGATGGCCTATATCAATTAGAATCGTTTTAGCAAAAACCAAAGTTTTCACGTAAGCTAGGTTTACATTAAAACTAAGATTATTTAATTCTTCAATGTACAATAAACTAGATTGATAAATACGCTAGGTGTACAATACAAATAGAGTGCACAGTAAACTACTTCAAATTCTTTAAAAAGCTAAATTATTCACAATATGCTTTATAAATTGTACATTAAACTCAATTTATTAGTAAGATTGCATAAATGATTTACAAAAAAACTAAGTGTTTTAACCAACCAGGTATGCGACAGCTAAGGTGTACCAATAAAACTATGGTGTACATCTAAAATGAATTTAAAAAACTAAATTATTTGCAATAGCTAAGGTATACATTAAACTAGGATTGACTTTCAATAAAATAGGTGTACATCTCAAACTATGATCTTGCAAACTGATCCTTCTAATAAACAAGATGCTGCATTGAACTAATATGATACGATAACTTTATATTCTCTGGGTTGTAAGCCTTCAGGTGTAAAGCATTCAAACTAGGGTGTTCAATAGCTAAGATTTAAAATAAACTAAATATACATTTAAGTTACAACATTTTTTCAGTAATGATTTCTGTGGTTTTGCAGTGCGCACATTAAAAAGAAGTCAACATTGATACCTTTAAAAAATTAAAGATATTCATCATTATCGACATTGATCGTGGCGACAAAAACATTACAAATATACATCCCAATATCAAACTTATTTAGTCGAGCTTACGAATAAATAACAATTACAAATATGTATCATTTATTGGACATTTAGTCGAGATTGTGACCGACCGCAATTACAAATATGCTCATCTGACCATCGACATTTGATCGTGGCGACCGATAACAGTAAATATAACCATCTGACCATGGACATTTGATGGAGCTGTAGCGATAAATAACAATTACAAATATGTATCTGTTATCGACGTTTGATGTTAACTCGACAAATAACAATTACAAATATCGATAACGGGCATTTGATCGACTGGCGACAAATAACAATTACAAATATATCCATTGTCAGCTTATGTAAATATTAAAAAAAATATTTATATTATATCACAAACTTTGACTAAAATTCTAGCATTTACAACGATTCTCTTATACAATCATCTATAGAAAGTAACGTCTATTATAAGTTTTGAATTTATCAAGTACAATATACGTTCAAAAAAATTAAATATTATCTCCTCTTACTAATTTCAATGTAACAGCTATATATGTGTTTTTAAACCATGTATGGGTTATTAAGACCAAAACAAACATCATTATTATAAGATTTAAGTATGATCGTATTCGCTTTATCATTTATCTCCGATACAATATTTGAACTAATAATGTATGGATATATATTGGGAATGTTGAAGTCTGGAGATGTCCAATCAGATCTGATTTAAATTAAATGGAGCTTTGGACAAGATTGTTGCTAAGCTGATATGTCGACAAAATTTTAAATATTGATTCGAAATATTGTTATATAAAAAATGGAATGTCATGAATTTAAAAAAACGAACAAAACTAATTTTCTAAATAATCGGTTCTTGACTATGCCCCATAGTTGGATTTGATTTAACATACTTTTCATTATAATTCCAAAAAAGTTATATGACGTAACTAACATCTCTCTAAAATGGAGGGACTCCTTTTGATTCAATTGATATCAAACATATTTATAAAAAGATACTTCGTCTAATACAATTGGTTTATTATATCACCGTAAACTATATCGTTAAGTCAACATACTGACATCGTCCCACTATCTTATACCATTGGTTGACATACATTAGAATATCGTGTCGTCTTGAAGTCATACTACGGAGTACACCTACAAGAATGTTTACAGGAGTCAGCACTGAAGAGTCCTTTTTACAAAAGTTATGTTACGGAGTCCTTACTGGGAGTCTGCACCAGGTCTCATGATACAGAAGTGTTACCACAGGGTCCTGTGAGAGTCATAATAGAGTCACTACGGTCATGCAGGTCACTGCCAGAGCATGCTGCAGAGTCCTTGATGCAATGGTCAGCCATGAGTCACTGTGGGAACCATCTACAGAGGTCATGCTACAGAATGCCATGCTGGAGTCATGCCACACACGATGTCTTGTATCAACTTCAATACGTGTGTGTTTAGGGTGCAGACGCTTCCCGTCAGTACAGACCAAAGGGCAAAAATATTAGGACTAAAAGAGACATAAGGTTAACCATTGGGCTATTCTGGGATTCATATTATTGGAACACTGGGAGCGAGCCCTCTGAGTCTTTCAACCCAAATTCCGCCTTTGCTTGTAACAAAATAGTCTGGCAAAAATATTGGATACGTTCATTAAACATTGTGTTGTGCAGATAAAATGAAATTACTGGCACTTTTGATTCTATGTGAGGTCTTTATTTATTAGTGCCCGACATATGTTTCTATCTATCTACAACTCTATCTATCTCTTTCTATCTAATCCTATATCTATGTGTTTATATGAAATCCTATCTCTATCTGTGACTTCTTTCTGTAACTCAGGCTTTCTGTAACTTTATCTATCTATAACTTTATCTCTATCCTAACTCTATCTATAAGTCTTTATTAACTATCTATCATGACTCTACTATATAACACTACTATCTATAACTTCTTTATCCCTATCAATAGCTCACAAAATTTGAAAAATATTTTATGAAAAATTGAGTTTAAAGATTTTAAGGCACAGTCTAAAAGCACATACCCACGGGCAGACAGAGAGAGAAAGAGAGAGAGAGAGAGAGAGAGAAAGAGAGGAGAGAGACTAATATCAGCATAAAATAACCATAATAATGAATACCGGGTGACCATTGTTAAACAAATAATCACACTTTAATTGTTTCAATATTTAAAAAAGAAAAAAAGTGTATCCTTACCAGTTTAATAATATAGTCTTTTTAAAGTTGTATTTTTGATATTGACCTCCAATGTATTAACGGATAAGTTATTTTACAAATAAATAGGATATTTCTATTTATAAATAAAACAATTACAATATTAAGTTTTAAATATGATTATTAACTTTTAAACCTAATATGATCGACAAAGTTTTTTTAAGCAATAAATCTACTATATGAGCCATAATTTAGATAAACTGACCACTATTTGATGGAAAGATTTGTATTATTAACACTATTTACTTTCTTTTATGATTGAAGCAACAATAAGTCATTGTAAATAAAGCATGGATATAATTTTCAATAAAATTAAAATCATGATATATTTATTGGAATGACTGGCTGTTTTTGTAAATATTCAATTATTATCATATAGAATATAAACATGCAAAGAGAGACAAGAAATATTCACCTAGCAGTGACTGTTGTAATTCTCCACCTTGTGTTTTTTCTGCTAAAAATGTTAAATCAAAAATGTGTATGTCAATACTTCAAGTTGGTTGAATAAGTAGAATTTTAGTAATATGTGGACATACACGAACATCTATAATAACTTGTGTACTAAAGCTAGAAATTAAATAACATCTGGAATATTAACTGGGTAATTATACATATAAATACATATATATATATATATATATATATATATATATATATATAACATAAGTTGCCGTTTAAAGAGAGAGAATGAAAGGAAATACGAAAAGAGAGAGAGAGAGAGAGAGAGAGAGAGAGAGAGAGAGGCAGAGATAGGTTGCTAAATTTGGTAGTATAAAGAAAAGTAATAAATAAAACAACACAATTATGTGTATTTGGTCAAGTTGTTTGGCTAATTTGGTGTAACTGTTTAACAATAAAAGGAGAAAAAAGTCAGCTGGCTGAAATGGCTGTACACGACATTTATTAACATGTTGACTGACCTTTGGATGAACGAAATGAAAACGGCTTTCACGTGATTTCCACTGGAAAACATTTCCTGAGGAAAATACCACGCACGGTTTCTGTCCCACGCCGGATGGGAAGATGTTTATACAGATGATGAGTGGTATCAGTTATTTACATCATTCAATGTCAGCTTATTTATGTATGTAAACACTGGCAGGAAAAGCCTGAAGCTGGCTGGAGCGATATCCGACAGAAGTAACAACAGTTATATATACATTCTTGTTCTTTCACCATATGTTCTTCCGGCTGCGACAAAGGCCCATGTGGTGCTTTCTGGCCGAAAGACTCAATCGGTGCCTACAGCGGAGACCACATGGCCCCCTATGATCGAGAAACCCATCTCTCAGTTGAAGATATATCAGGTCTGTACCCCGATATGGACCTGCTTGATTGAAGAAAGTATCCTACTCGGTCTATTGTGTCAACCTTAGAATGTCAAGGTGATACGGCATCATGAAAAATATCCAGATGACCCCCAAACGACTACAGGACAACCGTTCCCATAACCGCCTGGCCGATGGCGCAACCTGACGAAAATAGCGGGGCTCATAAAGAAAAAAAATACGGCGGGGCCATATGAAGAAAGAATGGTTTACTCTTGTGATAAATAACATGAATTATTTTGTCTGGGGGGGCTCTTACGCTTCCCCCTAAGCGGCTACACCCTACTTTTTTTACGGCATATGGGGTCGCTGCCACTACGACTGGTCGCGCCATCAATGTCGTTGTTTATTGAAGCTTCAATTGTAGTACGACCCTTTGTTCAGGCTCCCCAAAGACACCCCAAACCTAAAGGCTGATTACGCTGATAATCTGATGTTACCTGAGTTAACTCGTTCCTCCGTGAGAAAAAAAAGAAACGAATTGTCAGCGACGACATGTTGAAATTATTTTGAAGACTTAATTTTCTGGTGCAAATTCAGTCTGTCTTAGACCGGACAGAACCTTCTTATGAGGAGCAGTGCTGTAACTCTATGAAAAGCATGGTTGTTTGCCTTATAATGTACCACGACTGCGCCCTGTATCACCTGGACGGGTGTTTAAAATAAAAAAAGATGAATTTGGCTCTTGATCGCTCCTTCCACTCCTCAACTGGCGCTATAGCATCAGTACGGTCACTGACAGATAGTCCGTGACCTGATTTAAAGGAGGGAGCAGGTATCTACTTCGGACTATAAATTATAGGCTAAGTAAGCAGAAAATGTGGACGGTTAGTTGCTAGTTTGAATGATGGGTTCTATTACACAGAGACTACTTGGTCTGACTTGATTCAAGCACTGCTTACATATCGAGTATTTGTCAGTTTAATTGGTGAATTAAGGTCGATGGTTATTAATAAATAAATAATATTGGTGCAATTATATTATTAGTTCGTATTGTCATATACGTATCAATTTCTATACAAGCTTCTAATAATATTCTATTAAATAAATATTTCTAATGTTTATAAACATACATACGTGGTCCTTCTAAATGACAATTAGGTGTAATGAAATGATTGAAAATACCCATCATTTGTCACATATACTTTTGAGCGCATTTTCAAAAGCGCAATATTCTATGAAAACTGATGCAAAACCACTGCTAATATTAGCTTCTGATTCGAGCTGATTATTGGAACTTTGCTCAAGAACATCACATTATATATTCATCTTTCATCTATGCACAATGTGTTTACAAAGACCAATTACCTACAATTTTTTCCTAAGTGCAGCAAATGTCGGAAAAATGAATGTCGTAAAATGTTTAGTTCCCGACTACTAAACCATTACTATAATAATATTATTTTTAACCGAAATCCATATTGATACTGAAGAAACTGCTTACAGATTTCGATCTGCGGAATGTATTGTATAGACATAAGACCATTGAAAAAGCGTATAAAAACTGCAATGGAAATAACATCAGCAGTTTTAAACATTGGAGCTGTTCTCAAGCTAATTCAATCTTTTCAACCAATAATGAGTGTGCAATTCTCTGTGTTTAGAATCGATAATTTGTAACAATAATATTCACAATAACTATGTCCCTTATTGAAAGGACGTACAGTAGAAGCCATCATGAAGTCAATGATAAAACAAAACTTTTAAAGCTCTCTCCTTCAAATGGTTCTGGGTTCCTCTCTCTCTCTCTCTCTCTCTCTCTCTCTCTCACTCTATATTTATTTATATATATATATATTTATATATATATATATATATATATATATATATATATATATATATACATGGAAGAAGTGATAATACCTTAATTATATCTTGTTTCCCAGATCTGTAAACGACCTAAGAATATACTTACCTTTTAGATTAATTCTACACTACCCAAATATTAATTTTCTGACTTGAATATATAATACAAATTAGGCATTGTCTTTGAGTGTTATAATTTCAATGACTAGATGTAGTAACTACAAATGTATTACATATTGAGCGACTAAGGATTCAGTCGATAAATCAAGATAAGAAAAACCTGTACCACAATATAAACATTATTTTGTTCGGATCATTTAAAAAAGAACTTATTTTTGTAACATTATATTAAATAATAACAATACCAACATGATTGTAAATATTTAACACGATGTTTTGTATAGCTGATATTTTTGAAAGGAATGACCACTTGCAAACACATCAGCCATATAAATGATCTGTATATATATACAGCATATAACTTTATATATACATATATATATATATAATATATATAAGAATCAATTTCTCTTTTGTCCATGCTTTATACTACTAACAATTCAGAAAGTACCACCTATAAATCAACTCTGGCCCTTTGAACCTTCTTTTAACCCATCCACCAAAGCCAGCCAAATATGTATTTTTTTTACATTACTTGATTCTATTGCGACCCAACCAACATAATTGATTCTATTAATTATTACAACATAGTTGGATTCTATTATATTATTACTGCATATAAACTTTCTATTAGAATAGTGACAAACTTGGCTTCTATTACATTATTGGCATATAAACTGCAATCCAATGTCAGCAAAAAGAAAAAATTATATGGACTTTACCTCCCTTTAGTTATATAGAAATATTCAAAATATGGTAGTT
This sequence comes from Bulinus truncatus, assembly GCA_021962125.1. Classification (NCBI taxonomy): domain Eukaryota; kingdom Metazoa; phylum Mollusca; class Gastropoda; family Planorbidae; genus Bulinus; species Bulinus truncatus. The sequence goes on along the minus strand of JAGDYQ010000017.1, from coordinate 2,391,854 downwards.
ACGTCTAACAATTATTTTACGATATTAACTGTCATGGGATCGAAAATTTCGGTGACTGTTTACTTTCCCAACAATCTACTTATACGATAAATGTAACATGTATCGGTAAAATAAATAATAAATATCCATATTAATCGTATTAAGCATTTTAGAGCATTTTGAAAAAATATACTCTACTGTCCTCGTTTGTCTGTCTGTCTGTCCAGCCATTATCACCTAGTCTCCAGCAACCTGAAATTCCCTAGACCCATGATGTGTATCTTCAGCATTTGTGGGTCTTGACTGCAACATCAGTTCAACAAAAGTCAAGTTTGCGATGAAGTCTGACCTCGAGGGCCAGAAAAAAAGGAGGCGTATTAAGTACCGATTTTTACTTCATATGCTATATTAACAAAAGGAACGCCCTATATCTAAGCAATCTCGGTCAGACCATGATGCATATATCATTTTGTGGAATGTTTCGAATTTGCAATTATTTACATCAAAGTCATTTTGAGATCCGTCTCGAGTTTTTTGGTACCGTTTTGGCCCAAATTTTAAATATAAATAATAAAAAGCTAATCAAGGAAAATAATCTTATTTATTTTTGCAACAAGTTGTCAGATGATTGCCTTCCCCTCTCTATTTATCAAAACCTTGCACGTGGAGTAAAATCAAGCTATAACCCGGAAAAAACGGATTTTATCACCGCGTAACCGTATTACAAATACACGAAAAATGCTCTAAAATGTCCTTTGTCCGACAGAAAAGACTTAAACAATTATTTGAACTTTTTTTGGTAAGCGTACATTTTTCAATATTTTGGCGTAGAGAATGTCCACCGAATGTTTACGTTGCCTGCCAGCGTGCAAGATTTTATCTTTGTGATAACTTCTCAAGTTCGCTGTTAATGTTTAAGAAAAAAAAATGAGAAAAATATTTTGTTGTTTTTTTGTATGCGAATTTTTCAACCAATTTTCTGTAGAATTATTTTCGACATTTTTTTCTAATTGCGATATCAATTACATTGCTTTATAACATAGAGCCTTTTCAAGCTAAAAAATACAAAATTTTGGCAGAAACAGAGGCGACCAAAAATACGGTCCTAGCAGAGGAAAAAAAGGAATGCAAATTCACATGGAAGAAAGTCGAAAAGCGTTTTATGAAGCTAACAGCCTAGCTCATCTGTTTTATGGATTTATATTCTTTGGTGGAATGTTACTGATATAATTAAGTGCTTTAATTTTTCAAACTTTTTTAAATCTACTGCAAATGCAATTCAGTAAAATTACAAGGTGTGAAAGAAAATTATTTTAATAATAATCAGCTTTCACAATTGGTAAATTGATCAACAATTAATACATTTTTTACTTTTTTAGTTAAAATTAATTGTTTACAACATTGTATAGTAAAAAGTAAAAACAACAAACTATTTTATTTATAGTTAAATTTAAACAATAAACATTACAGATTTCTATGATTATGCGGTCATAGTTTGTGTTTTCTTCGGTCTTCCGGTCATCTTTCAAATCTTTTGTTCTTCTAATCTTCATCACAACACCCCTTTCAGCTAATAGCGAAATATCAATTTATCGGTAAAAATTCTGGGGGAAAATATCGTTAACAGACTATTGGTAAAAGAGCATATCAATGGTCGCTCCCCTGATTCTCAGTTTCCGGGAAGTCATCCCAACAGCTCTCGATGGTAAATCGAGCCCTGGTCATATTGAATGATGGGGAGTGGGTGTTTACTGTTAATCTTCTTCCCACATTTTTTTAATATAGCATCACTCGCAAGTGAAGGCGGGATTTGATGGTTGTGTGGTAAATGCTCAGATTCCTGGTCAACTTCCGGTGAGGACAATTGGATTGTCTGGTCCTTGGCTAAAGTACCTCTATATCTCCTGGTGCCTCCATGAATGAAAGAAGACTTGCACAGTATGTATTTATACTCATTTACCGACTTGTTCAACGATGTATATGAATAGAATGCGCCGCGACAAATTTCTTTTTTAAATTTAGTTATGTTAGTTCATGGTATATTTTTAGACTGAAATCATATATAAACAGAAGCTTTGAGAAATATCCGGCATTGATTTACTCTTTACTGTTGAATGTATCATGTCATAAGTAAATCTTTGCTTTGCTTTAAAAAATTAATGCTAATATTATATTCTATTTTTCTTTAGATTAGACATGATTCAGTTCTCGTGAAAATTAATTCTACGGCTTGCAGTTAACCGATATAAAAAAAAAACAGTCTTTGACAAACGACTTAACACAAGTCTCGGTACACACAGGGGCAAGAACTGGCAAAAGTAAAATTCATTATTTAGCTTCAGTAGTCTACCTTGTTTGATATAAATTTTTATGAATTGAATTTGTGGAATTAAACGATATAACTTTATTTAGTTTTTTTAATATATTTTTCATGGTATCATTTGATTAAAAATACAAGAAAAAAACAAAAGTGACAGAACATTGAAGACTAGACGAAGTTCATTCTATGGTCATCATCATCACCATCATCAAATGTTAATAAAATATAGTACGTGAGATGAGGAGAGAGGAGAGCAAGAGCCGGGTTAGCAGCCGTAGCTGGTTTGTAGCTTATTAATAAATGGAACCTCACACGAAAAACTTTACAATTTATCAACATTTTTCAAGCAGAATAAAGGTTTGAAATATTTAGTTAGGCTACAGTTGTACCTACTGCACCACATTACAGACTGCGTATTGAGTTTTCACATAGCTGCACACAGACACACTAGTTTCATTTAACGACCTTGGCAGAAAATGTGTTTAGGGCCCAGACAAGAAAGGTAACCATCTTTTACCTATCCATCAAAACAATAGCTCTTGAGTAAGGACTAAGAAGAATAATCCACTGGCGTTGATCATCATCATCTGTCATCATCATCATCATCATCACCATCATCATCATCATCATCACCATCATCATCATCATCTCCTTATCATCATCATCATCATCTTCATCATCTTCATCATCATCGCTCCTTCTTCATCATCATCATCGCATTCACCATCATGCAAGCGCGCTAACCGATGCGGTCGTAGAGGAATGTGGGACCTCTAACCAGACATATTTCTCCATAGTTACCTATTCTGCCTGCGTGGCATAATTTGGATTCATTCATTGTTGTATGAGGTCCGCTTTAAGGATGGATGGAAATCAACAGATTCTATAGAAGCACTAAATGGGACGGTTTTTGGTGCCTTCTTTATCCGCCATAGCCGTAAGTGCAATGATGGAGCGCCACGGGAGATATATCAGGCTTGAGACTAAGACCTGAACAGGATCAGATGGTGTCTTCGGTTCTACGACGGTCAAACCTTTACGGCGACCATCATATAATCAGAAGCTTTCATTCGTTTAATTGGCAGCAAATTATTTTGCATTGTCTAACCGCTTTGCGTCGGCCTCCGTCTACAGTAGTATCGTTGATGAGAATACAGTTCAAATAAATATTACATTTTATTGAACAATAATTGTTTTTAAAACAATTCTTATGTAATTTGTGTTCATTTCAAATCTCGTAAACTCCCAAAGTATTTGAGATGCGAAAAAATTGATATCACGCAGAGGTTGGGAAGTTTACTCATTCGAATCAATAACTGTATGTAGTAGCTACATGCTTCAAATCAGGATTACTTGACCAGATATTATGGTTCAAATCTCTGATTTATCTATTCGAGACTACTGGTCTTTGTATATTGGCTTTGACCCTGGACGTCAAGCTGAGAATGAAATATCATGGTAACGGCTGGGAATGGCGATTTTGCGTTGTCTGAGATAGACAGTCTTTATTTAGCTCACACGAAGAAAGAATGCATCGTAGCAAAATTGTTTTCGATCATTCTTTGTTTGATAATTACAATCTTGAAACCTTCAATTTTATTATTACACAATGTTTAATTATTTTACATGAATTTCAAATATCATGTTTGTTGTAGCTTTAACATTTTTTTTTATTTTTTTTTTTTCGATAAACTTTGTTTGACGTTTAAAAATATTTCTGCTGATCAGTTGAGTCATTTTTGGTCAAGAGGAAAAGTTAATACGACTATTATTGCCTTTTTACTGTTATTATTTGAGTTATAACTCAATTTTTTTCAAATTTCTGCACCTATCCATTCTTCCCTTCCTCCAACTACTTTGATTTCAAATCTGAAATGGAAGATCCACCGATATGATCAATAGCTAAATATATTGTCGGTTAACAACAGTAAAGCTCCCGAAAAAGATTTCGTGTTTTAGCGAATTTCTTTCCCTCCCTATTGTACAAGACGGTTTCCATACTCTTTAATCGATACTTAAGAAATTAATACTTACACTTTGTAGTTGACACAAAATATTCAAACATCTTAATCTAAAACCAATCAAGAACAAACGTATCTTAGGAACCGTAGGCAATGAAACCCGGATGTTTTTTGAATAATTCTTATTACTTTTGCCCTGGAGCATAAGTTAAAATTCTTTGGAGTCTTGGAGAATCCACTACTTAATTTACCAAATGTTTTGCTGCAAATCAATTAAAGGAATCTAAATATCAAGGAGGATTGGTAAATTAAAGTTTTAAAACTAAATATTAATTACACGTCAATAATTATAGAGAATCTTTGCGTTTTGGTCTCCATTTAGAAGGTACTGTAAATTGTCTTGGACATTTTAGTAACGATGTTTTCAAAAATCTTGCACAAACCGATTCTCTATATCATTTATTAATTTTCATTTCACGTGCTTGTAATAAATGAATTAGTTATTTTTTTGTTCTTTTTAATTTCCTCTCTAAGACTTGTGCAGGAATATATTCAACTTCAAGTCATTTTAGAATCCTGGGAACATGAACTTGATTAATATTTCAGATGATAGGATCACTAGTTCCCCATCAACTAATTGACTCGGCAGTTTTCTAATATCGTCTTCACACTCAATCTACTGGTAATTAGGGTACTGGTCGCAGTGGTGTTCGGCGACCATGCAGCGAATATCGTCACCATTGCAAACTTCAAGAGACAGGGCTTTCAGGAGGGTGTAAACGTTACACTAACTGCTCTGGCGGTCAGCGATATTGGATCTCTGGCGGCTCAGATAATTACAAACATGACTGGCAGCCCTTGGATAAGACAGGTGGACTGGTTTATAATCAAGACCGATCTAGGGTCTGTTTTCTTTTACATCCATGGATATTTCATGCGAGTGAGTGGAGTCATTACGTCTTACGCCGCCTTTGAGAGATGCCTCTGCGTGGCTATGCCTCTGAAAGTCAAGTGGTTCATCAACAGGAACGTGTCGATAGTAGTGAATGGGGCCGCCTATGTTGTCCTCTCTTTGACCTTGATTCCTCCATTTCATGTGTTGTATTTTGGCGTGAAGTTTTCGCCAGAGTTCAACAAGACTTTCATTTCTATGTATTTCAAAGACATTCGAGAGGAATATATGCCCGTTTATTATTTCATCGAGCATCTGTTTGTACCTTACGCCACGATTTTGGTTTTATTCATATGTACCGCTGTTTTAATCAGAAGACTGAACGTGTCAGCCAAGTGGAGACTGGCGAGAACAAATGACGTCACTTACAAAGAGAGGAAACTGATCGCCATGTTGATGACTATATCCCTGATGTTTATAGCACTCACCGTGCCACAAGCTGCACTCATTACAGCTGTACACTTCGTTAGATCGCTCTCTCTGGATGGATCTTTATTTTACGTGTTTACATTCACAAGTTCCTTTACAGCATTATTGGAAACGTTCAACTGCAGTACTTCTATATTTGTTTACTACAAGATGAGCTCAAAATTTCGTTCAGAGCTTCAGCTAATGTTTCGTGTTTTTAAAACATCGGATGCGAAATTTAATCCAGCTGCACTCAATAAGACAACAAGTGCCTAATCCCCATATTGAACTGGATTAGAGATTAGACTTAACCAAATTTTAGGTTTGTTAGTATGACTTAAATTGCTTCTTGAATATAATATATATATATTAGGGTGCCATTAAAAAAAAAATTCTGAGTTTTTATCCTGCCACCCCCAAAATGTGTTAGTAATGTTATAAGGATAAAATTGGCAAAATATGAATGTATTCTGATAATATTTATTGGTAGCTCAACAGTGTCAAAGTTTGAAATAATCAATGATTATGATATTTTAGCTGCGGCTGGGACAGTTATGGTGGACTTGCTAGCTGTTTCTGTTCCTCTTGATTCCATTGAATGCTTGACTCAGGGCCACTCCACGCTCGGCTGCATCATTGACGACCTTCAAACTCGCAAAATTCTTCTGGCCAACAACGTAGTTGTTATCAGTGGCCCATGTGTCTGGATTCGTGGTCAACAAATTATGTGGTATGTTTAAAGCTGTGGAAAGTTCCTGGTGTAATACAATACAAAATCAGAAAGTTTATTTTGTTGTAATGTTGGACAGAAGGCTATTCTGCGAGGATGATCTGTTGTTATCTTGTTAAGTGCTGCAACCATGACTAACTTCATTTCAGATAAAACATCATTGTCAAAAAATGAAAATCCTACCAGAATTTCACTCAAGTATGACAAGTGTCCAGAGAATGATTTTATTGCTAATTTGGCAACGGTGTCATTTGTTTCCTTGTAGTTCTCCAATTGTTGAAAGAGTTACAAATCTCTACGGGGAGCAAATGTAGCACATGGTGATGTAAACCAAGAATTTAGACAACCTTAAGTATGAAGGTGTTGAAGTGACCCAGTGATGACAATGCACGTGCAGTAAGTTTGAACTGAGAGAGCAAAATGGAAATCTTAAGGCTGTAAATCAGTTTTGCAATCCACCGGGCCCGGAGATAAGCTCCAGGAGCAGAATCTTTTTATCTGCACCACAAGCAGCTGCACCTAGAAAAAGAAGTGACAGTTGCAGAAGCTCACCATAATCATCTCTTGGCTGAAACACTGTTGGCTGATGCTGAATGAAGTGAATGAGTTCATCCCGAACTGGATTGAGAACAACTGCTATATAATCTACATCCATTCCACTTGCATATATTGATGTGTCAATTGAGCCCCAATATTCACGAAATCTCTGGAATAACTTGATATTTGGTCCACTAGATGACCCCCATCAGTAAATCAAACACCTTTGCCACAATGAGTTCCATTATGTGGCGCCTGAATGCTAAGCCGATCATTTCTCTGCCAGGTTTCTTCTCCAGAAGAATGCAGGCACCTGCATTTATGCCAGTGTTACCAGCCGTAGTGTCGAAACACATGAACTTGATGTTATCAGCAATGATCCATTCTTGTATAAAATTAAACACGGCATGTAAACTGCGTTCCTGTCACTGACTTCTGTCTAATGCAGCTGCTAAACCTGGACTCACACTATTGGTGGATCGGACGATCCTCACTGGTTTAGTAGACACCTCTATGGTTCGGGGAATTCACCAGGATCACAACCATCGGTGCTCTTAGCTTCAGTGTCACTGTCATAGCTGGCACTAAACTCCATCTTCTTTGCTTCATGTTGCATCCGCTTAGCCTCCTTTTCTTTACGATATTCTTGCTCTAAGCGCCTTTTATGAGACCTTTGTTCTTTCCGAGTAACACCATATGTGTGCATTATGAGAGAACTGAACAACTTCTTTCATTGTCATTGTGGCACTAGCAGTAATATATATTGCACTGACATGAAAATATAAATAAGTAACAGAAATTATATAAATAAGCAACATAAATTGCCTCCAGTTTGCCTTGTATGTCAGGCATTTTCGCATATAATATAAAACTTCGAGTCCATTGAGCTACCTCTAAATATCACTGTATCTTCATGAAACTTGGTAAAATTACTTAACATAACAAAAGGAGAAAAAATAGAGGGTGGGACAATTAAACTTAAATATTTTTCCCATTTCATTGAGTGGCACCCTAATATTTAAATATATAATGTAATTTTTTCTAAAAAAAAAGTACTGGAACTCCTATTTATTGCCGCCATGTCATAAAGAAATAACACTGAAAATATTGTGAAGTAAACAGTACATTTCTTAACACTAAAAAACAAAGTTTCCGGAATGTGGTTCCAGGGCGTTCCACCAGAAAAAAGCACTGTGTATATATATATATATATATATATATATACAGAGAGATAGGTCATCTCAAAAAAGTTGTACTTTGGGCAGGACCAGCTTGATTCCACATGTGAAGCTGTCAATGCATATATCCCAGCAATATAAAGTCGTGCTGCACTGTTACTGTGAATTCATTTCATGTCGAGTCGGAATAATCTTTAATTACTACTTTTAAATTATTAAACTTTTATTTCAGTACTTTATAATGTACTATGTTTTTTTAGTGTTTTTTTTTATTCATTAGTGCAAGCAATTGTGTTTAAATTACAATAGAAAAGAAATAACGGTTCTCAATCAAATAGTAATTACAAAATGACTCACACCTCCAAATGGCATGTCAGATCTTCACAAATACTTGTATTTTATCCAACTCCTTTTAGTAAGAAACGCTACACCATGATCCGAGATATAATTGTTCCATATTGTTTATATCTTGTGATAGATATAACAATGAAAGACAAGACTTTAGAAAGATATTTTCTGACAATTAGTAACATACCGGAGATGGGCGACTATTATCGGCATTGGCATTGTAAATCAAAACAATCTTTAAAAAAAAAAATCAACGCCCTCCTCCGAGGGCCGCAGTGAAATTATCAAACATCAACCGGTCCACGGAGAAAAAAAAAGTTAGGGGACCACTAGTTTTTAGGATGTAAAAGATAAACAATTTAAACTTTCAGGGTCTTGTAAACAAAATTTATGTTGGATAAGGGAAAATAAAGAAAATATAACAACATGTTATTAAAATAATGAAAATTTGTCAATCTGTTATTATAATAATGAAAATATGTCAATCTGTTATTATAATAATGAAAATATGTCAATCTGTTATTATAATAATGAAAATATGTCAATCTGTTATTATAAAATGAAAATATGTCAATCTGTTATTATAATAATGAAAATATGTCAATCTGTTATTATAATAATGAAAATATGTCAATCTGTTATTATAATAATGAAAATATGTCAATCTGTTATTTTAATAATGAAAATATGTCAATTGATAGAAACGTTTTTGGCCGAGGGCTCCCCTTTTTCTAATTTTAAAGTTTTGTTTACGTCGCCATTTTGGTTGCTACGCAACAATGTCTGTACAAAAAAGTAGAATCGATTGCAATAAAAACAGCAAACAACATTCAGTTAAAACCAGAGGAACAATAAAAAAAGCGCACACCTTGTATAAAAATAATCAACTCTTTTTTTGTTTTAAATATTTCAATAATCTACTTGAAGTTATCACAGACTATAGAAAACTATTACATACATTTTATTACTTTCAGTAGTGCAATGATGGGAATGATGATGGTTACAACAATGATGGTAATGATGATGGTTAAAACAATTATGGTAATGATGATGGTTAAAAGAATGATGGTAATGATGATGGTTAAAAGAATGATGGTAATGATGATGGTTAAAACAATGATGATAATGTTGATGGCTAAAACCATGATGGTAATGATGATGGTTAAAACAAACATGATATTGTTGATGGTTGAAACGATGATGTCAATGATGATGGTTAAAACGATGATGTTAATGATGATTGTTGAAACGATGATGTTAATGATGATGGTTAAAACGATGATGTTAATGATGATGGTTAAGCAATTATGGTAATTTTTATGGTTAAAACAATGATGGTAATGATAATGGTTAAAACAATGATGGTAATGATGATGGTTAAAACAATGATGATAATGTTGATGGCTAAAACCATGATGGTAATGATGATGGTTAAAACAAACATGATATTGTTGATGGTTGAAACGATGATGTTAATGATGATGGTTAAGCAATTATGGTAATTTTTATGGTTAAAACAATGATGGTAATGATAATGGTTAAAACAATGATGGTAATGATGATGGTTAAAACAATGATGGTAATGTTGATGGTTAAAACGATGATGTTAATGATGATGGTTAAAACAATGATGGTAATGTTAATGGTTAAAACAATGATGGTAATGTTGATGGTTAAAACGATGATGTTATTTATGATGGTTAAAGCAATGATGTTAATGTTGATGGTTAAAACTATGATGGCAATGAGGATGAAATGATGATGGTTAAAATAATGATGGTAATGATGATGATATATTGATGGTTAGAACAATGATGGTAATGAAGATGATATGATGATGTTTAGAAAAAACGACGGAAACGATGATCGTGCAGATCGTGTGGAAAGTTTCATGAGACATTCAAGCAGCATTCGGTCTTTGTCTCCCCATAAATTGAAAAAAAAATGTGTTATATGTATTGCCGTAATTGGACTGATTAGCTTTGAATTCTCCTTAGATTGTCACTGACAGATGGTAGAACCGTGAGCCACGAACCGCAGTTGAGAATACAGAGGTTATGATGTTATGGCGGTCAGGCGATCCGTACTAATAAGAGAATCTGTGGGTATTGTCCAGATTTCGTCATGAAAAAAAAAAAAAAAATAAATAAAGACTGGCTAATTTTTTCCATTATGGATGTTCCTTTATTTAGATGTCAATATTTAGAAGTTTATCATATCATTTTTAATGAAGTTCATCAAAAGACATTCTATAGATGAACATTGTGCTCGCCTCTTCACTATGAAAATCACGCAATATGTGACATCAGTTGTCAAACAATGATGTTAATAGCACATAAAATTAAACATGGAACATGTAAATGATTTTGACTCATTATTCAGCCGAATGCTAACACAAAAGAGAGCATTAAAACAAGACAGGAACAAGTAAACTGATAAAACCATTTTTTTTCAATCAAGGTTAACCTCGATGTAATTTCCTCGTCGATTTGGACACAATTAATCACGTAATCCTAAAATATTAACGAATACTAACTGAATACAACAATATGTGAGAGGGTTATAAACAAAATTTGAGACGGTTCATTAAAATTTCACGAAGTGCAAACATTTCTGAAAAGATCCAATCAACGGGTTTATTTTAATTTCAGCCATTCACTCGCTATTCGATTTGTTTTATTATTGTCACCAGTACAATTGCATAGTCCTCTACACTGTAATATGATTGGTTGAATAATGGACAGTGCTTAATGATGGACAGAAACATTCCGTGAACAAGCAATCAAATTAAACTCCTTAATGACGTAAATTGAAGAGCCTCATTTATCATAGTATCTCGACACAATACATTTTGTACGTAAGAATTTAAAGAATACATTTTATTGTAATCATTTTGATGTAACCTTTATTCGTAATTCATCGAACCATTTTGAAAAAAACGCTACATAATAAAAATTTGAAAGTAATGGTATATAACTCTGAACGCCTGAAGTGCTGTTTAGTTTGTTGCCTGTCGAGTTAACTAAAAGCTGTTACTATTAAAAAAATGGGAGGTCACTTATTTGGTACTACTCAAACCACAATGCTCCTGCAGTTATTGTACGGATTGTCCGCTTGGCTATTGGTGGTCAGTTTCCCTCTGGATAATTGCCGGTCACGTGATATTGACCTAAAATTTGCCGTAGATTGTAAATATTCAATCGAAAAAATAGATGTCAAGATATGGAACATTTTACAGAACAATTTTTTCGCTACATCTTCAGAAAATGTCACAAGATCTTTAAGAGTTTCTGTGACAGATCTTCGAAGTTCTGACAATGCGACATTTATTGACGTTATGACGATAAAAGATAACGATACAACTTCTTTAAATGTGTGTTCTTTTCATAAAGATGAATCAAATAAGGACGGAATCTATAAACATAATATTCAGAGTGGCAATAGTTCAGACCCAACGGTTATTTACCTTGTACGATGTAGTCAGTACGAATCTGCGAATCTGCGGTGTACAATCCTATTGAGTATGAAGCCTTCGTGATAGTCATGATTGATGGAACGTGTAATAATTTATTTTTCAATGGATCCCACGGTATCTATGTACGCGCTGACAGTGATCTGAAAGAGAACCATCAGCTGAGTGTGTTGATTTGTGACCAATGCGCTGCGAGATGGCTTGCTTTAAGAACCAAAGACAATATCATCACTTCCTGTTTGTACCTTGAGAATAACAAAACGGGTGTTTCCTGGAATCAAGCTGCCGACTTTTGTAAAAAGAGAGAAGTGCTGTTGATTACATTGGAAGACTCTTGGAAGCTGCTTAACTTGCAATCAGAGCTCATTAACTTATTAGGGTCACAGGTCAAAATATTCATCGGCTTAAAACTAAACAATACAGGCAAATTTGGCCGTTTAATGTGGATCAACGACTTGCCTGTAGTTACAAGTGTTTACAATAAAATTAAGTTACCATTTAATAACGACACTGCAGATTGGTACTGTTTTATTTGGCGCTTACTTGGTGATTCTGATTCGAATCTCCAAATGATTGACTATGTCAATTGCAATGCAAACAAAACAGCTTACATCTTATGTGAATACATCATCAAACGTTCTTCGGGCATTAGAAATCTGTACAGCCTTAAAATACTACCAGATGTCGTAAACAACAATATTGACTATAACAGCGACATCTATGGTTTCTCGAAAAATGGATACAGTTATATGTCTATTTCTAACAGTTTATACATAAAAAATATGAAAGTTGATGGCAAAAAAATCTTCCCAGTTTTTGACTGTATTAAGGATGGTATTCACATATCGTATCATTATGTCTGCGATGGGATCAGCGATTGTCTTGACGATGATGATGAAAAAGTGTGTGCATTAGAGGAAAGTGAATGTGATAAAGTCAACACGCTGGTTTGTTCGACTCCTGATTATTGCCAGGATGACAGTGATAAATTGAATTGTCACAATTGCACAGTGACACCATGTGACAACTCATTCTGTATTCCAGATCAGTGGTTTTTTAACTGTGAATCCCTGAATAACAATAATGGGGTAGGGATGATGTTAAGAGATCAAGAAGCTTATAACGAGAATTATTACAGCCAAATGAAAATCAAAGATTTTATTCAAATATGCAGCCCGCAAAAAAATGACTTACTAAGCCAAACCGATGTGAACATAGGGAAAGTCTTGCTAAATAACACAGCAATATGGGCTCTGAAATGTCTTTACTTGAGAGGGAAATCTTGGAACCCTCTTGGGTGTACAGATAGATCTCATTTATTTGACTGTGAAGAGTTTAAATGTCCTAACGGATATGTGGGGTGCTCAGACTCCTACTGTATTCCAGTCTATCTTGTGAAAGATGGCGTCAAGGACTGCCCACATGGTGAAGACGAGGATCAAGACCCAAAACTCTTTGGTAATGACAACTACTTCCTCTGCTACAACAGTACCATCCATGTCCACCTGATGCAGGTCTGTGATGGTCAGCGACAATGTCCCAGGGGGGACGATGAGTTGAACTGTAATGTCCTTTGCCCAGTTGGTTTCATTTGTTTGGACGGTACAGTGACAGTCAATAGTAAAATGACTGTCGTAGACTTGTCTGTACTACCAGGAAACACCACGTACCTAAACATTTCAGGTGTGGATGTCTCTATAGTCAAGGCCCATAACAAACTTTCATTCAGTAAACTTTTAGTTTTCATTGCATCTCATTGTAATATCACTGATGTAGTCCATTTTAGATTTCAGCTAACTTCCGTGTATTTAGTAGACTTAAGTTTTAACCAGTTGACCAAATTAGTCGCAGATGACTTTCTATCCGACTTTAACAAACTGTATGTGGTTAACATATCTCACAACAGACAACTGACAACTATAGATGTAAACTATTTTCATCAGTTTAAATATCTAACATCATTAGATCTATCGTTCACTAGAATTACTAAACTCAATGTCTATTATAATCCTCAACTTAGTTTACTTTATCTTCAAGAAACAAGTTTAATCAGTTTAAATCTATCGAAAGATTCGAAATTTCAAATGATTGACCTAAGAAATTCAGATTTCACCCAGTCAATACCGCAAAATTTTTTCTTCAACATTTCAGTCATTGAGGAAATTCTCGCAGACTATAAGGTATGTTGCCCATTATTCAGAGGTCCAAATATTCCAGAGCACAAGTGTAAATCTGAAAAACTGTTATTATCAACATGTGAAGATCTGATTGGAGATAATTTAAAGAGAATCTTACTATGGTTTGTGGCTGTTTGTGCAGTATTTGGCAATGCGGCTGTTCTGGTGTATCGTATTTTTATTGACAAAACGACGCAGAAACTAACTTATGGTAATTTTGTTCTATGTCTGGGTTTCTCTGATCTACTCATGGGCGTTTACCTTGTTATCATTGGCGCTGTAGATATTTATTACAGAGATATTTATATTGTTCATGAAATATCTTGGAGACAAAGTGCACTCTGTAAAGTTTCTGGTGTTCTGGCCACAATTTCCAGTGAGACGTCCACATTTTTCATATTACTTATTACTTTCGAAAGGTATCTGAGCATAAGGTTTCCTTTTGGACAATATAAATTCTCCAAATCATCTAATAACGTATGTATTCTGTTGTCATGGTTACTGGGATTCGTGTTAGCCTTCATTCCTTCATTGTGCCAAGATCTGTCTTTGTACTCGGCCATTGGCATGTGTCTTGGTTTCCCTTTAAGAAAGTATACTGGCTCGGCCTGGGTCTACTCCATTGTCATATTCCTATGCCTAAACTCCTTACTTTTTCTACTTATTGCCTGTGGTCAAGTGGCCATTTTTTACATGATTTACAAAAACAGCGCCAAGTTCAAAAACAGTAACAACAAACCGGCACGCCTGGCGGCTGACGTCATTGTCGCCAGGAACTTAGCCATTGTGGTTTTCTCAGATTTTATCTGTTGGTTTCCTATTTGTGTCTTGGGTTTGAGATCTGTGCTCAAGGATTATGACGTGGACAGAGAAACGTATGCCTGGATAGTGATCGTTGTGCTTCCTGTCAACGCAGCACTGAATCCTTTTTTCTACACTATCCCCAAAATTCACCAAAAGTGGGAGGATTTCAAAAACGGTCGTCCAAATGTGTCGCCGTTGTGTTCAAAGACACCTTCTGTACGTACTACTTGAGATTGAACATTGTTGCCCAAATGTGTCGTCCTTAAGTTCAAAAATACCGTCTGTACGTACTACTTGAGATTGAACATTGTTGCCCAAATGTGTCGTCCTTGAGTTCAAAGACACCGTCTGTACGTATTACTTGAGATTGAACAGTGTTGCCCAAATGTGTCGTCGTTGTGTTCAAAGACACCGTCAGTACGTACTACTTGAGATTGAACATTGTTGCCCAAACGTGTAGCCCTTGATTTCAAAGACACCGTCTGTACGTTTTTCTTCATATTGAGCGAATGAAATGAGCGCATTGAGCATGTTAGATCGGAAAAACTAGATGGGCAATTCTTAAAATCTGAGATCCTCTGATCTACATGTATAGATACGTTGGCAGACTGAAAAACAAAAGCATCGTACGGTTACATAATACAGTGGGATATATACAAATATAGAAGACACATAAAGGATATTTATAATCACTTTCAAAATATCCCTAGAAAAATGTTTGCACACGTAGATAGATGACTGCGTATTAACACGTTGTTTTGTACTGAGTATATGTCAATAGATTCAATACGCATTTTATTTTCAAAACAGGCAATATCATACGCGTATCATTACAATCATTTAAATTAATATTTTATACTTTTGAATTTGTGGGAAACATTTAACGTTAAAACAATGTTTGTTTGTTTTGTATGGCTCGTACTGTTGTCAATTTTACATAATTATGGCTGATATCGTGTTATATAATTTGGGCTGATGTCGTGCTATATAATTTGGGCTGGTGTCATGTTATACAATTCGGGCTGATATCGTGTTATATAATTTTGGCTTATGTCGTGTTATATAATTTAGGCTGAAGTCATGTTATATAACTTGGGCTGATGTCATGTTTATATAATTTGGGCTGATGTCATGTTTATATAATTTGGGCTGATGTCATGTTTATTTAATTTTGGATGATATCGTGTTATATAATTTGGGCTGATGTCGTGTTATATAATTTGGGCTGATGTCATGTTATACAATTCGGGCAGATATCGTGTTATATAATTTTGGCAGATGTCGTGTTATATAATTTGGGCTGATGTCGTGTTATATAATTTGGGCTGATGTTGTGTAATTCAATTTGGGCTGATGTCGTGTTATATAATTTGGGCTGATGTCGTGTTATGTAATTTGGGCTGATGTCGTGTTATATAATTTGGACTGTTGTCATTTTTATATAATTTGGGCTGATGTCGTTTTTGTTGTATTGCATTTTGAATAAATTAGATAAAATCATTGCTAATCTCTCAAGATTCAGTCGATGGGTAAATTCGAAACGCTAATGTATTTGCGATTAGGATACATCATTTTTTAATTTCCTATTGAATTAAGATGTAAATTAATTAAGGAATCGTAGAGTCTGTAACTTTTTCCGTGTTAACAGTAAAACACGGTTTCATCATTTGGTTGCCATTAATGTACATAATGTCTTGTTCATGAACATAATCTTTTCTTTTATTCAAAATATTATTACAAATGCTCAGAAAAAACATTTGATGGAATTTTTCAAATTGCCAACTTTCAATTTTTTTCATGAACAACTTGTGAAGACTTCATAGATAAATAAAAAAAAAATATTTCGACTTATTGGTCATCTCTTGTGTTGTTTTGATTTTTGTTTTATCAAATTTCATTCTTGACCACAGAATATAAATTATACAAAATGCTCAACGTCATTTTAAACTGATTATTTTTTTAAGCCGCCAAATGTGTGTATTATTTTATTGTGTAGATATATTTAAGTTCTGCACAGTTTAAAAAGAAAATAATACAAATGGAGACATGTTTTTAATCTTTGCTGGAGGCCTTTCTAAATAGCGATGAGCTTTCTGAAAAATATGTATTCTGCAGTATTGCATATAAAGGCTATTCTTAACATATATGTAATTAAATTGTGGATATGGTAATTGCTTTTACGTTTAACGTTTCATTAACAAGCGTTTCCGGGCGGTAGAAGGTGTGTGTGTGTGTGTGGCGGGTAGGGTGGGGGGATTAGACGTTGTCATCCAACAGACAAAAACAATTCAAATTTTCTCGGGTGTACTCTTACCAGTTTATCCATGTGTCGGCAGGTATACATAATTTGGGGACATAGCCACAGACCCATTTGCTCACTTAATCACCATTGCGGATATTACCTCAAACCCATTAGCTCACTAATTACTTATGAGGAATTTAAATTCAATAATAGTTTTTGTTTAAGTATTGGATGGCCTTTGCATAGTTCAAACATCCATTCAAGATCATTCACAGAATGATAGTTTATATTGTTGTGAAATAATAAGTTATTATCATAAATATGGTTAAATAAAAAATGTTTAACGTCTTCTGCGGATCACCAAATATTTTTTGCGAACCACCAAAATATTTTTTTGCGGACCACGAAATATTTTGTACGGATCACCGGTCACCGACCTCTACGATGTAGGCCTAGGTCATTAACTCTGTTCACAAAATGTTCCTCACATTCTTAGAGTGCTTACCCCTTTTCATTTCAAACCATGTATCATGTCTGTACTTTAACTGTCGTCCCTTACCCCCCCCCCCACCCCTTCCACCACAGGTCCTCCCCTGACCCACCCATTCTACATGACGGACTAAAGTCGAACATACCTTGGTCCGCACCCAAATACTTCGCCACATCCCTCCTACCCCCTCCCCCGGTCGCACACAGTCACAAGGTAAAACGAATAATTAGCAATTAGATTAACAACTAGACAGCCAGAGAGAGAGAGAGAGAGAGAGAGAGAGAGAGAGAGAGAGAGATTGTAAAACACGTATTATTATTAAATTTGCATTTAATTTCAAGACAGATAACTCTTCGGTCAAAACAAAAAAACCACAGCCAGAGAGTTCAGGTTCGTGTATTGTTAGACCATTTTGTTACTTTCACATGATTTTCTTCAATCTAGATGCTAATAATTAAAAGTAAACTATATAATAATTACACATAAGTCACGTTTTTCAGACAGAGAAGTTTTTATCATAGAATAATAATGAGATCTTTTTTCTCTATATTATTCAGGTCATAATTATGGCGATAGACATTTTTACCTCGGCTTACTGAATTTTTGTATAGCTGAAGAACATTGATTTGGTCGAATCATTGTGTTTTAAAGCCACTAAATTATTTAATAATGCTATAAAATTTTATAAAAATGATCACTTTATTACTAGAATCTCGCAGACTATTTATTCTAGGACTGTACCGGAATCCGATTCCTGTTCCTGTTAAGCCGGATTCCGGCAGTTTTAACAAATCCGGTTCCGATTCCGGTACCGGTTAAAATGTGCCGGATTTAAGCCGGATTTCTTTGTTGTTTGAAATTTGTAAGAAATTTTTTTAGCGCAACTTAATTTTGAAATATTTAGCGCTATACAATTAAATTAAAACAATAACTTCCTTTGATTTTAAAACTACAATAATGTCGATCGCTTTTAGTTCTATATGTAAGTAGAAATATATTAAAAAGAAAGATTTGACTCGTATTTAGTCTACTACAGGGGTCGGCAACCTGCGGCTCGCGAGCCGCATGCGGCTCTTTCGATGTTAAGTTGTAGCTCTTTCGATGTCAAATTGCGGCTTGATCACATACCGTAATATTGAAACAACAAATTTAGTGGCTCTTTAAAAATTGAGAAAATTGTAAATTATAACTTTAGGCTCTTCCATCTCAAAAGGTTGCCGACCCCTGGTCTAGTAATACGACACCTTATCTTCCGCTACTTTTGATTCCGTGTTTTCTATAAACTATATTTAGCTATCAAAATTTAACTTTTTTTAAAGAGCAGACAACGATCTATTTTTGGGTGTTTACAGTTTTAAACAAGCTCAATATTTTATTTTTCGGCACATTTTTTAATTTAGCGGATTTTGTCTCGATTTGGTTAAAATTTCTCGCAAATTTAGATAAATAAATTGAAGATACATTTTTAATTGAACATTAAAGTCATATTGATTAAGATTTGAAATGCATTTTAAGTTGGGTTTTTATGGGAAATAGTCAAATAATGATTTAAATGAAAGTATGAATGAAATAACACGGTTCGGTGACGTCACTATGGAAAACTAAAGAAAATGAACTATCGGGGGCTGCCTCAGTATATATATATATATATATATATATATATATATATATATATATATATATATATATAAATTGGAATTCATTTATTAATAAACATGTTTATTATACTTTCTAATATATGTTACCCATTTCTTTGATTGTAAAAGAAATCAAGTTAAATTAGGTATAGCTTTATTAAATAAATTTTTAAAACGAAGAACCTGTTATTTTATTAAAATCCGGTTCCTGTTCCGATTCCGGCAGGATTAAAATAATAAATCCGATTCCGGTTCCGATCCTGCAGGATCTAAAAAATTAGAATCCGGTACAGCCCTAATTTATTCATATCGAATTCGAATGAATAAAATTTTTATAGAAAAAGTAAGATTCATTGATTTTCAAATCATTACGACAGAAATACAGATCATTTTATTATACTGTGATCTCTTGTCATTCTATTGAAAAATCTACCTGTATTGAAATTTTTCTCAATGTTTTCCTAATAAATTGAACATTTGTAAACAGGTTACAGTAAGCTTGATGCTTATTAAGGACATGGCTTGCATTCAGTGGCGTACATGATCAATTAAATTCTTTGGAATACGGACATGTTTTGAAATTCGAAGATCTTTTTTAATTGTATCCCTATTTTCAGTCCAATCTATCAGTGAACATGACGTCCGTAAGTCATTTATAACATTTCTCTGTTTAATGTAAGTATCCAGTAATATTTTGGCCACCTTTTTCGAAGCTAGGTAAAAACCTTTTTTTTTTCGTATTTTATTTGTTTAAATAAACGTTAAATAAACAAACAGCTTATCATATTTACCATTCTAATACATGGCGTCCTTGAAATGTTTCCCTTAGTAGTTGCCTTAGTATACCTTACTTGCCTTACTATGTATACCTCAGTAGTTGCCTTAGTATACCTTACTTGCCTTACTATGTATACCTCAGTAGTTGTCTTAGGATACCTTACTTGCCTTACTATGTATACCTCAGTAGTTGCCTTAGTATACCTTACTTGCCTTACAATGTATACCTCAGTAGTTGCCTTAGTATACCTTACTTGCCTTACTCTGTATACCTCAGTAGTTGCCTTAGTATACCTTACTTGCCTTACTATGTATACCTCAGTAGTTGCTTTAGTTGCCGTAGTTGCCTTTGTGAGTAGCAGCTGTGGCCCCGGACGCAGGCACGGCGTTTGAGTGAGCACGCGTTTTGGAGATTTTCTTATTGTTAGCTAACAGTTTTATACATGAATTAAGTTCTTTTATCGCACTTGAGCATGCATAAACATCCGTCTTTACGGTGAAGGTGATTGCTGTACACAAGAACAGCAGAAAGTCACGTCCCTCCCTCTGACCCCCTTCCCCCACCCCCGGGCTGACAGCAAAACGGTTTCACGACTTTTCGAGCCCGCAACACTTTCACCCCGGACAGTTCGACCCCCACCATTTCGACCCCGCCATTTCGACCCCGCGACGTTTCGACCCCGGGACACTTCGACCCCGGGACACTTCGACCCCGGGACACTTCGACCCCGGGACAGTTCAACCCCCGGACTATTCGACCCCTGTCAATGATAAAAATAATATTTTGAATTATTATTTCTTTATTTTAAATATGTTTAGTAACTTTGTTGTAAAGTAACTTTATATTTTCTTATATTGAAAAAAATATTGATTGAAACATTGAATGCTTTAAAATTGAAATGAATTTGAATAGAAATCAAGTTCAATCTCTGAAGTAAAATTGTGTTTTAGCAGTGCAGGCTCTGCCTACTCCCCCCCTCCGTCCTCCTCCCAAAACATAAATTATTGGTTTAAATAAGTTCGACAGAGGAAACAAATGTAAATAAACAATTTTGTGTAGTAATCCACCAATGTTTCCTTATACATGTCTGGCATATGTTGGAAATATAAAACAAAACCTATCATGACTTACAAAAACAACTCTGATTCTAAAATATTGGCCGATGTGCGTTGATGTAGCAGTAGATAAAAATTCCACCATAGGCGGAGCGCCAATTGTCTATTTACGACTCTGTGCACTTCTGCTAGCTAAGAGACTTGTCATAGTCAAATTACACTATGTTGGGTCTAAGACAAATACATCATACTTAAAATAGACTTGAACGACACAAACACATAAACTTCCCACATCTTATAAGCGACAGTTTTTTTTTTTTGTTTTTTGTTTAAATAAAACTATAATTCTTCTAGATATTCTCAATAGCAGAAATGTGCCGAGTCTGCTTTGCTTTTAATAAAGCAAACACATAGGCCGTTTGTTACGCAAGCATTCCGCGAAGTTGGGTGAGCATAATACAGACATCCCGATGGAACGTGGGTAACAAACATACTCCATGGTCTCCATCCCACCCCAGGGTAAAGAGCCGGTCATGTCGTAACCTAATTTAGTTACTGTGGCTACCTATTTTTTTTATCTCACATGCAAAACAAAAAACACACACACATACACATGTCCGATTGCACACCTCAAACACGCGCATGCACACACTCGAAAACTCACATGCACATACATGAGCAAACAAACGCAATCACACACCCACATTAACATGTATAAACTCACAACACACAAACACGCATGCACACACACTTGCACACACATACTTTCAATCACAATAGCACACATACACACTTGCACACACACACATGCACACACACAAAGACACTTGCACACACCCAATTCCTTGCCCACATTCACACCTACACACTTGCACACACACACACTTGAACGCACACCTGCACACACTAGCACATAGACTTTCATACAGACTTGCACACACAGTTGAACATACACTTGCACACACACACGTAAACACAGACTTTCACATACACTTGCACACACACACACACACTTGCACAAACACATGCACACAAACACTTGCCCACAAACACATGAACATACACATTCATGAACATTTCCAAACACACACATTTAAAGACTTACACATTCACACACACTTGCGCACATACACTTGCACTCATACACTTGAGCACACACACTTGTAAACATACACGCATTTCCTCACATGGATTTACATCGTCGCTTGCATTATTTAAATTTAGTGTTAAATCAATACAGTGTATCCTTTTACAGTGCATTACACATTTTAAATATATATTTTCCGATCAATACCTTTCAGATTTCATGTGTTATTATTCTTCATGTACCATCGCTGCGTTTGACTGTAAACATATAGTGTCATGTGTTAAAACACCTTTCATGATTTAGTCCCAGATAAACACCATTCATAATAATGACTGTTTCTTTTTTTTTTTATATTGTCTTCTAGTACATGTATTCTGTCTCATTATTTTAACTGAAAATGGAGAGAAGCACTATGTGTGTACTTTTTAAATCTAACAAATTGTATACCATCATTTACGACATCACTATGTACCTACTTATCATGGAAATGTTGTATTTAAAATACTATTTCATTTTACAAATGTAATTTGACTTTAAGATATTCACTGATCCATATATATATACTGAGAAAGAGGGAGAGAGATTATTGTAAAATATTATGTTTATACTAGGTGCAAACATTTGCATAGAGTTATATCCCCTTAGGCTTGATCGGCAGGCGAGGTTTTTTTAGTTTCGGGCAGATCCGATTTTCTAATGGTTGTATTTTAAACTGGAATAGTGTTGCATTAATTCTTTACTTTCGATTTAACGCAGAACCCAATTCGCTATTATATATATATATATATATATATATATATATATATATATTATTTAAAGTAAGACATTCTACACTACAGTTCTACGCAATAGCCTAAGTCAATTTTCGTTTAGACTGGCATATACTGGTCGTTTTTCACACACCCCCCCCAATCTATCCACTAATTTGTCTTTTACATTTAAAAGAAAAACAGTTCTTTTTTTCTCCACAATTATTTTTATAGCCGAAGGTGTGAAGCAATGAAACCTCAAAAGGTTTATGTCTGTTGACATGTGTTGGCTTTTGTTAATCGCACTTACCTCCTTTTGCCACCTTTTTTTTTTAACTACAGGATACATTTTTTTTCTACCTGAGTAGTTTAATTGTATGTTATTTCAAGCATAGATTTATCTGATGTCAGTGAAGTTCGTCAAAAAAAAAATGACATCAGGCGAGTCAGATACATGGCAATTATTTTACTATAAATGGGGTTGTTTTTCATATTTCTAAATGTTCTAAAATAATCACAGCAGCACAGTTGTAGGTTCTAGAAAACACAGCATCTAATATTTTATTTTCAATCGACACCTTCATTGGCCAATATTTTAAACAGCCGGATTCCATCATCAAATCTCTGCTGCTCTTACGTCACAAGTCACTGCTTCCAATAGGTAATTTATACGGTGCGTTGGTGTACGGGTATTCCCAGTTCATTGCGAACCACCGAGGGCAAGGAGAGAGTTATACCAGTATATTTATGTTTGTTTCACCTTATGTTAATGCGAATCTTCCAGGCTATTTAATAAAACAAAAATAAAGACAGCATTTACAGCATTTTAACAGCCCCAGTAATGTAGTTAAGACTTTGGAGAAACTGTTTAACGAATAGTTTAGGGCTATCGTTTCTAGATGTGAATTTTGAATGTAACTTGGTTGAATAAGAGCAGATCTTAAATATACGTAATTTTGGCGATCACAAAGAGCATCTACAGTGTAAGGTTCAGATTCCAGTATAATTATATACATTACACAAAGCTATATAGACAGGTAATTTTGTAAAAAGCCTCCAAATATGACTCAAATTATGATAACTGTAAACTTAACATCTCAGGATGTTAGTAAATTTGTAAGTTAAATTTGAACCTTTTTTTTAGATTTACACCCATTGATCAAAATATGCGAAACTAAATTATTGATTGTAGTTCAATTCTCATTATCTTCAAAGCAACTTGTTTGTATTATTTTATTTGGCTACGCCAGACCTAATCATGATTAAGGTAAAAAAAAAAACAAGCAACAGGTGTTATGGTCAATACCTGTGTATATTTTCCTGTTCTCAGTTCGTATATCACTAGTTCAACCGTAATGTGTTTTATATCTTATTCAACCAGTGAGTGAATAGTTGAATTATTTGGCAGGGCCAACACTAAACCTTTGTATTAAATATTATGTTTCTAACATATTGACATTATTTTAAATTATGTAAAAAGTTGAGATAAATTTGTTTTGTTTAAGGTTACACCTGGTACATATTTCACTTTCTTTACTTTTTATTTCAACGTGATTAAGAAAATATTTACTTATCATCAAATGTAAGAATGAACTATTTTGGAAATTCAATCCGGGGCTGTGTTGTTTGTTCGAGGCCCGCGGGCTGAAAGAAAAATTCTGGGCCCAGTTACTCACGAGTAACATGGAGCTTTATAATGTGTGAACAAATATTGTTAAGTTGGCATTTGACAGGTCATTTTCAAACTGGTCACCACGGGACGGGGTATTGCTCCCGCAGTTAATTCCAAATCTAAATTTTATTTGGAGGGGGGCGGGGGGGGGAGGGGGGGAGGGGCTAATCGATTTGAACCGTTTTAAATGAAATCACTGATCGTGATAGATTCCTAAATTTTTTACAAAGTGTGAATGATCGTTACCAAACGCAGAGGGGAATTGGTTGACGCTTTTGGGCGCAATAAATAACAAATAGAAACATTGAAAAGGGTACCAAGGCAGGCTTTTTAATTTTCATCCGAATTTGGTTGGTGTTGGAATTTTCTTTTTTTTTTTTAAAGCTTACGCTACAAACCATAATATCCGAAACTATATATATTTATATGCAGTGGCTTTTTTGTGGTTGGTACGAGTTGGTCGGGCGTCCGGCCTCTTTTTTTATTGGGGGGAAATATTAATTTTCTTTTATCCTAAAACTTATTATTTATTTATTATATTATTTATTTATTTAAAATTTAATTTTTTTAAAATTTGCGCCACAAAATAATTAAAATATAAAATGAAAAACAAACAACTGGTAGATACAAATCTTATCCATCACTTCTTACCGCCCCCGTCTTTTTAAAAAAAAAAGCACTGTATATATATATATAGAAAACTATAAACTTCCAACAACAAAAAATAATCTATAATTAAAATAATACTCTACTTAGGTTAGCAAAGCATGACTACACCAGACCTGACGAGGAAGTGTGCAGCTAACTTCTGGCGACGAAAACTATTGAGGATTATTTTGGTTCTCAGTTCATCAGTTTCCCTGTTTTATATATTTACCTGTAACCAAATGGTATACGTGTGGAATTCCTTGTATGTTGCTCCGTATACAATAAGTGTGAATCCTCCACTCAATGTTAATGATTCTGTTGATAGCTTTCCACACATCGCAACTGAGCAAGTCGGACATGGTAGAGACGCCACTGCTCAGCATTCTGTCATGGCGGATGTGTACTCTTTTCTAATAAATCTTTCGAAAACATGGAATAGCAGTCTAAGCAAGAATAGATGGAAGCAGTCGATCTCGAGCAGACGACACTTGGATTTCAATTGTAAGGGGCGACAACTTGACGAAATGGAAAAGACATTTCGTGTTTCTGAAGTCAACTGTAGAAAAATTCTGTCTGGAGACCATGACGAGATGGTTTATGCTCAATACTTAACCAAATATTATAAAAGGCCTTTATTGACTAAATTTCTTTTTTCAAACCTTACCGCAAACTGTGAACTATTTCAGAGTCAAAGGGGTTACATTATGTGCCCTTTGACCTCCGAGGAAGAGAATTTCTCATTAGCTTTCTCGATGATGGTATATAAAGATATTGAGATGGTAGAGAGGTTGCTGAGGTCAATATACAGACCACAAAACTATTATTGTATTCATGTGGACAAGAAATCTGATGATCAGTTTATGAAAGCTGTTTCAGCCATAGCCAATTGTTTTGAAAATGTTTTTCTTGCTCCGGAGCGTGTCGATGTGCAATGGGGACGATTCAGCGTTCTGGAGCCGGAGCTCATCTGTATGAAACACTTGTGGAAATATAAAACATGGAAATATTTTATTAATTTGACAGGACAGGAGTTTCCACTCAAGACGAACTGGGAGTTGGTTCAAATCCTGAAAGCTTACAACGGTGCCAACGATATTGAAGGGACAGTACAAAGGTAAATACAACATAGAGTCAGGTAATAGGTAGAGAAAAATGTTAATACAACTTGGGTTCAGACAAAAGTCAATAAATCATAGGGCCAGACATAGACAGAAATGTTAATAAATCATATGGACAGACATAAAGAGAAATGTTAATAAATCATATGGACAGACATAAATTGAAATGTTAATTCAACTTGGGGGCTAGACATTTTATTTACATTCATCAAGTCATCTTATAATTTATGGTGTCATTCATGACGTTTCATTCAGCGATGTAAATAGAATTAAGATAATCCTGTTTTCCTATTCGTTTATCCTATAAACTTAATTTCTGAGCCTTTCATACGGACAGGTCGAAGAACTCATTTTAAAAGAATCTTCTGTTATTATTAATCCATTATATATATATATATATATATATATATATATATATATATATATATATATATATATAAACAAAGTGACAAAAAAGTTACCTAGCCCTAGGGCCTGTATAAATCTCTCCAAAGGGCGCCTAAGTACCTAAGAACGGTCCTGCTTTCTTGTTTACTATTGAGACAATATATATAGGGGGGGGGGGGGGGGGGGGGGGGGGGGGGGGGGGGGGGGGGGGGGGGGGGGGGGGGGGGGGGGGGGGGGGGGGGGGGGGGGGGGGGGGGGGGGGGGGGGGGGGGGGGGGGGGGGGGGGGGGGGGGGGGGGGGGGGGGGGGGGGGGGGGGGGGGGGGGGGGGGGGGGGGGGGGGGGGGGGGGGGGGGGGGGGGGGGGGGGGGGGGGGGGGGGGGGGGGGGGGGGGGGGGGGGGGGGGGGGGGGGGGGGGGGGGGGGGGGGGGGGGGGGGGGGGGGGGGGGGGGGGGGGGGGGGGGGGATTTTTTTTGTTAAAATCTACTATATATAACCCTAATTTCGACTTCCAACTGTGGCATCAACTTGTTGTTCGGTTATTGATGGAGGAAATTCTTTAACCAAAAAAAAAAAACCATCTTACACTTATTTTTTTTATTATTTTGATTCCTACTCGAAGATTGCATTCATATTGATTCGGAGTCATTCACTTTTAACGTCACACCTTGTGAAGGGGTGGAAACGAAAACCGATGTGTGTGTGACACACGCTGGTTAGGAATAGCTTTACGTTAAATGTGAACGACCCTTTAAGCATTTAATGTTGGTTCAAGTAAATCTATTTACCTTCTTTGTTTCCTTTTTTGTTAAGTTATACATTGTCAGTATCTCTGTCATTGTCAGTATACCTATTCCAACATTAATTGTGTCTGCTGTAGCTAACTGCACAGCTGGTATTTACAAATTATTCATTAGCCCATAAAGAACGACAAGCTAATATTTCAAAGTTTAAACAATGAAACAATGATAGACGTCCATGAATTATTCTAAAAGAAAACGAAAAAGATATTTTAATAAAGTAATATATTTTAAAAGACATATAAGTTTAACTTTTTAATCTCTTTTCGCAAGTGTGCAAACTTTTAATTACGAGTTGACCATAAAGGTGTCACTCCGCACAGTCCTAGTGACAGGTAAATATTCTTGGTATCTAGTCAGCTGTAAAAAAATGTTTTATTGTAATGATTTAAATGATTTTGAATATTTTTTTTTTATTTTCATTGGCAGAAAATACTGTTTTTATATTGGTATCGATGGGTGATCTAATATTTATGATACAAGTTTGTATGTTTTTACGATACAAGTTTGTATATATGTTTGTATCAACATTTTCACCTAAACATGTTTTTGCCGCTGGGAGGCGGGGTATTCATGGACACTGTAGTGGACAGGTCTCTCCATTCCACTAATATCACGTGGTCTGCAGACAGTCGCCACATTTTGGCCTGTCCGATTCTTAAGGTGGACAGTCAGATTCTCCTTTTTGCTCCTTCCAGTGTACGCTGCTATTTAGTTTTGCAAGCAGCGTAGTGGCGTAAAACAAAATGGAACCATGACATCTTTCGTGCCTTAAGTGTAACTATATTTGGTTCCACGGACCCTAGAAAGAAATCTTCATATATTTATTTTCGGTTCTTACATATTAATGTTCAATACATGTGTTAGTGTGTAATTTTGGGTGTTATGTTCAATACATGTGTTAGTGTGTAATTTTAGGTGTAATGTTCACTACATGTGTTACTGTGTAATTGTGGGTGTAACGTTCAAAACATGTGTTACTGTGTAATTGTGGGTGTTTTCATTATGTTTTTCTTCATGGTGTCTTAAGATTTGGCTGTCAAACAAAAAAAAGAAACAGCTATAACATTACATAACATAACACTGCATAACATAACATTACATAACATAACATTATATAACATAACATTATATAACATAACATATAACGTTATGCAATCATAACCAATCTATTACAAAACCCCGACACGCAATGACTTCGACAGTATTTTTTTTTGTAAATAATAAATAACAATGTTTGCATACAAATTATTATTCTTTCAAACAGCCACACACTAGGCCAACCGGGAAGTTCCATTCTTCCATCGGAAAGCCTCTTGTTTTCGGAAAAACTCATGTGTTCGGAAAGCCTCTTGTTTTCTGAAAGTCTCTTGTGTTCGGATAGTCTCCTGCGTTCGGAAAGCCTCTTGTGTTCGGAAAGCCTCTTGTGTTCTTGGGTGTGTACTTAATAGCGGCTGTTAAAGAAACTTAATGCGGTTATTGCTCAGTTTGAAATCATTTCTGTTACTCTCTTTCTACCTTCTTGAGAATCGACCGCATCAACGCGACACATTTTTTAAAGTTTACAAAATTATATCATTTGGTCATATATATGGTCATAATGCGTTGCATTACTGAATCTACGCTCCTCTGGACACAAATAAATACATTAAATCTATTTTGCCTAAAATAGATTCGGCTTGTCATGATATGGCCTATGAATTTCTCAAGACGAAACTGATTTTTTTATTTATGTTGTTTATTTCAAGCGTATTTTAATTACGTCCATTCACTTGATTTACGCTTTCTCTGTTTTGTTCAAGTTGCACATTACGGATGCAATAACAATCCAAATGTCGACAAATGTCGTGACAGGCTGTCATCGTTTCAACTGAGCTGTTGTTATTGTACAGTAAAGAATGTAACTATTACATTTATGAATGTCTAGGTCATGGGTCGGCAACCTGCGGCTCGCGAGCCGCATGCGGCTCTTTCGTTGTCAAGTTGCGGCTCTTTCGATGTCAAATTTCGACCTTATCAAATACAACAATATTGGAACAACAACTTTAGTGGCTCTTTAAAACCTGAGAAAATTGTAAATTATAACTTTTGGATATTTCGTCTCAAAAGGTTGCCGACCCCTGGTCTAGGTTAGAGGTCGGTAAACGACGTTTTGCTGAAGAAAATAGATACAAGTAATCGAATACTTTAGGTCAAACTATTACTTGCTTGACATTTTTGACTAAATTTGTTTTTTTTTTACTCAAACATGATACTCCAGAAATACAAATTAAATAATTGTGGAACAGGGGAATAACAATTATAAGGAACACAACTCATGAAATTCGGTCCGCCATTTCAAATCATTATACACTGCCAGTCTTTGTACAAAGCGAAAGTACAAGATCAAATATTTTTGTATCGTGTTGCATTTATTTAATGAGCCCGTGACGTATGCATGGTACTGATTTTATCCTCCTGATTATAAAAAATTAAGTTGATTAAGTTTCTTCTCGTTGTCTTAACAGGGCCAATATGATTCGATGGAGATCGGGTCAACCACCACATAACATAACAGCGGTGAAAGGGTCAGTTCATATAGCGGTCAACAGGTCAGTAAAGGGGGATTTCAACTAGAAATAAATTTAGGTCATTTTCCTTTTTTTTTTGTTTCTGTTGTCTATCTATCAAAGAAAGAAACAGAATGCTGGACTAATTATATAGACTATCCAGACTTGGCCCGCGGGGGTATAGTTACCCTTGTCTGATGATATTTTTAACCAGTTTCTTCCTGTATATCTATCTATCAGGGACGAGGCGTGAGTGTTGTCGGTCATAATAACTCTAAGAGAAAAAAGCACAAATGAACAAAGATTTATATATTTTATAAAGTATTGGACTAACAGCATATACAATTTTTACATAACTTATATGTAAATATATATATATATATATATATATATATTTAAACTTGTAATCATTTTATTATGGATGAATATGCTAACTATATTTAATAAACACAGGACCGTTGTATAGCTATATACATTTTTCTCTAAGAATTAGACTGGCAACACTCATTCCTTGTCCCTATCTATCTATCTATCTATCTATCTATCTATCTATCTATCTATCTATCTATCTAATCCAATCTATATCTATACCTATATCTAAACGTGAACTGTGTATATATTACAGAGATTATTTAGGTGATTCTGCAGTATATTACCCTGTCATCTAGTGACTGTACAACTACAACGGCAACCTGCTAATAAAAGTAAAGCTATCCATTTAAACAGGGTGGACTTGTGGGACAACTTTGTACATAATTTCACATGGATACATTTCCATAGTTCTCACCGATGATCTAACCCAGGACTCTCAGTTGTATTTTATAATTTTGTATCCCCACATTTTAAGCAGAGGTGTGCGGATCTTGAAATTCTTCGTCCGCGTCCGTCCATGGATTTCTATCAATGATCCACGTCCGCAGAATCGTACAACATTGGTTTGCAGTCAGTCCGCGCGTCCGCAGTGCTGAAATTTAGCTGTTTAAATGACATGAAATTTTTTATGGTAACGCTAAAGAAGATCCGCGTCAGTCTGCGAGTCCGCAAATTAACCATACGAAGCATCCGCTGTCAGTCCGCGGATTCGGAAAAGTCTGCGGATCTGCGTCCGCTGTCCGCTCATCTCTGATTTTAAGCCGTATTTGTGTTCTTTTGTTGACAATGTGTGTATTGTTTTATTCTTTTTTTCTTCTTTCTTTAGGACTTTTATTTTAATCCCATTTTTGTTTATTGTCACGTTCGGGTATACGGCAAAATGAATTGCACAACGTATCACACACATATTTCATGGTCACTAAAATGTTCTTCTTTTGTGAGTAACAAGCAATGTATGTATTCAGCCACGTAGCGTGAAAATTCTACAGCAAGGGCCAGGCATTCTACAGCAGGGGGCCAGGCAATAGCGGGGGGGGGGGGGCAGGTAATACATTTTACTAAGTAGAGCAAATAAGCAGAGGGGGCCAGACAAAACGCAGGGGGAGGGACTGCCCCCCCCCGCACGCTACGGGCATGTATGTATTATGTCTTGTATTTGTACTGTCTTTACGATTTTCTGTGTTTTACTGCAAGTATGGATATGCAATTTTATTACCTCTAGGTTAAACACAGATTAAATAATTACGGTGGATTTGGGGGGGTGGAGCTGTGTCACATGGCACATCAATTTTCTGTCCAATATCTAGTATTAACAAGCAAGTGGCTCTGGGATTTTATAAGCGAGATGGACAAAGATAAGATGAATGGATTGATTCTGTGAAATAATATAGTTTAAATTTACTCAAAATGAATGTACTGGGCAAATCAAACAGCCAAACAGGTCGTACCTCGCAAGTGGCCAGTCGGCTACTCATGCCTGGTACAGATCTTGACCATAGACCAATGTCTAAACGTAAGACATGACACTAGTCTAATATCACCAAGTATATAACGTTATACCTTATATTACATTAGTCAAGATTAACATATAACTATTCATAGTCAATTATTTTTCCCCTCGTTGACAGCGTCATCAAGCCTAATAATAATGAACATTCATAAAAACTATACAACAAACAATGGTATTTACTGATTGTCATATATATATATATATATATATATATATATATATACATACATATATATATATATATATATATATATATATATATATATATATACATATATATCAATTAGAGATTTCGTGGACTACGTCCTCCACAACCAGACAGCCAAAGATCTTCTGGACTGGGTGAAAACTACTCGAGTTCCTGATGAAACATTTTTCTCGACGTTAAACCACAACCCACAGTTAGGGATCAGAGGCTCGTACAAAGGTAACCTGCACACCTTCAAACAGTTACACTGTAGCGTTTAGAATTTAACCTCACCTTCACCGCCGCCACATCTCTACACCGGCAAGTGAAACTTCCCCCTCCCAAACTAGTGACCCATCTTAGTTGAACATGGTACGTAACCGAAGGCTTTGGTCAAGCCAAGCTCCCATATGCATAGCAAGCGTGATCACCCCCCTACCACCCGACGTTTATTAAGTTAAGTTAGAAATAAGTAAGTAAATAGAAGATGAGAGAAAGATGCAGTCAAGTATAGTGCTGATAGGTTAGAAGAGAAGTAAAAAGTTATTAACATTCTATTAAGGTATTTTGTGTATAGTGTACTGCACTGAGTTTTTTTTTTTATATATTAGTATTGTAACAAGTAACGTAACATATTAGTCGAGTCACAAAATCTCCGTAACATATTTAGCAAGTAAAAAAGTTAACGTTACATCTACTTAAGGGGTTCATTTGTGCTATTTACTATAAATTAAACAGAGGCATAAAGATTACAGTTTAATATAATCAAATGATGTGCGATACTTAAGTAGCACTGAGGTATATGTCAGAGAAAAACAAGAGGATAATATGTGGATGGAGAAAAGATTGATGTTACCGATTATGACAGGACCGACATATCCGTATTTAGAGTTAAGGTGAATGTAATGAGCCAAAAGCCATTTTCTAAATTACATTATGACCTATCTTTAAAAACAACACAGAGTTGGCCCGAGGGGGGCGAGTGATGTAATTCTTCCCTAGTATTGAACTACATTGAACTGTCGGATCACAATGAACTGAACAATTCACGATGTACGATAGTGTACTGAAAAACTAAAGTGAACTGTCGGACTATAGGGAACTGACGAACTACATTGAACTGATAGAACTAAACTGAACTGAAGAACTACATTGAACTGACTGAACTTAACTGAACTGGGAATGTGCATTGAACTGACTGAACTTAACTGAACTAAAGAACTACATTGAATTTTCGGACTACACTCAACTGTAGGACCACAATTAATTTAATGTTTTGTTTTTTTTTTAATCCTGCGAGCACTGTATCATGCGAGCACTGTATCCACCAATGAAAAATGTTATCTAATGTACTGTTCTACAGAAATTCTTTAAACATATCACCAATAGCATGACGTTGTATGTAACTAGCAGTCGTGGTTGAAATCCTCCCACCTCTCCTACTCACACACAGACATACACACTTTTGAATTATCCATATAAATCATAGTTAGGTCAAGAAATTATCTTTAGCAGCTTAGATTCCAGATTCAAATTGGTGAAAGACGAATATGTCATGGGCAGCATAAGAAGAAAACGATGTTACATCAACAGAAAACGAACGTGCTAGATTTAGAAAAATCAAATTATTCGCTCGTTAGTTTGATAAAAATCTACTTTGAATACGGGAGATAATCTTCTTTTCAACAAAATTAATTTAAATGATATAAAACGGTTACCTCTCTTTTATTTATCAATTACCCGGACAATAACAACAATAAATGATTATAGATCATGTTCTGTGGAATGTTAGTCTTCATTTTGTGCATCAGATTTTAATCCGTTCTTAAACTGATTGATTCCTACTGTGAGACTGTGATCATTTTACCAATATAGCCATGGGCGCCGAGAGCCAACAAGGGACCCCAGGGCAGGACATCACTGCGGCCCATTAATAAACAATGAGTCGTGGAAAAAAAATTAACATTGTCGGGGCGGCCGGGCCCCCTTACAGATGTGGCCTCCCTGGCAATGACCCCCCCCTGACCCCCTCTCGGCGTGCCTGAATGTTGCAAAGATAGACACAAAACTTGTGTTTATGGCTAACAGAATATATGTATGTAATAACACGTGTATGTAATATTTTACTTATTTTTTAAAATAAAATTATACTTACACTAGTTGTTTATTTTATATATTTTGTTTTTCTCTTTAGGACTCCCAGAGACTGACCCAGACACTTCCATGGGGAAGCCTTTCTTGACAAGATTCAAAAACTGGGGACACCCTCCACGTGGATATCCTTGTGCTGGTAGATTTGTACGAGAAATTTGTATCCTGTCTACAGGTAGGTTCTGAAGGAGTGCTATAAGCTCATTAAGTATGTTGTAAAGAGGTATAGCAAGTTTTGAGAGTGTGCATGGTCGTGCGGTAAGTCAATCAAATGTCGAGCTGATGTCTCCCGTGGTCTCTACATGGCATTTGCACTATTTACTATGGCGGTGTTTTAAATATCTAAGAGATACACATTTCATTTTTAATTAGCCTTTGGCAGTCCAATCGGTCAGGGTCAACACAAGTTGGTCGAAGTAGGCAGAATGCGGATTAGCTTATTCATAGATAAGATTCTAACGGTACTTTACCAAGTTTGTCAGCACCATGATTTATAAGAGGAATTTTCTATATAAATAATAGCGGTGTGGGTTCTGCGTTAAGTCGAAAGTAAAGAATTAATACAACAGTATTACAGTTTAAAATCGTCAAACGTAAACAATGTATGAACAAATCGGATCTGTCCGAAACCAAAAATAACCTGGCCTAATGATGAAACCTAAGGGAATATAACTCTATGCAAAGGTTTTGCAGGGTACATCAAGTATAATATATATATATATATATATATATATATATATATATATAAGCGATTTGTGTTCTGTGTTAAATCGAAAGTAAAGTACAACAGTATTCTAGTTTAAAATACAATCATGAAAAAATCGGATCTGCCCGAAACCAAAAAGAACATAGCCTACCGATCGAACCTTAGGGGATATAACTCTATGCAAAGTCTATTTTTAGCCGCGGAAGTTATACACACGCTCGCTCGTATGTACGCCAGGCTAGCCGATTATGTATTAGATGGTATTCGAAAAGATCCAGTAGTAAGAGGTCATACAAATAGTTGTGTACTCATTTAAGAACTAGTTTGGAACCGCAGTTTAGAGATTTGTTGTGCTAAAATTCAAAGTGGTGATTGTGTTTGACTTATAAACTGTTAAATATATGCATCCCCTATTCCTGCACAGTAAATTATAGTGACTATATAACTATTTACCATTTTTTTCCTCATTGTTTATAAACAAGCAAAAATTAAGCCTGTAAAAACAGGATGTTTAAGAGCATTTTCATGTATAAATAGAGAGGGAAGTAAGTCATGTTTAATAGCTGTTACGAAAATAAATAATGATTACGCCCCTTTGTTTAGCTTATAATCTATATATAATATATAAGCCCCTTAGGAAGCCCGGCCCTGAGAGATCCTATCGCGAAATGAACTTTTCATGTACACATGGCAGGCCAAGACCTACAAAATGATATATACATCATGGGTCTAGGATCTATGGTTACTGAGATATAGGGCGCTCCTTTGTTAATATAGCATATATAGTAAAAAAAAAAACGATACATAATAAACCCCCTTTTTCGGCCCTGAGAGGTCAGATCACGAAATGAACTTTTGATGCACACATGGTAGGCCAAGACCTACAAAATGATATATACATCATGGGTCTAGGACTTATGGTTGTTGAGATATAGGGTGATGACGGACGGACAGACAGACAGACAGACAGACAAAACGGGGACATTAGATCATTTTTTTTTCGAAAAAGCTCTAAAAATACGTCTATTAAGATTGTTTACATATTATTTTTTATTACATATTTATTGCATCTTATTGTGTTCACCTGCGCTTTTAATTTTAGAAATAATAATTTAAAAAATAATTTTTGTGTGAGCTAACGAATTTATAATTTTTTTTTGTGTGTGTGTGTGCATTATAATAAATCCTTTTTTTTAATTGCTTGATACAGTCCAATGTATCACATTAAGTATATCTAATTGTAACTGTAGACTAAATGCCTGCCTCCTCTTTACTCACATCATACCTCACTGGTACTTTAAACAATGCGCGTTATATTACTTAGTGATAACTATTAATCAAAACGGGAGATTACAATCATAAAACTACGACTTTTTTTTATTCACAGGAGATCTTCCAATTCTAGGAAAATCTAAACATTTATTTGCCAACAAATTCTACTTACGGGAAGATCCAGTTGTCATTGGCTGCCTAGAAGAAATGATTTTCAACAACACAAGAGATGAATTCAAGGGAGATAGACTGTTTAATTCTACTTACTACAGTCAGCTGGGATTTGTACTCAATCAAATTACATAGTTTGATATTGTCGATTTTTGTTTTGATATAATTAATAACGGCAAAAAAAAACCAACTAAAAGGACGTAGTAATGATACATATATATGAGTCAATATACGTGTATACAAATAAATGTCCATAAAAAGACAAATGAAATGTGTGTGCTGATTTAAGTAACAAATGGGACAGTTGTGCTGCTAACCTCCCCCACACCCCCTACACACAACTATGTTTTGTGTAGTAAGAAATGGGTCATTCTGACCAATAGATATACACATTTCATTCGGATGTCTTGAGGTAAAAATAAATTCATTTTAATTTTGTCTAGAGCTGACTAAATGACTTACAAGCCCATATACGTCACTTTGTTAAATGTTATTTCAAATATATATATGTGTCTATTATTAATGGGAATGGGAATAAACATGAAAGCGCCCTAATTTCAAAGGTACTATTGGTGGTCGCCTAGTTCGCCATGCTATAATATATAAATATCGTTTATAAATAAAATACTTCACATTTAAAAATTTCACATTTATTAATCCATAAATATCATAGGCCGAAAAAAGTTTATGTTTGTTTTTCAATAAAAATGTTAAGTTTGATCTGAAGAACATTTGAAAATTTAATAGTAGATTGATATTACTGAAAGGTCGGGGGGTGTAACCCTTTGAGTAGGCACATGGATGTAGTCGACATTGCTGTGTGTAGTTGACATCATTTGATGTCATAAGTTGACATTGCTGGGTGTAGTTGATATTATTTGATGTCATAATTTGACATAGATGGGTGTAGTTGACATCACTTTATGTCATAAGTTGACATAGCTGGGTGTAATAGCTATCATTTGATGTAATAAGTTGCCATAACTGGGTGTAGTTTACATCATAGGAAGTCAAAAGCTGAAATAGCTAGGTGTAATCTGCCATCGTTTGAAGTCGTAAGGCTAAATAGCTTTGATGTCGTACATCGACATAGCTGGTTGTAGCTGTTAGCCATCTAAAAGAAGCTTTACGTTATAACACGATGTAAGACCAGTCGTAATATAAAACAAGTCCTTCAGTCCACGTTATTAACATCAACGTCACGTCTCTAACATAAAACTGAAACACTCCTGACGAATCTACTATGAAAACATCAGCCGTGTGCAAAATATGGAAAAAGCAATTCCACCTAACGCTTAACACCAACAGGATAATCATTCTTTCAGAATTCATTCCCAAACCTTTGTTTATTTTCAGTATTTACAATCAGACTTACTTCTTCTTGTCAAAGTTAACGCAAAAAAAATCAATAACAATATTACTTTGATATATGACCATTATGTATCTCATCATTATGGACATAGTTTTCAATGTATTCCTGGTTTTTTTTTTTCATTCCCTCAATCTTCCATTCCATCCATAAGTTTAATTAATCATTTTACATTGAAATCATGATAATTAACAAAATTAATAAAAAAAAAATAAAATCCTTGTACCTACCCCTCCCCCCATCCATAGACTGGCTCCAGCGTCAAATACCAAGATGACTAGAATTAACATCAAGTTGGTTTATTTTTTATTTCTATTGACAAACAATTGGTTTAATTACTGGCTTTTATAGTTGGTTTTTCCCCCATTCTCTCCACCTCTAGACTCCACCTTGTTATTGATTATATGGTAAACGTAGGGTACCAGTAGCTATTCTATACCGACAATTAAACGTATGAAGAACAAAATATGTTGGGATAGTTGTTAAGTTTTTTTTTTAATATAATATAATTACAAACCCATCACATATAAAGGGAAGTAATTTATTTTTACCACTCCCCCTAATTTCTGTCAAACATTTTTTCCAATAGATAAAACAAAAAATCTATTAGAAAATGCCCATCTTTTAATGTTGATTTTTTTCCCCAGAAAATTAGAGATATCGGAATATCATATTTCACAATTATAGTCTCACAGTTTAAAGAAAAAAAGTCTAATTAGCTGATTTTTGGTCTACATTTAAATGACTAAAATATTTTTGACAAATTTAAATAAAGATGTCATATAGATATGTACAAACTAATTCATGATATAACCATTAAACATATTTTTTTTCCTCTGGATGACTTATGTATACAAATCTTGAGTTGAAGACATTAATTCCTGGGAAGAATGAACTCAACCAATAATATCTCAGCAGACGATGTGATGTCACGTCTAGTTCCGTTTATAGACCCCCTAGTCTTAAATGTTTTCTACACACTGAACCTGCTGGTTGTTGGACTGACGATTGGTGTCTTGGGAATTGTAGCTAATATCGTCACCATCAAGAACTTCAAGAGACAAGGCTTTCAGGAGGGTGTGAACGTTACACTAACTGCTCTGGCGGTCAGCGATATCGGCTCTCTTGCTACTCAGATATTTGTGAACATATCTGGTAGTCCTTGGTTTAGGCAGGAGGACTGGTTTATAATTAAGACCGACTTTGCGACCCCGTTCTATTACATCCATGAATTTTTCATGCGAGTGAGTGGAGTCATTACATCTTACGCCGCCTTTGAGAGATGCCTCTGCGTGGCCATGCCTCTAAAAGTCAAGTGGATCATAAACAAGAAGGTGTCCTTGATTGTGAATGGAGCCGCTTTCGTTGTCCTCTCTTTGACCTTGATTCCTCCATTTCATGTGATATACTTTGGTGTGAAGTTCTCGCAAGAGTTCAACAAGACTTTCATTTCTATGTATTTCAAAGACTTTAGAGAGGAATACATGCCATTTTATTATTTCATCGGGCATCTGTTTGTACCTTACGCCACGATTTTGGTTTTAATCATATGCACCGCTGTTTTAATCAGAAGACTGAACGTGTCAGCGAAGTGGAGACAGGCGAGATCCAATGACGTCACTTACAAAGAGAGGAAGCTGATCGCCATGTTGATGACTATATCTCTGATGTTTATAGTACTCACCGTGCCACAAGCTGCACTCACTACAGCTATTAATTTCGTCCGTTCGCTCTCTCTGGATGGATCTTCTTTTCAAGTGTTTACATTCACAAGTTCCTTTACAGGGTTAATGGAAACGGTGAACTGCAGTACTTCCATATTTGTTTACTACAAGATGAGCTCAAAGTTTCGTACAGAACTTTGGCTAATGTTTCCAATTTTTAAAAGATGGTGTAAATAGATGCAGTTCTATGCTAAGTGATTTTTTTAACATGTTAATATAAGGCAATTTCTTTTTTTTTAACTTTATACGCCAATAATATTTTTTCTGCATTGTCGTAGGCACAATACTTCTTTAGCATAGCTTCTATTTGTGTTTTTTAGCATAGATTCATTACAGAACATCTTACTTTGACACAGTTTGAAATAGTATAGTCACATGAATAAGATCTGTAAAGTCCCTGTAAGGATAAGATGATTATTTCATAGGTCATATAAAGCTCTTTGGGAAAAGTTAACATAACATCCTTCATTTATACATACCATTACGTATAGTGCAATGTCCATGAAGGCACCACGGGAAACACGTAAATGACATTGCACCATGATCTGAAAAATTCCTCTGTTTGTCACTGGAGATCGAACAACGAAATCGTCAGGTTGAAAGTCGAGAGCTCTACCGAGGACGGATGGTTCGATCTCCTGTGAGGACCAATGGATATTTCAGATCATGGCTTAAGTCCCCTATATATCTCCCGGGGTGCCTCTATGGCAATGGCGAAGATGAAAGAAGGGCACCCCCATAAAACCTTCCCATTAGTGGTTTATATGATCTAAGAGATTTTATCTCATCCTCACAGGGACTTCACATATTAATGATTTAGATATCGCAAACATTTTTGTTATTGTGTATTTTGGTTCTGTTTTCAAGTAATGTGATTTTTCACTTTGGTGAGTACAAACCAAATGAATAACAAAGTGACCTATTAAGGTACTGAACGACGGACTTACTGTCAGTGTAAATAATCCACTCATTGAAGAAGAGTATTAATGACAGTGAAAAAAACATAAAACATCAGTTTTTTATGATCTAAATCCTTTTTTTTTTTATTCAACTCAATCGACTGAGTTGAAAACATTTGAACAGATCAAGGGCCTTTTAGTAATAAATTGTATGGAATATGATCAACTTCGCTACTGACGTCATACTTTCTTTATAATCTCCTTCCTTAGTATAATCATTTCAATTTTATCAAAGAGAGTGTTGCCGTACTCGGACTTATAACGAAATAAAAATATAAAAAAAATTGTTACCGCCTTTTGCCTTAAAATGGTCGAAAAAGTTTGTTACATATAACAAGTATCATACAAGTATCATACACATATCACATAAGTATCACACTAGTATCATACAAATATCATACAAGTATCACACAAATGTCATACAAGTAACACACAAATGGCATACAAGTATCATATAATACAAGTATGACATTTACAATGAACTGAACATTTTTAACTACTGTAATATAAACAAAACAAAACGTGGTCAAAATTCATTTTCATTTCTTTCATTATTTGTGTGTTAATTGAAATTATCTTAATTAGATATCTATCAATTATTTGTGGCATTTTTTAAAAATATTTCATCGATGCAAGAAAAATAATTTATAGAAGAATTGAAATCATACATTTCTATGGTATTCTACATCAATCAGATACAATGAATTGACCAATGACAGTGGAACAGATTAGAGAACTGGCAAGAAGACAAATTCTTAATTATGTAGACAACATTCCTACCCCTGTACAAACAGACAGCAACTTATCTACTGGACTGGGTGAGAAATCCATCTGTCCCTGATGAAAGATTTTTCTCAACGTTTAACCACAACCCACCTCTAGGTATCAGAGGTTAATGTAAACACTAAAAAAACATAACGCTTGTGTACTTTATAAATAGCTTAAATTATGTACAATAAAGTGTGCTCAAAATACAGCGATACCGAAAAAAAATGGTTAGTATACAACATAGGTGGGAAAAATGTTTGTCTCGCGGGCCGCATTGGGGACACCTAAATTTAACCAGATAGCCGGATCAAGAACAGACGTGTGGAGTCTTGACATGTAATAACGTACATTAAAGGTAATTGTCATAACATGAAAGGCCGGGTGATAGCCTTCAGTCTGAAACGAGTCTTGCACAGTGGGACGAATTAAACAGTCGGGGGGGGGAGATCGGATTTTGCCCACGGGCCGTATTTTACCCATGGCTGGTATATATTGGATGATATAGAACCTGCTCCATACAAAATGATATTCCACCTCGACAAGATTTAACAGTATTATATATTGTATAAAGTTCTGTAATGAGCTACATTGTAGTGAATTGAAGAATATAAAGAGATAACTCGCCGTGAAATAGTATTCAGCAGGAGCCGAAATATACCTAACAAAAAATCACTTGTCTATAAGAGCCGGTTGATGGTGACCGTTGGAATGGGTCAGGGGTGTGTCTACACATGATGTCCATGAGAGCCACACTCCAGTGTTTCATATACAAACAAGTACGTTACAGAGCTGCTTGATAATAATCGATCTATTACAATTTAGTGAACAAAGCTAATTAACATAAAAAA
The DNA here is from genome assembly GCA_021962125.1 of Bulinus truncatus. NCBI lineage: Eukaryota > Metazoa > Mollusca > Gastropoda > Planorbidae > Bulinus > Bulinus truncatus. The sequence continues at coordinate 2,349,741 of JAGDYQ010000017.1, read as the reverse complement.
CTTCAATGGTATGTTGATAAATAGATATATAGATAGACAGACAGACAGATAGATAGATAGATAGATAGATAGATAGATAGATAGATAGATATAGATAGATAGATAGATATATAGATTGGATGAACTTCTAAAGTAAAATTTAAAACCTCTTCATTGGCTAATCGCATGCATGACAAATCAATTCTTCTACGTTCTAAAGATTTCATTTTTATTATTTCAGGAAAAAAAATTCAAATAGCACAAATATAAAAAACATCTTCAAATATGTAAGTATTTTGATATCGTTTGTTAATATTGAACTATCGTATTGCCCAAAACAATCCCATGTCAACTTTACCAGTTCAATGCTCATATTACAGCTGTCTTACAATACTCAAACGCAATACAATAAGTTACATCTCATAGACTCCCTATTAATTTAATGAATAAAATGTTGTTACAACAATGACAATGACAACTTTTTTGCAGGCTGTGATTCACTTTTATCCCCGTCCCCGGCACAGCCTGTAAAATCAAGAGTTACATGCATGTGAACAGTTATTTTTTTTTTAAATATCTCCATTCCAAACTGTGAAATAAAAATATTGCTAAAGAGCTCCACATATTTTTTTCTCATGGGGGGAGAGGGGGGTGTGAATCTCTGGTTTATTGTCTGTGTTTTTTTTTATGTCGTTTTGTTTTTATTTTTACATAAATTCAGTGTGTTTGTGGCTGTGAACACAAGTATAATAATGACATTTTTTTTAATAAACGTTACGCAAACTGATATAAATCAAAAGTTGAGGGAGTTGTTACCCTTTAATTAAATATCTATTTATAGTTTCCATCATAGGATGTCATATGTTGGCATAGCTGCATGTAGGTGCTATCAACCGATGTCATATGTTGACATAGCTGCATGTAGTTGCTATCAACAGATGTCATATGTTGACATAGCTGCATGTAGGTGCTATCAATTGATGTCATATGTTGACATTGCTGCATGTCGGTGCTATCAATTGATAGGGTGTTTATCTCATCCATCGTATTGGCACTCCATATCGTAAAATGGTGTAATGGTATCACGAAGTGACATAAAAAATGGGTCTTTCAGTCCACGCTATAAATAAAGAAATGTCAAAACTGTGACATAAGCCTCTACCACTCCTGATTACAACACACTCCTGACACATCAACTAATAAAACACACTCCAAACACAGCTACCATTAAAACACACTCATGATTCATCTACCATTAAACACACTCCTGACTCAACTACCATTAAACACACCCCTGACTCAACTACCATTAAACACACTCATGATTCATCTACCATTAAACACACTCCTGACTCATCTACCATTAAACACACTCCTGACTCATCTACCATTAAACACACTCCTGACTCAACTACTATAAAACACACCCGTGACTCATCTACAATTAAACACACTCCTGACTTATCTACCATTAAACACACATCTGACACATTTACCAATAAAACACACTCCTGACTCAACTACCATTAAACACACTCCTGACTCATCTACCATTAAACACACTCCTGACTCATCTAATATTATACATACTCCTGACACATTTACCAATAAAACACACTCTTGACTCATTTACCAATAAAACACACTCCTGACTCATTTACCAATAAAACACACTCCTGACTCATCTACGATTCATACATCAGCCGTGTGTGTCGACTGATATAAACATTTGAATTTAAAACTGCATACCATGAATGGAATTGTTCTATACGAATTTATTCATAAGTTATATTTATTTATTCTCATGATTTAAGATTCCTTTGAATACTCAGTAATATTACTGCATCGTGTTGATTTTGAAAAAAAAATGTTATTCTATTTTATTTTTTCTTTTATTTTTTTTAAACTCAATTTAACATTCTAATATTGTAAGCATTATTGACCTCTTTAATATATACATTATAGGAACTAATACAAAATAAGTAACATGTCTAATACAAGTGTTCTTGATGAACTAACCCATCATCCCACAATGTTTTAACCAATTTTCAAATAAAGGAACACAAGAGCTAACATTTAGTCTGTTGTCTATTGATAAACAATTGCCGACGCTGGGTGATTATTTTTTTTTCTTTCTTTGAGATTACATTCTTATCCACCTTTTCCCAACCCTAACATTGTCAATGAAACATAAAATAGAAAGAAATAATCAATAATCTAAACTTAAAAAATTACATACGCAAAGGAGTTTTGAGTGTTTTTTTTTTTTTTAAATTATATCCAATTTACAAAATTTCTGAAATATTTTTTGTTTCCTTTCTTTGATGTGTTTTTTTATTTTGTTTTGTTTTCTACATTAATTAAAAAAAATGTTTTCCGTTCCAGTGGTGCATGATTATATTTAAACGATTGGACAATTTATGTCTCAAACTTTCAAGAAATTAAATTCAAATATTTAGTGACACAGTTGTAGATGTAAAGTATGTTATAAAAATATTTGGCAAAGTATTTCGTAAGTTTTGTTTTAAATATCTAATTCATTAATAGCGATTTATGGTTCTGAGTTAAATCGAAAGTAAAGAATTAATTCAACAGTATTCAAGTTTAAAATACAAACATGAAAAAAATCGGATCTGCCCGAAACCAAAAAAATAACCTAGCCTACCGATGAAGATTAAGGGGATATAACTCTATGCGAAGGTCTTGCAGGGTACAGTTAGTTTTAATTTAAAAGTTGAAACCTCTACTAATTGTTTTCTTTTGATACTTGCGTATAAATCCCTTGAGTTAAAGTAATTAAATCAAGGTAAGGATGAACTTGACCAATGTCTCAGCAGACGATAAGATCTCACGTCTAGTTCCGTTCATCGACCCAGTAGTTTTTAATTTTTTCTACACATTGAACCTGCTGCTTTTTGGACTGACGATCGGTGTCTTGGGAATTGTAGCTAATATCGTCACCATCATGAACTTCAAGAGACAAGGCTTTCAGGAAGGTGTAAACGTTACACTAGCTGCTCTGGCGGTCAGCGATATTGGCTGTCTGGCAGCTGGGGCCGTTGCGATCATATCTGGTAGTCCGTGGATAAGACAGGTGGATTGTTTTATAATAAAAACCGATTTTGGAATCACGTTCTCTTACGTCGATGAATATTTCATGCGAGTGAGTGGAGTCATTACATCTTACGCCGCCTTTGAGAGATGCCTCTGCGTGGCTCTGCCTCTGAAAGTTAAGTGGATCATCAAGAGGAACGTGTCGTTGATTGTGAATGGAGCCGCCTTTGTTGTCCTCTCTTTGACCTTAATTCCTCCATTTCATGTGATATACTTTGGTGTGAAGTTCTCGCAAGAGTTCAACAAGACTTTCATTTCTATGTATTTCAAAGACTTTAGAGAGGAATACATGCTATTTTCTTATTTCACCGGGCATCTGTTTGTACCTTACGCCACGATTTTAGTTTTAATCATATGCACCACTGTTTTAATCAGAGGATTGAATGTGTCAGCCAAGTGGAGACAGGCGAGAACAAATGACGTCACTTACAAAGAGAGGAAGCTGATCGCCATGTTGATGACTATATCTCTGATGTTTATTGTACTCACCGTGCCACAAGCCGTTATTATGACAGCTGTAAATTTCGTTCGATCGCTCTCTGTAGATGGATCTTTTTTTTTACGTGTTTACATTCACAAGTTCCTTTACAGGGTTAATGGAAGCAATCAACTCCAGTAGTTCTATACTTGTTTACTACAAGATGAGCTCAAAGTTTCGTACAGAGCTTTGGCAAATGTTTCCAATTTTTAGACCACTCGGTGCTTTGATTTAGATCAGATTTTGTTGAACGTTTTAACTGATTACATTTAATGTGACAAATATTTTAATATAACATTTTATCTCGTTTGATTTCATATAAAAAATATTCTTCTAGAATAAATTATCAGTAACTCGGAATGTTATCATTAATTCATTTCTAAGCAGCTAATTAAACATAAGAACATAACAGGCGGGTGGGGTTAGGGCTGGGGGGAATCAATTTATATGGCATTACTTTTAAATTCGAGTGATTACCTTTTTTAAAATGAAGGAGCATGTGATTTCAACGTGGCTTCCAAGTTTAGAAAGAGGTCATTCGATCAAGAAACTGTGTGAACTGATCTTTGACCGTTGATCTATTTGATCTAGACGTATAACTTATTATTGATTGTGAAATAAACTGAAATATTGATTATTCGATGAAACGATTTTTTATAGATTGTTATATACCGGCAACACAATGAGTTAAGCCCACAACAAGTGGGTCAGGCTACACAACAAGTGGGTCAGGCTACACACCAAGTGGGTCAGGCTACACAACAAGTGGGTCAGGCTACACAACATATAGATCTTAATCTTCACCAATGCACCACCCATAGAGCGAGCGGCAGATTTTCCGGTGCAGATGTTCAAAAAGCCGCCCGTGTAATTACTTTATTTAAAATAAATTTAGATCTATCTGTTAAAGTTGCCCCTCCTTCCATACTTGGGGAGCCTGACGGTACCCCCTTATATTGAGTTAAATATTGCTGGCGGAAGTTGTTGTTTTCAAAGTATTTTTTCTCCGTCATAAAGAGTCTTACATCATGGTTGTAAATTAATACTTCCCTTATATCGGCCTACAAAGCAGTCTAGTTCCGTCATAAAGAGTCTTACATCATGGTTGTAAATTAATACTTCCCTTATATCGGCCTACAAAACAGTCTAGTTCATTCATTGAGTTTCTAATTTTTTTTCAGTTTCAAGTTATTTTTTTATGTAACTATTCCCACTTCGTCTGCACGCTGGCCTATTTACGAACCAATTGAATTCTTCACAGTCTCGTATTATTACTATAGATTTAGTCTAAATATTATTATTTTTTTCATAAAAATCAAAAAACATAAATAATTAGGACATGGTAAAAACAGAACCACAGATAGACACAAATCAGAAAGTAAGTACAATACACTGACTATTACTGAAGCAAAATTAAAACGTATCATATTTGAAATCCATGTGTTAACCATATTGTTAAAATGCGTTATTTTTTTTTCCGACATTTTGCTCTTATGAGTTTTGAACAGTCCTCGAGAAATTCAATTGTTACAATATATCAGGTCACATTAAGTAGATCAGGCCACCACATGTATATAGTTACTACCTGTGAAGCTATAAATAGTATCATTGCTCACTAAAATGGGTCAAGAAAATATCATTTATTGAACGCGTGATCTTCCGTCGATGCTTTAAAATGTTAATTGATATTTTATTAACTTTTCTTAAGAAAAGAATTTATAGATTGGAAAACTAAACCTGTAATGTAAACATGGTTAGATATATATTCTATCAGTCTTAAGACCATATAAACTACTTGCTAGTAACTACAAATAAAGAAAAAAAAAACCAAAAAACACAAAACGAATGTGTTTCATAAAAACTTAAAAGCTTAAAAAAAAACAAACTTTAATACTTTACGATCAACCATTGACAAATCAATTTTTTTTGGGTCTAATACAATTTTTATAACTCCGAATATAGAGGGGTGAGCTGTGTAGTAATTATAAGGATGAGATGAAATCTTTTATATCCTATAAACAACTAATCGGACTATTTTTATGGTGCCCTTCTTTTATCCCCACCATAGCCAACAGTTCAATGGCCTTGGAGACACCAAGGGAGAGATAGTGAGGACCTAAGCCACGACCTAAACTATTTATTGGTCCTAACCGGAGATCGAACCACGGATATACAAGACGACAGTCGAGCGCGTTACCACAAGACCATCAGTCCCACTATTGTACATTGGTGTCCATTTCCGGCTCTTGTTGCTCTAAGATGACTCTGGTGCGGCTCCCATTTATCCGGCTTTTTTCTATAATATTATTACATTTTTTTTTTCATTTCAATAATTATAATAATTAAAAAAAATTTTTCTTCCTACAGCCAATACAGACAATCGGGGTCAGCTAATGTTGACTTTCTATAGCCACAGCTATTCTATGGGATTGGTGTGGCTAGTAATTGACCCAACCAATTTGGGTTTCCATGTGTAAATTGGGGTGGACTTACCACCATCGATCGGACCCAAGAACGGTCCCGGCACGCATCAAACTCGAGACATCATTTTAGCAGTCGAGCGCTCTACCACACTGCCACCGTGTCCCTCACATGATTACGGTGCAGCTCATTAAATTCTGGTCATTAAAATTCAGGACACATTGACCCAACGCGTTGCCAACTCAGTACTAGCTCCTTGAGCAGACCATATCAGGATGAAGATCGTTCTCTAAGCAACTGCAGTGAGCGGTTTGGAAATGTTCCTGTTTTACTATTCAGAATATAGACGAGGTTCCAGTAATATTTATGGTGCCATTGATGTTCATTGGTCACTTAAGTCGGTAGGTCTTTAGCCCATAATTTTAAATTACTGCACATTTGTAACATATTATTTTTAATGTAGGCGTATATAAAAATATCATAATTTTAGTCATAGTTACTTGCATGTGACCCTGTTGGACACATATAGTAGATATTATTAACAAAAAATAACTTGAATTGTATCATTCTTATAATATTGGTTTAAATAACAGGTATGTGGTTAAAATAACAGGTATGTTGTTAAAAAAACAGGTACGTTGTTAAAATAACAGGTATGTTGTTAAAATAACAGGTATATTGTTAAAATAAAAGGTATGCTGTTAAAATTAGAGGTATGCTGTTAAAATAACATACATGTTGTTAAAATAGTATGCATGTTGTTAAAATAACAAGTATGTTGTTAAAATAACAAGTATGAGTTGAATTTTCAGTCAACGCATAATTAAACAAATGAATAGTATGGATGTTTAAGTTTTTAAGGTTTTCATAGAGTTCTATGTTTGTGTATTTTCATAGAGTTCTATGTTTGTGTATTTTCATAGAGTTCTATGTTTGTGTATTTTCATAGAGTTCTATGTTTGTGTATTTTTATAGAGTTCCATGTTTGTGTATTTTCATAGAGTTCTATGTTTGTGTAGCTGCTCACCTTGAAGTTATTTTTTAACCAAGTAATTCAATATGATGATGGTTTTATTTTTTTTTCCAAACGCCCACACGAAGGTTACACTTACCTTTTTTTCTGTTATATTTGTGTGGGTGAGAGAATCAGTTATTGATAAAATATTTCTTCTAAAGCAGTGGTTCCCAGGCGTTGAGACAAAAACTTTGCACAAAAACTAACTGGTGTTAAAGACTAGTGTTTTTTGGGTGGAGAGAGGGGGAGCATTGAATGTCATCAGATCTTTTAGAACCTCAGTGAATATTATTTGAGATCCACTGCTGTACACTGACGTTATGAGAGCAGCTAAATAATTTCTTCTTCTCTATTTGACCTTTAATGTATAAATAATTATACAAGAATTGTGCATTGATCTAATTATGTTGACTATCAACAACACGGGGACGGTGGAGAAAGAAAAGAAAAAAAAATATCAAGTAGTGTTTGTTAGATAGACAGACAATTTTGTTTGATATACAGACATTTAAATAGAGTTAACCGTCTTCTTTAAATATTGATATTTACTTAGTACATTAAATGTTAAAAATGTTACTGAGGAAGCAGTTTTTCAGTTCATTGCTGTGCCGCAAACAGATACACAAAGCTGGTATTAATTGTAATGTTGAATGAAAAAAAAAAGATACAGTAACAGTATTATTGAAAAATATAATAACGTTGCTTGAAAATTTTTAGCTTGATGAGGAAAAATTTAATGTTCATCAATGGTTTCAAAGGCAGAGTTATTCATTTATATTCAAGTTCAAATAGTGATATGTAAGTAATTGAAATCACACTTTTAAAATTAAATAAACATATTTTTGCAAGGATATATATATATATATATACGCCTAAATAAGTCGCCATTAGTAGACCGCGTTACTACCAGGGAGCTGTATTTCGATAAATAAATAATGTTCCATTGGATCTAATGTTTAATTTAAGTGCTATAAATGACTTGAGTAAATAAGGGCATGGGATAGGCTGGGACCAACTGAATGCGCCCGTTGGATAAGTTATTAATTATAAGTCATTACAGGTCAAATATATCTACTGTAGCATCTAATCAAAGACTAGCAACCATTTTATTATCAGAAACTATTCAAGTATTCAAAATGTACAAAAGTGCGATACATACATGAAAATAATAATGATAATAATAATTTTCTGTTGCTTACTTTTCATTTGTAAAGTGGTTTTTTAATGGATACTCATGTATAAGCCACCCCTTTTTTCCAAGCCCAAAAAGTATGGGGGGGGGGGTGGAGTGTGTGAGTGATTATTAAGAATCTTGAATTTTTTTCCTTTGTAAATCATCTTTCGTTATAACTTGTTTCTCTAATACATTTTATTATTCAAAACTTCACAGTCCGAAAAATGGGGGGGGGGGGGTCTTATAGAAAGGGCGGTGCTTATACATGGGGAAATACGTTAATTGTTATCGAAATATTAAGCAATAAAAACAATTTCCTACATATGACCTATATATATATATATTTTTCGGAAAGTCGACAGAATATTTTAAAATGTATACATTCACTTTAATACTGTATAATATATTCACTAAATAACGATTTAATGAAGCTACAAAACATACAAATCAATGCCATATCAAACTAAACACGACCAACAGACACTTTGTTTGGGAGACATGCAGTGAGTGAGTATCTGCTATAGTAAGATACATTTTAATTATGATTATTTTGAAATTCTTTATTAAGTATATGTAGTTTTTGTGAAAAGAAATTTATGTTTCTTACATAATGTTTTTTTAAACCGAAAATAATGAAAACTAGAGGATTTTTAATACAAATTTGTTAATATTTACAAATGTATTAATATGTACAAATGTATTAATATTTACAAATGTATTAATATTTACAAATGTATAAATATTTACAAATGTATTAATATTTACAAATGTATTAATGTTTACCAACAATATAGCCTAATAATAATATTGAATTTTACAAATATAAAGCTCTGAACATTGCCGGTTGTATAGTATTAACATAAGAATTGAAAATGGTCTTTGGAGGTTTATTCAACCACTGAAATTTAATTGTGGCACCCTGTGTTATCTACTGTAACGCCCTGTGTTAGCTAGTTTGGCGACCTATGTTATCTATTGTAGCGCCCTGTGTTTGCTAATTTGGTGACCTGTGTTATCGTCTGTAGCGCCCTGTGTTTGCTAATTTGGCGACCTGTTTTATCGTCTGTAGCGCCCTGTGTTTGCTAATTTGGCGACCTGTAGCGCTATGTGTTAGCTAGTTAGGGGACCTGTGTTATCTACTATAGCTCCCCGTGTTAGCAGATATGAAGACCTGTGTTACCTACTGTGGTGACCTGTGTTTGCTAATGTGGCGCCCAGTGTTAGCACCTGACAGTGTGAAGACATGGCTCCAGTCTCAACAACCCCTTGTCTGGTCATAAACCCAACAAGTCTAAGGGTAGCGGTTCAGCAACCGGTGGTATGCGGACCAATGGTGTTTGGCTGGAAATAGTTATGGTCACTCTCTTTAGCAAGAATGTCCATTGAATTAAATTCATTATGGACGATGTATGTTTATCCAGCGATACTAAATGTACGGGAAAATAAAGAAAAATAACATTGAGTGGTTTTCAAAAAAAAGGTCATGAAATCAGCACAATCCTTACATCCGAAAAGTCAATTTAATTAACTGACAATTTATGTTAATGGTAGTAGCACTTTCTTAGGATGGAGGAGTAAAACTACAAAAGAAATATATCAGAGTTGGACATATGGATTACAAAACACTCAAAAAAAAAACCAACAACAACGCATCCTTATGGATACTACAAAAGATTTTATTGTTTTATTCAATGTCACTTTTTGTATTTCAGATGTCAGCTCTAACCCTTGTTTCTTCTGGGACTCGTCCATCTCTTTCCAGGACCACTGTTACAAGTTGTTCAATGTTAGCAAAACTTGGGCGGAAGCACATGTAAGTGATTAATGTATTATCGATTATGTCATACTTTAATTTAAAACCCATTTAAACTAGGTTTTAGATATTTGATTTATATTAATGTGTCTTCCATTTTAACCCCTTTATAAAAATCTAAATATCTGGTA
>JAGDYQ010000017.1:2265040-2339116 GCA_021962125.1 Bulinus truncatus | reverse complement strand
TTAATACCCTGACAGAAACGAAGCTTCTAGTGAGTTTCAAAATTTGAAAAACAGGAGTAGAATTTACTGATGCGTAAAATTTTGACCTATAGTGGTTGAAAAAACACAAAGCCTACAGTCCTTTTGGAGTAGAATCAATTGGCACATATTCCCATAAGCTCTCACTTATTCATATAAGCTCCTACATATTCCCATATATTACAACATATTCCCATATATATATATCGCACATATTCCCATAAGCCCCCGCTTATTCCCATAAGTTTCCATATATTCCTATTCTCTCTCTCTGTCTCTCTCTCTCTTTCTCTCTCTCTTTCCTTATCTCTCTTTTTCGATAATTGACATAGAGTTGAATCTACTTATGCATGGCAGTTGATCATTGTATAGCAGAAAATTGAAACGAAGCTTACAGTCCCTTTCAAAAATTGAAAAATAGGAGTAGAATTTACTGATGCGTAAAAATTTGACCTTACGTGGTTGAAAATAAACACAAAGCCTATTGTCCCATTCGCCAAATATTAAACAGGAGTAGAATCATTTTGTTACATATTCCCGTAAGCTCCGACATATTCCCATAAGATCTCACATATTCCCATAAGCTCCTAATATTTCCATAAGCTCTCACATATTTCTTTAATCTCCAACATATTCCCATTAGGTCCTAATATCCACATAAGATCCCCCTTATTTCCATGAGGTCCCATATATTCCCATAAACTACCATTTAATCCCATAAGCTCCCACATATTCCCATAAGCTACTACATATTCCTATATGCTTTTAATATTTCCATAAGCTCCCACAAAGTCCCATAAACTCTTAATATTCCCATAAGCTCCCACATATTCCCATAAGCTTCCACATATTCCAATATGCTCCTAATATTCCTTTGAGCTTATAATACTCCCATAAGCTCCCAGATATTTCCATAATTTCTTATATTTCCATAAGCTCCCACATATTCACATAAGCTGCAACATATTCCCATATGTTCCAAATATTTCCATAAGCTCCTACATATTCCCAAAAGCTCCAACATATTGCTATATGCTCCTAATATTTCCATAATCTCCCACATATTCCTATAAACTCTTAATATTCCCATAAGCTCCCACATGTTCCCATAAGTTCTTAATATTTCAATAAGCTCCCACATATTCTCATAAGCTCCTATATTCCCATAAACTTCAAATATTCCCATAAGGTCCTAATATTCCCATAAGATCCCCCTTATTCCCATGATCTCCTAATATTCCCATAAGCTCCCACATATTTCCATAATTTCCTAATATTTCCATAAGCTCCCACATATTCACATAAGCTGCAACATATTCCCATATGTTCCTAATAATTCCATTAGGTCCCACATATTTTCTCAAGCTCCAAATATTCCAGTAAGCTCCGACATATTCCTATATGCTCCTAATATTTCCATAATCTCTTACATATTCCTATAAACTCTTAATATTCCCATAAGCTCCCACTTATTCCCATAAGCTCCCACATGTTCCCATAAGTTCCTAGTATTCCAATAAGCTCCCACATATTCCCATAAGCTCCTATATTCCCGTAAACTCCAAATATTCCCAAAAGCTCCCACATATTCCCATAAGCTTTTAATATTCTCATTAGCTCCTAAATATTCCCATAAGCCCCCAATATTCCCGTAAGCTCCCACATATTCTCTAAAGCTCGTAATTTTCTCATAAGCTCCCACATATTCCTATAAACTTCCACGTATTCCCAAAAGCTCCAACATATTCCCATATGGTCCCAAATATTCCCATAAGCTGCCAAATATTCCCATAAGCTCCCTTATATTCCCATAAGCTCCCACATATCTCCCATAAGCTCCAACATATCCACATATACTCCAAATATTGTATCTAACTAACAATGTATGTTGTTATCTATCTTTTTATTTATTTATCTAAGTATCTACTTATTAATCTATCAACAGATCAATCTATATATCTTTTGGATTATAAGTATTTATGTATCAATGTTATGCTGTCTCTCTGTCTGTTTATCTATCTATTAATCTATCAGCATATCTATCTAACAATCTATCTTTCTCTCCGTATATCTAACTATCTATTTATCTATATTCCTCTACGTACCAATGTGCATTTTCTTCTCTAAAAAAAGATTTTGTGTGGAACTCACAACATTGTCAAAAACGTATATTTTTATAATGACCTCATTTTCATCATATTATATATGGCTTTAGTGGATTTGAACTGTTTCTTAATATCCACAACATAAATAGGAAATAAAAGCACACAACAAAGTTGTAAACATTTTAACATATTTTATTGGTTTAACCATTTTATTTATTTAAATTGTCATATTTTTTTTATCCGTGAAAAGAATTGATATTATCTTAACAGAAATTCAAAGCAAAAAAGAAGAACATTTAAGTATCTGTAGAATATGAAGAATATTAATAACAGCAACATAAAAACATAGCTACATTTCAGATATCTTTATTTATTTTGTCTAACAGGGTGATCGTATTCTTTTTGAATTCAGCTAGTCATTTAGCATTCAGTGACAAGGCTGCTTATATTTTAATTCAATTATATAATTCTAACGGCATTACTAAACTAATCCTGACAAAATGGACCAGTCCACTACTTGCGCTTTATACTATGAGTGCGATATTAGTTTCGTTGAAAACTGCAATAGCAAATATAATTTCAACAAGCTGCAAACAAAAAATAATATATATATGTCTACATGAACAATGTAATTATATATATATATATATATATATATATATATATATATATATATATATATATATATTATTTTGATTAGACTAAATAAAGTTTTAATTTAAAAATAATTTGACTAAAAACAACAGCACCATTATAAAAGTTTCAAAATCACTACGATTAGGGGAAAAATATTATTTTGAATAATTGATTGATGATATTATTTTAGTGATAGAAACAATTATTAGTATACTACCGACTTACCTGAAGGAGTAAAATTACCCCTAGGCCTGTTCCTGCGTACTTTATGTTATCTTGTATGAAGTCATTTAGTTTAGTGTAACAACCCTTAATACGTCAATTAGATAGAATGGAGAAAATATTTTCAAACGGAATTTTATACATTTATATTGAGATTTAGAGAGAAAACAAGAGAGACAACAAAAGAGAGAGAACATGAGAGAACAAGAGAGAGATAGAGAGGGGACAAGAAAGACGCCGAGAGAGAGAGAGAGAGAGAGAGAGAGAGAGAGAGAGAGAGAGAGAGAAAGAGACAAAAAGAAAGAAAACAACAAAGACAACAAGGGAGAAAGAACGAGAGAGAGAGGGAGAGAACAAGAAAGTGATAGAGAGAGAACAAGAGATTTATAGAGAGAACAAGAGATTGGAAGAGAGAATAAAAAAGATAGAGATTGAACAATTGAGTAAGAGCTAGAGAGGGAAGAGAACGAGAGAGAGAGAGAGAGAGAGAGACAGAGACAGAGAGAGAGAGAGAGAGAGAGAGAGAGAGAGAGAGAGAGAGAGAGCGAACAAGAGTGTAATGAAAACTATGCTTACTGTAGTTTAAGTCTTACAACTATCTGGTTGGGTTTGGTAATCTGTGGCGTTTTCAATTCCGCAACACCCAAACTGACAGGGAAATTAAAGTTCATACAATTAGACAAAAAAGATGTATGTTTGTTATTTATGTAGCTCTTTGTCTAAAACACAAAAGTCATAATACGACTCTATATCATTCAGGAATAGATAAGCAGATATATATTACAATGTTTATCCATGATATTTATATTATGAGAGGTTAATGAGAAATACATTTTTTTTGTAATTTTAGAAAGTATAAACTGTGTGACAGAGACTTACATATAGTTGAATGAGGTTCATGGTCTGACTAAATGGGTCGTGTATGTCAGTCTCGTTATAATGTTCCAATTCTGACTTCAACTCACGTCGAACACTGCTGTGTAGCTGTGTAGTATATTATTTATTATTTAAATACAGCTAAAGTTTTAAAAAAAAATTGTCAATCTTGAGAAAAACTTTAAAAAAATATTAGATTTCCTATCGATCAATCAATCAGTCAATCAATCAAGCAATCAGTCAATCAATCAGTCAATCAATCAATCAATCAGTCAATCAGTCAATCAGTCAATCAGTCAATCAGTCAATCAGTCAATCAGTCAATCAGTCAATCAGTCAATCAGTCAATCAGTCAATTAATCAATCAATCAATCAATCAAATAGTCAGTCAATCAGTCAGTCAGTCAGTCAGTCAATCAATCAGTCAGTCAGTCAGTCAGTCAATCAATCAATCAATCAATGTTGCAGCTGGAGACGCGTACCAAGGAAAAGAAAGATTGAGCTCAGACATTCCCAAAACCGTAGCGCCAAACCACCTGATCAGGGAGACTGGGAGTTTCAAGTTCGATGAATACTAATAACAAGATGTGAGGGGAAAATGAGCACGGTGATATACATAGTGAGGATTTATTTGTATGGCTGTGGTTGTGAGTCACATGCTGTAAGTTACAAGTTCAAATCCTCGTAGTTCTAGTCACTAACCCGTGCTTTCATTTTTGCCCCCAATTCCGGGGCACACTTGCCTGTTGTGTGGAATGTACAGAAATAGTCTTTTTATTTGTTTAAACGATTAAAATATAAACATCTTATCCTTGCTAGGAAATGTAATATAAAATTATGACATTCATGGAGACACCATCTGCCATACTCTGTTCTGTAATTTTATGAGATTCATGGAGACACCATCTGCAATACTCTGTTCTGTAATTTTATGAGATTCATGGAGACACCATCTGCCATACTCTGTTCTGTAATTTTATGAGATTCATGGAGACACCATCTGCCATACTCTGTTCTGTAATTTTATGAGATTCATGGAGACGCCATCTGCCATACTCTGTTCTGTAATTTTTCTTCTTATTTTGGATTCTCAACGCTTTTAGCGCAACTCTAAGTTATTTAAGCTCATCAAAAGCAACTGTCGAACCTTGGCTCGTTTGGGTCTTCAACGCCAACTGTCCAACCTTGGCTCGTTTGGGTCTTCAACGCCAACTGTCCAGCCTTGGCTCGTTTGGGCTTTTTAACGCCAACTGTCCAGCCTTGGCTCGTTTGGTCATCTTAGCGCTATCTAATCTACTCTGTCTGGATCATTCCGGACTTTTTAATCCCCACCCCCACGCTCTATATAGACAATTGAAGATGATATCTATGGCTCACCGCACAAATAAAGCTAATCGGTGGCTCGTCTTACACTGAAACATGATGAGATTTGTACTTTATTAACTGACTTACTTGTTGTCTAAACAATATCTCCTTTATATCTCTTTGAACTTAAAAAAGAGAATTGAAAAAAATTAAGCAGGAGTATTAATCCATGACAGCGATTTTACGTCATATGGGGAAAGGAAGCAACTTACGGATGAATCTTCGACGAAGAAAAATGAGCAGACGACTATCTGTACAATCATGAGTGCTGACATAACAATCACAAACTGAAACAATCAGGGGACTTTATGATAATGAGTCCCGAAAAAAATTAAATAGCAACAATCATAAATTAAAACAATGCCATCAAGAGTGCCGATAAAACAATCACGGGGCGGAAAGGGGGTGGTGGTAAGACACTCAACTGTCGAACTGAGAGGTCCAGGTTCGATCTCCGGTGAGGACCAACGGATAATTCAGGTTATGACTTTAGTCTTCCGTGGTACCCGTGGTGCCTACAAAGTCATCGCACTATCGGCTATTAAAAAACTGTCTTTTATAGGACATAAAAGAGACATCATTTCATCCTTAAGGGACTTCACACACATGAGAGCCTCGGGTTCAATCTCTGGTGAGAACCAAGAGAATTTCTCAGGTTATGGTGAAAGTTCCATACATGTCAAACGTGGTACCTGCATGGTTATGGTGGGGATGGGAGAGAAGCGCTGCCACAGAGAGACTGTTTGTTGTTCTGATGGCGTAAATGACTGTTTATAGTGCTAATGGTCAAAGGGAGAGAATCGGGGGTTGACTGGGGATAATAAACGAGTAAACATGTGTAATAGCATTTGATGTCCAGTGACTATTATAGTCAGTTGTGATAGTGGACTCTCACTATTAGGATATGCTAAAGGGTATTTATGTGTATTGATATTATATTAATGTGATTGATTAAAAAGGAATACTGTGTTCAGCAAGGACTACTGTTTTTATTCCACATGTAGTAGTCTATATAAGTGCGTTACTTAACTACCCCTAGAGAGCATTACACTGTTAAAAGAACTATAAAAACACTCTCATAGTGGTATACAGGATCAAAGGGATAAACATCTTATCCTTTACGTGATAAAAAATCACAAACAATCTTTATTGGTGAAAATACATTCATAAAGATGATTGAAAACTGTTTCTGACTTACAATAAAAAGCATCCATTTACAGCAAATGCTTGAGGAACCGCAGAACCTAAAAAGCTTAATCCCATCAAAAAAGCGCCAAACACCAGCACTGCAATTCCTACTTCGTGAAAGACAGGGAAATCGGTAATATTCTCAACAACTTCCCCAACAATAGTGCTTTCAGTATCATCTGTTAAAAATCAAAGAGTACTTTTAAAGACATATAATTTCCATTATATATTTCATTAAAAATTAAATATTATGTCAATTCTTTTAGAAATCTTAACTCTGAAATCAAAATAATTTAAATGCCAACTATTTAAAAATATGTGCGTAAATATACACGATATAATTGCTTTTAAATGGATATTAGCAGCCAAACTCTAATGGGAATGTATCTTTGGGGAGAAATTATATAGCCCAAGTTTGATGACGCAATTTGGTAGGCTGCGCCCACTAGTCTCCATGGCGTCATTCCGCCATCTCGCGCTGTAGTTTATTCTGAGTTCTAGTATTTTGGTAGAAATGACGTATACTACAACCGAAAGCGGGGAGCATGTGTTTAAATTTAGCATTTGTGAAATCAGTCAAGCTTTGGGCTTCGTGGTATGCAGATACATGTTGTAGTTTTATCTAGACAGTAGTTATTGTACTCCTCCTGAGTTGACCAATATAAGTCAGCTCATGTTCATGCAGTTATACTAAAGAATTAAACATTATTATTATTGTCACTTCAACTGGAGTCGACTTAGTATATTAGTGTTGTTCACTGTTGTTGGAACATCTAATACAAGTATATTAAAAGAACTTCGCAACAATCTTCATATCAGTTTGTTTTTTTTAGTTTTTAGCTTTTGTTTATCTCGGTGAAGTATATAATTCAATTTTTTCTCCAGATTTTTTTTTTTACAGCTAGAGAAGTGATATTTTGCAAACGTGTGTATGTTCTTAAAAATGAGGTATTTGCATTTGTGTGAGTCAAAGAAAAACATTTGTGGGGGCTGTCCATTATTTATGTCAACAATTTTTTGGTGATTTTTACCTCCCCCCACCCTGTCAACAACTTGTCAAACTTCCAGAGACCCCCCTATAAAATTACGTCAACATTTGATTACACCCCCCCTAAAAAAGGTGGTTTCCAAAATGTTTATGTGACAAAATTAGTAGGAATATAGTTAGTTTCATTTAAATACTGAATGTTAGTCGAGTGTGTAACACAGGACTACAAACGCTGCCTTATTCTCCTTTATTTAAGTAATTATATTAAATTAAAAAAAAAGTAACATTGTTGACGTCAACTTTTCTTGACCTCCTCCCCTCCCCCTTGTCAACAATTGTCAAAAACTTTCTACCCCCCCTTCCCCCCTATTTTGTTGACGTAATTAATGGACAGCCTGTGTACACAACCGTTGTAAATATATGTTTAGTTCTTTATATACACGTAGAAGCAAACAAAACCGACAAATACTAGGATAGAGAAAAAAAGTGAATCTGAAATTCCACAAATTTCAACAAAAAGAATCGTCTCGGCCATTCAAGTACGAGTACCCAAGGTGCAAGTACGAGTACCCAAGGTGCAAGTACCAGTACAAGTAATATGAAAAATGTACACTTGTTTTAATCGAATACAGATACTTGATTTAAAAAACAATACCAAAATATCACAAGTATTCTCTTATGTATAATAATTGCTCATTCCCAGCAAGAATGATTGGATGAACAATAGTTACTAATACCAACGCTTTTAATTTAGTTGACCTAATTTCTAGTCATTTTTCGAATCAATTTTTGTAAAACACATTGCATTTCATTCATTGCGAATGTTTTAAAGTGTTTAAAATATTTCCTTATTGTTCAGCTATCTTACCTATTTCTTTAGCAAAGTCAAAAATTTTCTCCAGTATAGTGCTTGGTACATAAGCTAATAGAGATCCACAGACTACAAATGCAAGGCCAGTCAACTAGAATTAAAAAAATGTTATTTTCACATTTGTATTTCATTTGCAATAAATATTATCTCCTTTCTTCTCTCTCTCTCTCTCTCTCTCTCTCTCTCTCTCTCTCTCTCTCTCTCTTTCTATCTATCTATCTATCTATCTATCAATCAATCAATCTATCTATCTATCTATCTATCTATCTATCTATCTATCTATCTATCTATCTATCTATCTATCTATCTATCTATCTATCTATCTATCTATCTATCTATCTATCTATCCATCTATCTATCTCTCTTTTTAATCAATTTAACACTTTTATTCTTTCTAATTGCTTCTACTCTCAAGTACATTTTTGTCCCTGGACTGGTTTCTTGAGGCCCCTAAGACAACTATTCATGAAGATTGAAATAAAATGATGGCATGAGTGGATGCGCACCAAATTAAATTCTCACTTGTGTTTAGTATTAATGGCTTCTGATTGATTATTTTGACGACATCCCATACAAAACAGCAATATCAACAAAAAATACAACATCGAAAACAAAGAAAGAAGAACAAAACGATTTCTTACCTTCTCTAGAAATATTGACTATAAATAGTTTTGATTACATTAAATACCAAACACCATAATTAAAAAACAACAAAAAAACTAAAGTGCCTTTTAATTTAATGCAGGCCGCTCCCTCTTACCTCTAAGTTAAGCTCGCTACGCCACTGAAACCTTTAATATCTTCAGTAGTTTTAATGTAGATTAATAGAATCATAAGAATTTCAACATAGTTTTAAAAAAAAAAATTCTCCTGTTTTTTTTATATCTAATAAAATTTTACACTATTTTTTTCCCTACATTTAACATACCTCAAATTCATTATAAACAAACTGTCTATAGTAAACAGATAATAAAACATTCTGCATATCCTCACACACTGATGTATAATATGTGACGTTGTATTCTATTCATTTTAAATAAAGTCGATTTACTTGGATATCTGATCATTTTCGCTCATAAAATGTGTGTGTGTGTGTGTTTATTCTATTAATTTATAGATTTCATTGAGTCTTGTGTTATATATAATGTGTAGTTTTCACTGAGGTTTAATATAGAAATAAAATGTACACCATATCTCAAAAAGATTTTTTTCCCTTCTTGTTGTTTGATGATTGGTTGTAAATTATAACAAAATATAATTTCTTTTTTTTATATTAAAAAAAATATTTTATTTAATACATATGTCAACAAAAATGACAAAGTATTAAAGTTTGTGCATTTCTGAATAAGTTGATGATTTATAAGGGGTATTTGAAAAAAAAGTTTTAAAACAAATAAAAACTTCATTTAAGAGAGCGACCCACTGAAACTAAACAAAAAACAAAACCATACGTCACGGAAGAGTTAAGGAACAAATAATTTATTTATAGGGGTAATGTGAAAACAAAACCATACGTCACGGAAGAGTTAAGGAACAAATAATTTATTTATAGGGGTAATGTGAAAACAAAACCATACGTCACGGAAGAGTTAAGGAACAAATAATTTATTTATAGGGGTAAATAATTTATTTATACACCTCACCATAAAGATGACGTTCAACACAATCAAAATGACTTTTCCCAGACAAGCCCAACACATTTTCTGTTGATGTCCTATGGGAAGCCTGACACCTTCTTCTGTTTACTGTGGAAGGTGAATTTGATTATGATACGGCCTACAAGTAATCATAAAGTAATTCAATTTGATTTAAATACGGCCTATAAGTAATCATAAATTAATTCAATTTGATTATGATACGGCCTACAAGTAATCATAAATTAATTCAATTCGATTATGATACGGCCTACAAGTAATCATAAAGTAATTCAATTTGATTATGATACGGCCTACAAGTAATCATAAAGTAATTCAATTTGATTTAAATACGGCCTACAAGTAATCATAAAGTAATTCAATTTGATTTAAATACGGCCTATAAGTAATCATAAATTAATTCAATTTGATTATGATACGGCCTACAAGTAATCATAAATTAATTCAATTCGATTATGATACGGCCTACAAGTAATCATAAAGTAATTCAATTTGATTATGATACGGCCTACAAGTAATCATAAAGTAATTCAATTTGATTTAAATACGGCCTACAAGTAATCATAAAGTAATTTAATTTGATTATGATACGGCCTACAAGTAATCATAAAGTAATTCAATTTGATTATGATACGGCCTACAAGTAATCATTAAGTAATTCAATTTGATTATGATACGGCCTACAAGTAATCATAAAGTAATTCAATTTGATTATGATGCGGCCTACAAGTAATCATAAAGTAATTTAATTTGATGATGATACGGCCTACAATTAATCATAAAGTAATTTAATTTGATTATGATACGGCCTACAAGTAATCATAAAGTAATTTAATTTGATTATGATACGGCCTACAGGTAATCATTAAGTAATTCAATTTGATTTGTTTTTTCAAAGATCATGGCGTCCCATTGAAAAGGAAAAAATCAATGTATGATTTACTATTCATACATTGACCTTTTAATGATTGAATGATTAAGTAGTCATCTATCTATCTATCTTTCTATCTATCTATCTTTCTATCTATCTCTATCTATCTATCTATCTATCTATCTATCTATCTATCTATCTATCTATCTATCTATCTATCTATCTATCTATCTATCTATCTATCTATCTATCTATCTATCTATCTATCCATCCATATATCTATCTATCTATCTATATATCTGCCTGTCTGTCTATCTAGTCATTTTGATTAATAAGTAATCTTTCAATACATTTAATGTTGTTTTTTCTTATGTAAATACTTACATTGTCCTTCAAGCTGTCAAACAATGTACACTATGAGCTGAGAATGGTGGACTGTTGACTCTGCATCTAATATAATTGCATACACAGTTAGTTAGATTAGACAAAGGCACATACAGATGTGGTTGAGAGACGTCCACTCCAGTTCATGTACACACTACTGCTCTAACAAAAAACTTCTCTCGTATATGTACAGCACAAGGTCAGGGCCAATGCATCTCGTCGTGACAACAGATACTGTGATCTCATTTAAGGCAAATTGCCGGTATTGTTTTTTTAAAAATATAACTATCTCTCAATTGGCATGAGTGTTGTAAAAAGAAACAAACAAACGGTTTCTCACCATTTTAAATTAAGTATACATGACTGCCATAAGTGTGATGCATGGAGAGTAGGAGGATTGTATTGGATTAGTCAGGAGTTTTATTTTTATATTTACACAGGTGTTGTCAAAAGTCCTTTTCAGTCGAAGCTCATTTAGTATATCATTGGTCATGAATGTAAACTTTAGACTAAGCAACTCAACAGATGTAATACTATTCAGTTATTCAAAGTTAGACATACAGCTGCATAAATCTGTGGAAATTGTCTTTATAGATCGTTGTCCATGTCTCCCTTTTTCTCTCTAATTAATTCTTTTTAGACAAGACTCCAAAATGGCATCACAGGCACCACGAGAGTCACAAACCAGTGTCGTAAATAGCGGATACTAAAAATTACGAACGATTTTTTAAGTCGTAAAGGTTGGAAACATAACTCTCTCTCTCTCTCTCTCTCTCTCTCTCTCTCTCTCTCTCTCTCTCTCTCTCTTTATATATATATATATATATATATATATATATATATATATATATATATATAAGTGTAATTAAAAATATGCTTACAATAGTGTATGCTTTACAACTTTTAGGTTGTTTTTTGTAATCTGTGGCACTGTCAATTCCACAACATCCATACTAACAGGGTGAAAGAAGTACATATAATTTATGATAAAAAGATTAATTTATGTTTGTTATTTATATTACCTTTTGTCAAAAAATTAAAAAAAAAATGTCACAATATGACACATTATACATTTTAGGATCAGATAAGCAGATATATACCACAATGTTCATCCATCATATCGATATTATATTTTAGTTATGGAGAAATGTATCTTAGTACTTTAAAGGCTTTAAACTGCGTGACAGAGGCTTACATATAGTTGTATGAGGTTCATGGTTTGACTGAAAGGGTCGTCTGTTTCCATCTCGTTATAATGTTCCAACTATGTCTCCAGCTTATCCTTAACAGTGCTGTGTAGCTGTGTAAATATATTATTTATTATTTCAATACAGGTACAAATTAAATGTATAAATAAATTGAAAAATATAATTCTGAAAAATAAATAAATAATATATTTTTTTTATTGTATAACATTTCATATCAACCTATCAATGTCACTGCTGAAGACGCTCATGAGTTTTAGTTTTTGCTCTCAGACACTTTCAAAAGCTACTAACATATTCTGTGAGTCGCCATCTGCCGTCTTCTGTTCGTTTCATTTCGGCTGATAAAAAGTTATGCAAATTTTGCCGCGTTCACCCCCACAGTCAGCAACTTGAAAAATATACGCATGTCGGTTTTACTAAAAACAAACCATTTCAGTGCATCCAGAATCATATCATTATTTTCGACCGAGGTTTTACTAGTCGCCATTTTCATAAGTAATAAAAAGTTATTTCAATGATCAAATTAGCAAATAATGAAATGAAACATTATTTAAAATATTTTAAAGACTTCAGTAATTATATTTATTATTTATAAATTCGAAGTGACTATTCGGACCCGGGTACCAATAAACTCCGATTTTTATTCGGACCCCGTCCCAATAAAGTCTGATTGTTATTCGGACCCATGGCAAATATGCACTTAGCTTAGCTATATATAAACTTTATTATTGTTTTGTGTTTATTTTTTGATAATTGTACGAAGTGTATGATTTAATCGTTATTACAAATTCGCGGTAAAATAATATACGAAATGACGCGTTCTATTTGTCGTCGTAGTAAAAATTGTGTGGGGGTAGTTCAAGCTGTGTGGGGGTGGTTCAAACTGTGTGAGGGTTCAAACTGTATGGAGATGGTTCAAACTGAGTGGGGGTAGTTCAAACGGTGTGGCTTGGTTCAAACTGTGTGTGTGTGGTTCAAACTGTGTGGGGGTTTGTTCAAACTGTGTGGGGGTGGTTCAAACTATGTGGGGGTGGTTCAAACTGTGTGAGGGTGGTTCAAACTGCGTGGGGGTGGTTAAAACTGTGTGGGGTTGGTTCAATCTGTGTGGGTGTGGTTCAAACTGTGTGGGGTGGTTCAAACTGTGTGGGGATGGTTCAAACTGATTGGGGATGGTTCAAACTAAGCAGGGACAGGTGGGATTGGATGAAAATTACGACTCGGTGCTGCTCTCTAGAATTTGGACACGGGCCACAAAAGTACCACAAACTATTACTACGCCATTGCAATGCAAATACAATTCTCGAGAATAGACAAAGGGTTGAAAACACTAAATGCGATTCACCAAATAGTTAGGCAGTATGTTTATATAATAGAGGCCGTATAAAAAAGACAGCCCTTGTGCAGTGCAGTATCTCGCGCCCGGGGCACAATACCTTTTAAATACCTGTTTAGCGCCCTCCACATTCGAAAACCATGTAATATTATATTTAAAATATACCATTTGGCGCCCCTTTGTGAGTAGCGCCCGGGACATGATGCCCCCCTCCCCCTAGACCACCACTGGCTACGCCTCTGCTCTTGTGTGTTTATTTCTGACGATTGCTTCCAGGACTGGGTGCGATATAGCTCTCTCCATACGGACATTTTTCTTGAGTTCTCTCAATGTCAAATCATGTTGGAAAATTCCATTGCAAACATGAAACTTTCTTTAGACAGCTCATGGTTCTTTATTGTGTCGGAGCTATCGACGCCAAACATGACAATTTCTTTAGAACAGCTCATTGTTCTTTATTGTGTCGGAGCTATCGGCGCCAAACATGACACTTTCTTTTAGTTGCTACATCACGGTATGGCCCGATATTATTGCAACCACACCCGACCCCACTTCACCTCCCTCCCCCCACACACAATGAATAGCCTGACAACAGAGAACATGGACTGGGAAGTTGTTTAAGGTCAGTTCTGAGTAATGTTTCTTTAGAAATATTTTTATCATCAATCTTAAAAAAACACCCAAACAAAATTAATAATTTCTCACTTAAATGCACAATTGTTTGATGTAGAGACGTGACTGTTGAAGTCAGTGACAAATGACAAGGATTTCGGGTCCAAAATTTGAATATCACACACGTCAATATGTAAGGTTGAGATTAAGTCGAAATAATTGACATGAGAGACACGTATTGAGATACAATCTTACAGTACGCCTGCAGAATGAGATTATTCAGAGTGACAATTTTGATCTCTCACTTGAGTTTTATCTTTATCTCTACATGTGCATTTTCAAAAAAAAAAAATATCTTTTCAATCAAAGCTCTGTTGGTATTTGTCGAGAATGTAAACAAATTATCGGATGATGAGTAATTTAAACATACTACTTGCAGATTGATCTCAATATCTAGGTTTTGTTTCTTCTATTTCTTTCATTGTTTTAAGCTGCAATGATTAAAATGTAGTGGCCCATGTTTATGAGATGCTTAGTATATCCCTTGATAATATACACCATAAAGTGATAGAGCTTTTATATGTCCTTTGTACATACTCAACATAACGAGGACTGCAGGCACCGCTGAGGTTCATAAATCAGTGTGTGTGAAGTCCCTGTAAGGATGAGATGATCCTATAAACCACTAATTGGACGGGTTTTATGGTGCCCTTCTTTTATCCCCACCATAGCCGATAGTGCAATGGCCATGTAGGCATCACGGGAACATAGCGGGACTTAAGCCATGTCCTGAAATATTCATTGGTCCTCACCGGAGATCGAACCAGTGGCCCTCAGTCGAACGCTTTACCCTACGACCATCGTCCCAGTGGCGTAAACAGCTTTAAAGCCGCCTTTGTGAGAATTCCAAAATGTGGCCTATGACAAACAAATACGGCCTCTATAATCCCATAACATTGTATCTTTTTACCAACGGGTCCCGGCTTGCTCGTCCACTTTTATGGTCACCTCGCAAAAGTCCGATAAAAAACGTGAATTAGTTGTGATAAAAAAATATTATAAAATCGAGGAATCTTTATTTGTAATTTAAGAAGATAAATCGCATTTTTGATTTTTTTTATAAAGTTCCCTCACCTCCCCATTTTTTCGGAAGAAAAAAATGAAAAAAATATTTATTTTTTTAAAAAAAAGGACAAGTTTTTTTTACCTTAATGCAAAAGAGAAATTATAATGACTAATCAACTTTTATTAACAAATAAGATACAAAACAGTTAGTAATCTGTACAGAATGTACAAGAAATGTTTAAAACATATTTTTTCCTATTAACTTCAGATTCAAAAATTCAAATTGTCTTAATTTTGCACAGCACTTTCAGAAATTAGGTTACATGTGGGAATGTCAATTAATGACTTCTCGACTGAACAATGGGTCTTTAAACACTTAATTGACTTCTTGCATCTTATCTTGATGAGTGAGGTAAACAGTTCATTGTATTACGCTTCATTGTAGTGTTGCGAATGGAACCGAGCATTTGCCCATTCGTAGCAGATGATGTTGCAGGCAGGAGCGAGGATGTTGCGCCACTCTGGTATCAGAAATAATGCTATACCAGTAAATATCGCACGTGAGTTCCATCTTGCCTGGTGTAAATTTGTTATCAAACAGCCAGACATAAAAAGAGTTTTATCAAACAGCCTGACATAAAGAAGGGTCTTATCAAACAGCCTGACATAAAGAGGGTCTTATCAAACAGCCTGAGATAGAGAGGGTCTTATCAAACAGCCTGAGATAGAGAGGGTCTTATCAAACAGCCTGACATAAAGAGGGTCTTATCAAACAGCCTGAGATAGAGAGGGTCTTATAAAACAGCCAGACATAGAAAGAGTCTTATCAAACAGCCTGACATAGAGAGGGTGTTATCAAACAGCCTGACATATTCTGCCACGCGAGCCGTAGATTGCTCATGTCTGGGCTAGTAGTGTTTCCACTGATTTTACTTCCAATATCAGAACCATATTTAAATGGGCATGATACTATAGACTAGTACTCACCTAGAGAGAATTATCTGGTCTGGACATAAGGATTCTACGACCCGCAGACCAGTTTTGGCCCCAAGGCTGTTTAATTCGGACAGCACTCTGCTGACTTCAGTTTGTTCAAATTAAACGCATTTCACATTAATGACGTTGACATTAACGACGTTCACATTAATGACATTTCACACTAAAGACGTTTACATTAATGACGTTAGCATTAATGAAATTTCACATTTATAACGTTCACATTAATGAAATTTCACATTTATGACGTTCACATTAATAAAATTTCACATTTATGACGTTCACTTTAATGACGTTCACATTAATAAAATTTTACATTAATGACGTTCACATTAATGACGTTCACATTAATGCAATTTCACATTAATGACGTTCACATTAATTGCGCTCACATTAATGATATTTCACATAATTGAAACTTCTCATTACTGACATTTCATATTAATAACGTTTACATTAATGACGTTCTCATTAATGACGTTCACATTGATGACAATGCACATTACTGACGTTTACATTACTGACGTTCACATTACTGACGTTCACATTAATGACATTTCCATAAATTAGCCATTTTGTCACGTATTCCACCCACCAGCTCTCCTCTCGGCTCGTCTGTGAAATATAGAGTTCGTTGTAGCTCGAGATTTTATAGGTTTCCCCTTCCCAAATATGGTCGATGGTCAAGTGTCCGAAACTGCTGCTCGCCCACCCGTGCCCCAAGGTCATATGATGATTAAAATAGAGGGAAAAAATGCCCGCTAGATTAATTTAACAGCAGAATAACTGCCCTGCATTGCCTTTGAAAGCTAGCTATTGTATGGTAACCTCTCAAAACTATTTAAACAGATTTTTACGTGGGATTAATTAAATTGTAACACAAATATTGAACACATATTGCAAAAATTGAATAAAACGAAATAATGTATATATTAAGCAACTGCTACATAATGTATTTATTGTTTGAGGATTGCTAACATCTTTTACAATTTGATTCAACGTCATTATCATACATAAGTACAACCATTGTAATTTAACGTATGCTATGTACTATTATATCGGCAAACTGAACACATTTTCAAAGTAATTTAAACTTGTCTCGTTACAGTGATGTTATATTATTAAGAGTTTTAGATTTATAAATATATACGTAAAAATACACATACTTTTCCGCTCTCTATACATAGACAGAGATAAATGGAACCATTCATATATCCAAAAACTTTATTGTGACAATAAATATAAGCAGGCTGTATGTTAAATGAACATTATATACAACACAATTATCTTTATCAAACTACGTGACTTGATTGCGAACAAAACCCAGCTGACTGTAGTAAGTAGAATTAAACTGTTTATCTCCCTTGAATTCATCCCTTGTATTGTTGAAAATCATTTCTTCTAGGCAGCCAATGACAATCGGGTCTTCCCGTAAGAAAAATTTGTTGGCAAATAAATGTTTAGCTTTTCCTAGAGTTGGTAAATCTCCTGTGAAAGAGAAGTTTCAGCAGATATCTATCTATCTATCTATCTATCTATCTATCTATCTATCTATCTATCTATCTATCTATCTATCTATCTATCTATCTATCTATCTATCTATCTATCTATCTATCTATCTATCTATCTATCTATCTATCTATCTATCTATCTATCTATCTATCAATCAATCAATCTATCTGTCTATCTGTCTATCTGTCTATCTGTCTATCTGTCTATCTGTCTGTCTGTCTGTCTATCTATCTATCTATCTATCTATCTATCTATCTATCTATCTATCTATCTATCTATCTATCTATCTATCTATCTATCTATCTATCTATCTATCTATCTATCTATCTATCAATCAACCAATCAATAAATCTATCTATCTATCTATCTACCGCATCTATTTATCTATATATATATATATATATCCTCTATATATTAAAACATTGTAAAGATAATAACCCACATGTATTTTGTAGTAGTTATCAAAGTCACACTAACAAATAACATAAACTCATCAACGGCGTTAGTTGTTACTTTTCATGTCTTTAACTTATTCAGCTATTATATGTAGTCCAATGTGGACGAAAGATATTATGTCATGAAAATAAAGAAATAAATGCAATAATGAACGTAGTTAAAAATGTGATATTGACCTAGTTTGATATTGACCTAGTGCCCACTTGCAGACGATACAGTTTTTTTTTTGTTTTTAAAGATTCGAAAAAAGCCAAAAAAAAAACAAACAAACAAACTTATACACTGCATCCTTGAGATTTTTAATGTTTTTTTTTTGGTTTTACACACGCGCTTAATTTTAAATATTTTGTCTACTCACTTCAAATCTGCCAATCACGCACCAGTAGCCATGACCTACATCTTGAGAGCCGCGGGCAAATAAACTACACGTCAAGGATGTAATTAACAATAATAGCAAATATTCTCTTAAATCAAAAAATAAAACCTAACTCTAATTGATATTATATTATTATTTATTTGAAAAATTTAGATGTTAATAGAAATAATTAACATTTAATTTTAAACTTAATTTTTTAGTTTTTTTCTTAGGTTGCGATTTTTTCTTAGGTCGCGATTTTTTCTTAGGTCGCGATTTTTTTCTTAGGTCGCGATTTTTTTTCTTAGGTCGCGATTTTTTCTTAGGTCGCGTATTTTTTTCTTAGGTCGTGATTTCTAAGACGATTGAACGTTTCATAGCCACCGATCTTACCCATTCACAGAATTATTTCTAATTGGTCAAATACACGATGGACTGCCAAACATGAAATGTACCTCTACCTACCTGTGGTCAGTATACAGATATATCGGACGTAACGGCCAGCACATGGGTAGCCATGTTTACTCCATCTCCAGTTTTTGAATCTTGCTAAAAATGGTTTCACCATGGATGCGTCGAGTTCTGACTCTGGGATACCTATAAATGTAAACAAAAAAAAATGTTGCCAACTTTAAGGCAGAAGCCTACTTTCGATTTATTGCAATTCTACATGTGTCTTTGATTCATTGATTTTAAAGTTTAAATTAAATGCAGCTGCTTCTAAGTCTAAGAATGTGTTTATACTATATTCTTTCTGTTTGTTTCACTGTATGTTCTATTTAAATCATTAATAGTTTACAACATTTTTTTTTTGTTTTGATGTAAAGTTGTTGGTTTTGACTGAAAACTATTTCTTTAGAATTATTGAGCATTTAAAGCTTATTAACACTAATCTAATCAAAACTCAAATAAATACAACAACAAAAAAAAAGCAACTTCGCAACAAAATATCAATAAATCTATGATAAAATTCAATTGCTGAAATATTATGAAAGGACTTTAAGGATAAAAAGAAATTAAAAAACGACAAGGAAATTTTTCTTTTAAAAAAAGACAACTGTTTGACATTAAATAGTTTTGTGTAGATAAAAATGATAATAATTCGTTTATTGCTAAAACGATTAACATCGTTTACATGTAATATCTCACCTTTGTATGAGCCTCTGATTCCTAGTTGCGGTTGTGGTTAAACATTGTGAAAAATGTCTCATCAGGTATAATTGTATGTTTGACCCAATCCAGTAGATCTTTGGCTGTCTGGTTGTGGAGAATGTAGTCTACGAAATCTCTATGTAAAAAGAAAAAAAAACTGGTTGATGTAGGGACACAAATCTGACATGAATGACTAGTTCTGTAAATAATAAAACGCAGATTTGTTAGCAGTGTGGGAAAAAATAAGAATAAAGAGAATGCCCCAAAAGTCGAAATTATGGATGTCAGTGTATGGTTTTACTTTAAATATGGTAAACTTGTAAAATATCAACACACAGTCAAATGTATGGTTTTACATTAAATATGGTAAACTTGTAAAATATCATCACACAGTCAAATGTATGGTTTTACATTAAATATGGTAAACTTGTAAAATATCATCACACAGTCTAATGTATGGTTTTATTTCTTTTTCGTTCTCCCTAACCTGGAGTAAACGCACATATAGGCCCAGGGCTGTTAGTATCGAAGTATCGGTATCGGCCAGTACAGTATCGGCAATACTTTTTTAGTATTGGTTGTTGTATTGCCTATCCTTTGTTACAGGTATTGATTTGTGTATTGCCGATACATTTTAAACGGAAATATTTCAATACTCGATACTAATACTTGTCTATCGGTATTTTAAGAATGTATCGTAAGAAACTCTAACAAAAATATTTACTTTGTATCTTAAAATATTCTAAATGAAAAAAAAACTATAATTCATAAACGCAATAGAATAAACCCACTATTTGTATGTTTATCAGTTTTTAATAAAAATCATAATATCACAATCGTACTGTTCATACTATTCAGACAAATTTTTGCAGAAAAATAATAGCGATTTTAATACCTTGTTTTAAAAGTAATCTACATACATTCAATCACTACTAGTAATCATAGCCATCAACAATACCAATATTAACACCACCCACCTCCCCACAAATACAGCCACGGTCGGCGAGTTGAAGGAAAAATTAAATTTTAATTTTCTTTTGAATTTTTTCTTTGCTTGCTGATATCTATAAATGTTATTCTTATATTCTTACATTCATTTACATTCTTTCTATCAACAATATGTTCAATGTTTCAATGAAGGACAGAAAACTTTATTTCTTTTTTGATCTATCAGTTATATAAAACTTGAAAAACTAGCACTCTTTATATTTTCAATAATAATATCTTTTGTTCTCAAAAGTATTGGTATTGTATTGGTATCGATTTTGGCAATACATTTGTGCTGGAGTATTTGTTTTGGTATTGGCGATACTCTTTTCATCAAGTATTGGAATTGGTATTGGCAATAGAATTTAAGAGTATTGTTAACAAACCTGATAAATCTGTACTATGAAATATTCTGCTTGCTGTACTTTTGTAGTAGTTTTGATTCGACTTGCATACAAAAATGCCAGCTTACCAATTATCAAAATAAATAAAAAATGAACTCTCTCTGTTGACTTGCTTACCCACCCCCGTTCATAGAACCGTTAACTTTGTTTCTAGAAAAGTCTTGTTTTATAATGCACACCAAAATAATTGGTGTGCGACATATAGCGTCCGAGAAAGAGTTAATTCCCTTTGCTTTACCGCATCAATATTCATCGTCACCTTTGACCCCATGTTAAACAGTGTATTATTGGACTCTATGTCGCGTCGTTCAAAGCCTTTTAATATTCCCTTTAATTACATTTGCTGTGTATGCCGTTTCAACGGATATAGACATGTGAGACCAATTATCACTATTTAAAACGCAAAATCGTTTTGAAAATGAACATTTGTGTATCCACAGTGAATGTACGCTCAATTACTCCATTAGCTTTCGCGATAAATAGAATAACGTTATATAACATTTATTATGATTTTATAAAGACTGAGATATAGTAAAGAAATTATGGTTTCCAAAGTTTAGCATGTGTTCATTTATATGCAGAGATTATTTATTTTAATATGTGACGACTAACGGCACGAGAAGGATTAAGATTAAGATTAAGATTAAGAATCGTTAATATCTTGTAAAAACTTTTCCAAAAAAAAAAGCAATAGATTATTTTTAAGTTTATGTAAAGTAATTCAATCATCTATCTTTACATATCTACTTTCATCATACTAATCTCTATTTCTAGTCTGATCACACACCCTCAATATCTAGTTCTATCATATTTATCTTGTTAGGTCTAATATTGTTATATATCTAATTTGACTAAGCATTTTAAAACATATCTATTGTCATTATACAAATTTCAAAATCTACTTCAATGTGGCATCTAGTAAACTAATAAATCCTAGTTTGATCAAATGTATATCAATATATGTAAATGCAACTGCAAATGGACTGCTTTTGTGTAATTTGGTATAATTATTAGGGGTATTTACATCAATGAGCTAGAAGTAACAAAACTCCCCAAGAAAGTTCTTT
This sequence comes from Bulinus truncatus, assembly GCA_021962125.1. Taxonomy (NCBI): domain Eukaryota; kingdom Metazoa; phylum Mollusca; class Gastropoda; family Planorbidae; genus Bulinus; species Bulinus truncatus. The sequence continues at coordinate 2,316,790 of JAGDYQ010000017.1, read as the reverse complement.
AACAGCAGAGGTTTTCAACCTTTTTTACCCTGCGGACCCCACAGACATACCAAGCTCAGGTGGCGGACCCCCAGGGCCCAAGGCGCCCTGGCCTAAACTTTTCGTACCTCAGGTTGTACCCTAATATGTCTTATTAAGTTTATGGATGTAATCTACTTAAATTCTGATAAACGGTAGGCCTAGCCTGAGTTACGCGTACATCATGTAAAAGTCATTTGACATACGGGAATAGCTTTCTATCCAAATAATGAAACACTCACCGAGTATTTATTCCACTGGTATGTCCGTTACACTGTTTTCTGTACAGTGGGAAGGCTGCGCCTGTTTAGCACTACATAGTTTGTTCAAACATGGTGGTATGCGTGACTGAATTAGGAGAGACATCAATTGTTATTTCGCTTTCTGCATGAGTTGAGTCTATTGTCTTCATAAGACAGTGAGTTGGTTGAATACTCAGTTTTGAACACTGAGGTAACACTTTTGTTGTGACTGATTCCAACTCAACCAAATTGAAGAACATAATAAAGGATCACCTTATAGTTTCCTAGAACGACTTCGCACATGTCGACTGCTGCTGGTAGAATTAGCTCTTCTGCGATTGTTTGAGGTTTTTTGGAACGCGCTATTCGTAATGCTACTAAATATGACGCTCGAGGAGCTTTCTCGTTCACAGTAGTGCAGGCCTCCATTTTGCCTTTCTGTTTCTAATAGAGCTCTTCCTGCCTATCAAAGTATTCCTTCACTTTACTGGAAAGTTTCAAATGCAATGGGGTCAAATGGCGCCTCAATTTGGCAGGCTTTATGGCATCGTTTGATAATGTTTGCAAGCACACGACACAAAGCGGTTGGTCAGCATCGGTCTGCACTGCAGTGAAGTCGAATGACATATATTCTGGATTATACTTACGCCGTTTTCTTTTTTGTTCGTCTTTGGCTGCTTGATCATCAGAATCTTCCAGGTTCTGGTCAGTTTTCCTCTTCAGAAATGTATCCATGCTACTATGTATCATAACTATTCGTATCATTATTTATACATTGTGCGTTATTGTGATGGTAAGTGACTGTCTTAACTTCTCTGTTAGCGATTGACACTTTATCTAAGCTTGTACTTATTCACATACATCAAAAAAAAATGATTTAAACTGACAAGTCCAATTCATGTACTTTATGTGACGATTACTCAAAATATAATTTCAAAATATAAGTAGCATGAAACTATACACTCCAAGATACATATTCACTGAAACATCACAACTCTATCCTGTGTGCTGAAAATTTTTGTCGAACTGTATGTTTGTACCAACTCCCAGTTCGTCTTGAGTGGGAACTCCTGCCCTGTTAAATTTATAAAATATTTCCACTTTTTATGTTCTGTTCTCCCCCTCCCCTCTCTATCTTTCTTCCAAACTCTATACATATCAAAAGATCTGCTAACTTCTTTTGTAAGACCCTAATTACTGCGTCTTCTCACCTATGTTGTTGTCTCTGATTGGTCCGTCCCTCATTGGGGATGTTCTGTTATGTCAGTCAAATTAGCAGTAACCCTGAACCTTTGTAATTTAGTGACAAACTAATTAATTAACTCTCATCCCTGACCCAATGATACATATTCTTGATAATACAATGTTTGACCTATATTCTTGTAAATATATTTATACAATGCTCACCCAAGAAACTTTGGGACACTGATTCTTTGTAACTCAAGCCCATGTGGAAGCTAGGCGCCATACATACGATACCAGACAGTAGATAATTCGCTTATCACAACATTTATCTCTTGAAAACACAAGGGCGTTAAGCCTTGCTTTTAATTCCAGCCTAACCAGGTCAACTTTTTCCTAGGTATGTGTCACCTTAAATACAAACTCTCTCCAAACATGACCGACATTGTAATCTCATAGTACCTATGTTCATTTAATAACTCTTGTCCCCTTGAATGATGTCTTGCATGATTGCATGATTGCGTTTAGATTTTGAATGAATGACACTGCCAGACTCTTCGTAAGTTTGACAGACTGTTAGTACGTTTGACAGAGCTATTACGTTTGACAGACTGTTAGTACGTTAGTCAGACTCTTGTACGTTTGCCAGACTGTTAGTTTGTTTGACAGACTGTTAGTATGTTTGAGAGGCTGTTAGTATGTTTGACAGGCTGTTAGTACGTTAGTCAGACTGTTAGTACGTTTGTAAGATTATTAGTACATTTGATCGACTGTTAGTTTATTTCACAGACAGTTAGTATGTTTGACATACTGTTAGAACGATGCAATGATTATCAGACTTAAAAAAAAAATTCTTTTTACAACGTTTTTATTAACTTCACTTCTTGTTTGTCTTTCCGTGGTCATTTCTTGTTTGTCTGTCCAGAATTGGGAAATCCAATTTTAGACCACTTTCCGATAAGCTATAGCTCTGATAATTTCAATATAGCTGAGAACCCGATGACAAAGCAAAACTCTTACTATTTCATTATGATTTGATGATTTTCTAAAGTAGTTTTCGAAAACAACGTTTTTATTAACTTTACTTCTTGTTTGTCTTTCCGGGGTCACTTCTTGTTTGTCTTTCCGTGGTCACTTCTTGTTTGTCTTTCCGGGGTCACTTCTTGTTTGTCTGTCCGCTGAATTTGGCAATCCAAATAACTCTTCGTATGTATTAATTGAAAAAAAAACTAAAAAGTAGAAAATAAAAATGACATTATAAAAAATATTTTATAAAGAACAACGTTTTTCTTGGGTCTCTAGGCAGAAAATAATTTCTGAATAAATTGGTCACATGGTAATAGACTTTATAAGAGCTTCTAATTTTTATAAAACGTCTAGTCATGAACACAAACATTCAGGTCCAGACCTTTCTAACATAATCTAATTTCTATAAATGAAAACATGTTTAATATAATTTCACTATATTAACATATTGATTCAATTGACTTTACAAGTATTACATTCTATATCATTAGTTTAAGTTAACCAACACTAGAATTAATTTTACATACTCATATGCATTAAGTTATATAAGTTCTAATAAATGATCTGCAATATCGTGATATTTCGAAAACCTTCTGTAATAATTCTTTAGGGATTTAGTTGTTAACATTGCAATAGATGTGCACTAAACGAATTGAGATATACATTCTCTTAAACAAACTTTCAGCATTGTAAAACAAACATTCACATAATATAAAATTCATGCGCCCAACGTTTTTCGTTTTATAAAAATTAGAAGCCCTTATAAAGTATATTACCATGTGAACAATTTATTCAGAAATTTTTTTCTGCCTTTCAGTACGCAAGAAAAACGTTGTTTTTTATGAAATATTTTTTTATAATGTAATTTTTATTTAGCGTTGTGCTGGCGAAACTTTACACTTTACAAAAAAAAATGAATTTCTCTGTGAAAGTATTTAGTTACCGGGTCGGGTATCACAAGCTCTTTATTTTTGTTGCCACACAACTGTTCAGGATAAAGGACCAAATATAACTATAGAAATGCCTTCCACGACAATGGTTACTGCGCATGAGCTGAAAAAAAAGAAGCCACAACAAGGTAGGGCAATAAAAGTAAACAGGAAAATATGAAGAAATGCCTCGCTTGATGCACATAGATTTGAGTTGATGCACATAGATTTGAGTGCTTGTAGTAAGGGTACGTCACAATGTCATTATCTCCAAAATCAGACATTGGCCTGCCAAGGTATATAATGTTCTTATTAAATAAAGTTTTTAATCTCTCACTATTTTTGGTTGTCTGACTTGTCTTTCTAAACTATACTTGTGTTGTGATTACTCTAAATCAACGCCACCATAAGAATTAGATGTACGACAATTTTGTTCTACAAGAATACAATTTAAATCAGTCCTTACGTTAAATATTAAATTAGTCTCGAGATGTTAATTGATGTTAAATAAGTATGGGGAGGAATACGATGGGCGAATTACACATTCTAGTAGAAACATACCAAAAACAGAGTTCGACTCGTCTGAAAGAAATATAACTTCATAACTCATTTTACCCTGGGCTAAAATTGCATAATATATGCAAATTCAGAGGGTCTCGAGATTTTCCAACGTGTCCGTGGATCGATGATTTCACGAGGGAACGATTTTGAAAATAAACGCGAATAATTTTTAAAATTTTCTTTATTGTTCGACTATTTTTGTGAGCATTATTACTTTGTATGTATATTACCGAAAAGTTTATGTACAAATATCCCACTATTTGCCAGAGGCGTACCTAGGGTAGGGGGGAGGGAGGAAAATTCGAAAACCCCCGAGCCCCAGCTTAAAGGGAGTCCCAAATTTTTTTACATTAAATATTAAGTACATTATCTCATGTCTTTTTTCGAATGTCAAAATAAAGGGGGCCCCAAAGAGGCCTTGCCCCCCAGGCCCCCAAATCCCTAGACTCGGCACTGCTACGTGTATGTGGGTCACAGAAATTATATGACTTCTATAAGTTACCCATTAAAACAGAGAATCGATTGAATGTAACTACTATAAATAAGTGCCTTTCGCTTAAATGTTGCATTTACCAATGCTTTTTTCGTTTTAAATTTTCCTATTTAATTTTGTAATTATGTCCCAAAATGATATGGATTATTAAGTGGAATTAAATAATGTTTAGAATACTTTGATTTGTATATAGCCTAGAGTCAAAATAGCTTAAAGCAAACAAACAAAAGCGAATTTCACGTATCTAGGTAACTCCCGAAATTCGCCCCGCTTTCGCGGCAATGTATTTATATGGAGATGCTAAAACCGCAGAGAATTCCGCGGCGGTGCAGAGAAATTTCGCGGCAGAGTTTTTCCGCGTTTCGCGAGTGACAACAATCCAAAATGGCTGCCTAGAAACATCGACTCAAATGAAAATATAGGTTAAAATTGATATAAATGTCTTAAAATTAACAAATAAGACTTGCATTTATATATAGAAACATGAATTATATCAGCTTATACCAAAAGTAAGTGTTTTTTTTTCATTTTTTACTTGTAAAATACAATAACTGTAGAAAATGTTTAATAAGAAGGAAATGTTTGCCGACGTCCACAAACAAAAAAAAAGAAAATTAAAAAAATCATTATTTCCGATCGGCTGACGCCCACTTTCGCTTCGCCTAGGTGTAACGAGGGTTTTCCGCGCTTAGAAAAATCTCTCGTAAGAAATAGCGCAGCGAAAAGTTTCGCTCTGGCTTGTGGATACCTTAATGCTGATTTAGGTGCTCAATTTTACAAAATGAACATCTCCCAAAAACATGCAAGCAGCATTGCGAGATTCAATTTGGAGCACTTTCTCGTAATGGCCAGATCAGCAGGTTGTGTGTGCGTCCTCCCGATTGACAGAATTGCAAGGCAAATTTTTTGTTTTATTTTTTTATAACAGGCAGAAACGCAGGGTGTTGTGTGCCTGCCATATATGGCAAAAAATAGCAGGCTGCGACGAGTTTATGATGATGAATGATGATAAATAATCTAACTATTTGCTTCTTTTCTTAAAATTCTATAGAATGAGCGACACAGCTGGATAAGATCTTAAGATTGTAGTATAACATTGATTTTAAGGTAGGCATATTTTTAATAAACATTACATTAAAAAGAAGAAAACACATCAATTAAGTAACTTGGTTGCAAACAAAAACCCAGCTGACTGTAGTAAGTAGAATTAAACTGTTTATCTCCCTTAAATTCATCTCTTGTGTTGTTGAAAATCATTTCTTCCAGGCAGCCAATGACAATCGGATCTTTCCGTAAGAAAAAATTGTTGGCAAATAAATGTTTAGCTTTTCCTAGAATTGGAAGATCTCCTAAGAATTAAAAAGTAGAATTTTGACATTTAGAAACTTGTCTTTCATAATTTCTATAATCTTTTAAATGATACGTTGTAATCACCACTATTTAGGCCTCAACGAAACGGAATTAGGCCAGTATATGGTCAAGGTCTATACATGTAAAGACCAGAAGTAACGAGGAGAAAAATGTTTTGGTTTTGTTTTTTTATGAATCAGGCAGACACAGATATAGAGAGATAGAGAGAGAGAGAGATGGAGAGAGAGAGTGAGAGAGATAAATAGACAGAGATAGAGAGAAATAGTGAGAGATAGAGAGAGAGAGAGAGTGTGAGAGAGAGAGAGTGAGAGAGAGAGAGTGAGAGAAAGAGTGAGAGTGAGAGAGAGTGATATATATATATATATATATATATATATATATATATATATAGAGAGAGAGAGAGAGAGAGAGACTACCTGTTGTCAGGATACAGATACTGCGGACGTAACGTCCTGCATAAGACTGGTCTTCCAAGTTTTTAAATCTTGCTAAAAAGTGGCTTCACCACCGACATATTGGGCTCTGTCTCTGGGGCTCCTGTACAGCATGTGAAAAAATACATGAAAAAGTGTTTGTGCTTTGTCACATTATTTCCATACTAACATACAATACAATGTGCTCGCAAACTGGAAGCTGTTCTTATTTTCAGCTAGACTTTCACCATACTCATTCTAACGGATATATGTTAGATACGCGGCTGTCTGGGGGGGGGGCAACAGCAAAGGGGTCGAGGGGGCTGTAGGTATTTTGTTGTATCAACAGCAAGGAAGAGCAATCTGACCCTATGTCATTGACTCCAGTTAGGGAAGGTCAGGGGGGGGGGGACAGTTTTCATAGATTTTCAGGCGCCAAATATTTGACAGCGGCGGAAATAATCTATGGACCTCAGGTAACTTGTTCTTGTGAACTTTAAATGAAATTTATTTTTGGCCACATTAACGTAAAATCTGCTCTAAGTGTAACAAAATTAAACTTTTACTTTATAGGATATAATAGGAAAGAAAACGGTTTCAAGTCAATTGAAAATTAAACGATGAAACAGTCGAAATTATAGTTTCATTCTCAGTGGGTGTTGTGCACGTGATAAAATGGTCATTTTGTTCATTTAACTTTAATGTAGGTTTAGTAGGTCTTTGCCAGCCGGAGTATTTAGACAATTTGGGCCACGTGAACAGCCAGGTCAATTTAGGTCAAGGACGCTGGCAAGCGTTTAGATTAGTCTTTCTAATAGATAGCTCTAGCTTAGTAAGTTTAGTTATTTAAAAAAAAACATGCGCTTTTAATCAAAATCTAGCTATAATTAGCGTGTTAACAGTATCTTTGTACGAGCCTCTGATCCCTAACTGTGGGTTGTGGTTTAACATCGAGAAAAATGTTTCATCAGTGACATATGTAGTTTTCACCCAGTCCAGAAGATATTTCGCTGTCTGGTTGTGAAGAATTCACTCTACGAAATTTCTATTTTAATAAAGTTGAAAAACAAAAGTTGGTAATGTTTTATTTGGTGAACTAATAAGATGGCACATGTCAATTTCATGGATGGGCAAACTAAGAGACAAGTACAGTAATTTTTCTGTTTTAAAACTTCACAGTTATTTAAGTCTGTTGACACCGGTTTATCCCATTCTTTCCTCTGCGGAAATTGTTTATTTTTATTTCAATTAATGGAAACTGAAAACACATAGTTGCGGGAGGAAGGGGGGGGGGGGGAGGTAGATATTTTTCAACGATGCCCTTATAGAATCAAAACACTCATTGTTTAGTGTGCCTTTTTGTGTCCAATCATGTTTCCACATCGGTAAATATTTGTATGCTCCTTTAAGTTATTCATTCATACAGTATGATATGGATCCTGTTCTGTAAATGTATTTTAATATTTAGCTTCAAACATCTACATTATAATATATATTTTAGTTGGTTAAATGTTACATTTTTAAAACTGCAATGCAATTTTTATAGTTGAAAATCTATCATTCATTTGTTTTCAAAATCTCTTAAACTATCTCTATATAGGTCACGTTAACCTTTTGTTCAGGTCACGTTACCCTTAAGCGAATCGCAATTTGTAAAGGCGTTATCATTAAATCTTCTGTTACATTTTAACACTCTATTACATTATAACCCTCCATCCAATTTAAAATTCACGGCCCTATGGGCCAAGAACGGCCCCTTTGGATACTTTGAACACAAGGCCTAACCCTACTACACATTCTATAAAAAAAAATATATTATTTCTATGTAACAAAATTGTATACTATATTTAGTTTCATTTTAATTGAATCAAGCGAAGGTAAATATACAGTCTAATAGACATCAGGGTTGCGTGCCCTTGTATGATCAATATTGTCAATACTTTTTGAATGTTAAGCCTCAAAATATAATATATATAAAAGCGATTTGGGCTCTGCGTTAAATCAAAAGTAAAGGATTAATACAACAGTATTCCAGTTTAAAAAACAATCATGAAAAAAATCGGATCTGCCCGAAACCAAAAATAACCTAGCCTACCGATCAAGCGTAAGGGGATATAACTCTTTGCAAAGGATTTGCAGGGTACAGCTAGTTCACTAATAAAATGTAATGTTAATACATAACTACTTTTTTTTCATCTGTCTCAGTACCAAATACCTCGATTACCACTGACCTGTTGACCGCTTTATGCACTGACCCTTTCACGGCTGTTATATTATGTGGTCGACTTGATCTCCATCTGACCTTGTTGGCTCTGTAGATAAATTGTAATTAGACCATTCAAAGTCATACTAGGACTAATATATTAAATAGATACCTGTCTGCTAGCTTAGCGTGCTAAACTGTCGACCTGAGAGTCCCTGGTTCGATCTTCGGTGAGGATCAAAATGATATGTAAGTTCTTTGCTTAAGTACCCGCTATATATCTCCCGTGGTGCCTCCATGGTCATTGCACTATCGGCAATGGTGGGGATAAAAGAAGGGCACCATAAAAACCGTACCATTAGTGGTTTATAAGATCTAAGAAATTTCATCTTATCCTTACAGGGACTTCACACATTACCTTAGCGTCAGAATGTAAAAGGCGTGAGACGGGTTAGCTGAAAATTCTAAAATAGAATATCATTATAAATTACTTTATTACTGTATTTTGTATGCTGCTTTTCTGAATTGTAAATCACCCTAAGCATAATCTATGAGCATGATGGCTGGCAGTATAATTATGCCAATAGAAATATTCTGCATATAGCAACACTTAGAATACTAGTTTTCTAGAAATATGAACAGAATGATCGAAATATAATCTTTATCTTCTAGATCCTTTGATGCACTAGCAGGTTTTCGCAGTGCCCGTCTATCATTGGCACCGTGTCCGATGGTGCAACAGCCATGGAGGCACCTTGGGAGAAATAAACTGCTAACTGGTACACGCTGGACCCAAAACCAACAGCACGCATATCGAACTACAGCATACGTCATAAGACATACAGCATATAACATACAACAGACAGCTTATTACGTATAGCGTAGAGCATACAACGTACAGCATACAACATACCACATACAGCATATTACGCATAGCGTACAGCATACGGCATACGACATACAACATACACCATACAACATACAACAAACAACAGACAGCATATAAGGTATAGCGTACAACATACAGCATACGACATAACCATCAGCATACAACAAACAACAGACAGCATATAACGTAAAGCGTATAGCATACATCATACGACATACAGTATACAACATACAGCATACAGCAGAAGCATACATCATATAACGTATAGCGTACAGCATACGACATACAGCATGCAACATGCATCATAAACATACATCAGACATCATATAACGTATAGCGTACAGCATACAGCATAAGACATACAGCATACAACATATAGCATACAATATAGAGCATAAAACATACGACATACATCATTTAACGTATCGCATACAAAAAAACATACAACATACAGCATACAATAGGCAGCATATTACATATAACATGCAACATACAAAATATAACGTATAGCATACAGCATACATATTAGAGATCACAAGACCAAGTCTAATCCATTATTAAAGCTCATGTTTCTAGCATACTGATTCAAAAACTGGGTTGCTTGTTGAACTTACACTGAACCTAAGACTGCCACGCGATCAATGAGTTTACTTCTTAGCGACACAAGAGTCGTGTGTATCATTCGTTTCATTTTATAAGCACTAAATGACTTTTCGAAACTTAATCCCCGAATGGACTAAATGAGACGAAGACAGTGTTATAACTGTAATGTTTTTTTCAGGGCGAATTCCTAGATAGATTACAAGTCTATTCCGTCCACAACCCACAAGCCTTTGCCTGTAACATTTTGTGCCACTGTATCAATCTGGGACGAAAAGAAGGCACAATGAGTCAATGTTTTAAAACTGCACAGTTATTTAAGTCTGTTGACACCGGCTATCCCATTCTTTCCTCTGCGGAAATTGTTTATTTTTATTTCAATTAATGGAAACTGAAAACACATAGTTGCGGGGGGAAGGGGGGGGGGAGGTAGATATTTTTCAATGATGCCCTTATAGAATCAAAACACTCATTGTTTAGTGTGCCTTTTTGTGTCCAATCATGTTTCCACATCGGTAAATATTTGTATGCTCCTTTAAGTTATTCATTCATACAGTATGATATGGATCCTGTTCTGTAAATGTATTTTAATATTTAGCTTCAAACATCTACATTATAATATATGTTTTAGTTGGTTAAATGTTACATTTTTAAAACTGCAATGCGATTTTTATAGTTGATTATGTATTATTTATTTGTTTTCAAAATCTCTTGAACTATCTCTATATAGGTCACGTTACCCTTTTGTTCAGGTCACGTTACCCTTTTGTACAGGTCACGTTACCCTTTTGTTCAGGTCACGTTACCCTTTTGTTCCGGTCACGTTACCCTTTTGTTCAGGTCACGTTACCCTTTTGTTCAGGTCACGTTACCCTTTTGTTCCGGTCACGTTACCCTTTTGTTCAGGTCACGTTACCCTTTTGTTCCGGTCACGTTACCCTTTAGTTCAGGTCACGTTACCCTTTTGTTCAGGTCACGTTACCCTTTTGTTAAGTGTCCAAGAGGATGAGATGGTTTTCTGTGACATCACATAAGCCCTCGATGGGGCGTTTTTTTTCTAGTGCCGTTCTTGTATCACCACCATAGCCGATGGTGCTGTTGTTATGGAGGCACTAAGGGAGACATAGGTCGGTGATTGGGCATGCAGGGAGTTTAGCCCGCTACCTTCAGCATGTAAATGGATAGAGATGGCAGTAGTTTAACATATATATATATATTTATGTGTGTTTGTGTGTGTGTGTGTATATACAGAGGGAGAGAAAGAGTTATATTCATATAAAGTTGATATCGCAATATATACGATGATAGTTTACTATGTTGTCAAAACTTCAACGAATGTAAAGGCCATACAATTACTAAAGGGTTTGACAAAAACAAAAGTAAACACAGCTGGCGAACCAGTATTTATATTCAATTATTGAAATTTTTAATAGAAAAAAACAAACTTGTTTATTTTAAATTTTGAATGTGCAAAGAAACTTTCATATATACAGTCAAACACAAATAAACACTTAGAACATATAGATGTTTATAATAAATGCAAAAATGAGAAGAAAAATACTAAATTAGAGCTGACATTTACATTTCAATTTAATGATTTCTTTAATCATCAATGAAATACTCGCTCATTCTCTCTCTCTCTCTCTCTCAATATATGTATATATATATATATATATATATATATATATATATATATCTTTCTCTCTCTCTCTCCTTTTCTCTCAATCTTTCTCTCTCTCTCTCTCTTTCTCTTTCTATCTCTCTCTCTCTCTATTTCTCCTGTTAGTCATATATGTCTCAATATTTTATTTTAATGTTTATTCCAACGTTTATTATAAACTTTAAGGTATCCACAAACCAAAGTGAATTTCGCGTATCTATGTAGCTCGCGACTTTCGCCCCTCTTTCGCGGCAATGTATTTATATGAAGAATTTCCGCGGCGGTGCAGATCAATTTCGCGGCATCGCTTCTTGCAAAGTTTTTTCCCGTTTCGCGAGTGACAACAATCCAAAATGACTGCCTAGAAACATCGACTCAAATGAAAATCAAGGTTAAAATTGATATAACTGTCTAAAAATTAACAAAAAAGACTTACATTTATATATAGAAACATGAATTATATCAGATTATACAAAAAAGTAAATGTTTTTATTTCAGTTTTTACTTGTAAAATACAATAACTGTAGAAAGTGTTTAATAAGAAGAACATGTCTGCCGACGTCCACAATCAAAGAAAAGAAAATTAAAAAAATCATTATTTCCGGTCGACTGACGCCCACTTTAGATTCGCCTAGGTTTAGCGAGGTTTTTTCGCGCTTAGAAAAATCTTACGCTTTGGTTTGTGGATACCTTTAAATTAGTTTCCCTATCTGTGGGTTTGTGACTGTGTGTATAATCAAATCTATTAACTTACATTTGATCCTGTTTAAATTGAGTTATAAAGCAATAAACTTTGAGAATTAAGATAAAAAATATCTTAATTTTTTATCCACTGTTTTGCAGTATAAATACGTTTTTGTTTTATTTATTCGTCTTTTTTGTCATAATAAAAATTATTAATATTCAAAACCTAATCACAACTTCCGATATTGCTAACAGACATATATTTATTTATATAAGATTAAATGGGTTAAAAAAAAAAGTTTACAAAAATATTTTGCATAATAAAAAAAATTGACTACAAAGGGTCGAAGCATATAGATGATGATAATATGTTAGTCTGAATCTACAACTAGAAATTGTAGTTCAAACTATAAACTTCGAGTAACTGATGTTTTTGAGCTTGTAGGCGAGGAACATGTATGACCACTTTTTAAATCACTCCACATTTTGTAAATTCTCGGTATTGTGTACAAAAATGGATTTAGAGCGGCATTGACGGGAAGCACAATGGCCACTATCCAGGCGTACGTTTGCCTGTCCACTTCAAAATCACCGACCACTGTCCGCAGTCCCAAAACACAGACTGGAAACCAACAGATGAAATTGGACATGACCACAAGGGCCAGTTGTTTGGCGACAGTGATGTCCCCTGCACGGCGTGCCGAATGTTGACTGCTGTTATTAAACTTGGCGCTGTTTTCATGTATGTGATAAAAGATGGCCACTTGACCATAGGCAATTATTACAAACAGAAGTGAGTTAAGGAAAAGAAATATAACTACTGAGTAGATCCAGGATGGTCCAGTGGACTTTCGTAGAGGAAAACCAAGACACACCCCGCTGGCAGAATACAAAGACAAATCTTGAAATATTAATGGAATGAAGGCCAACAGGAATCCCAGTAACCATGCCAACAAAATACTCAAGTTCCTTGTCCATTTGGAGAAACTGTATTGTCCGAAAGGAAATCTGATGGTCAAATACCTTTCAAAAGTTATAAGAAAAATGAAAAACGTGGATGTCTCACCAGAGATGGTGGCCAAAACACCAGAGAACTGACAGAGTGCACTTTGTCTCCAAGACATTTGATGACCAATATAAACATCTCTGTAATATAAATCTACAGTACCAATAATAACAAGGTAAACGCCCATAAGTAGATCAGAGAAACCCAGACATACAACAAAACTACCATAAGTCAATTTATATGTCGATTTGTCAATAAAAATACGATAAACCAGAACAGCTGCAATGCCAAATACTGCACAAATAGCAACTAACCATAGTAGGATTCTCTTTAAATTGTCTCCAATAAGATCATCGCATGTTGATAACGACATTTTCTCAGACTGACACTGGTGCTCTGAAATATTCGGACCTCTGAATAATGGACAACACACTTTATAGTCTGCGAGAATTTTACCAACGACTGAAATGTTGAAGAAAAAATTTTGGGGTATTGACTGTGTGAAGTCTGAATATCTAAGGTCAATGAGTTCAAATCGCGAGTCATTTGATAGATTTAATCTGGTTAAATGTGTTTGTTGAAGATTAATTAGATTAAGCTTAGGATTAAAATAAAGATTGACTTGTGTAATTCTTGTGAACGACAGATCTAATGATGTTAGATATTTAAACTGATGAAAATAGTTTACATCTATAGTTGTCAGTTGTCTGTTGTGAGATATGTTAACCACATACAGTTTGTTAAAATCGGATAGAAAGTCATTTGCGACTAATTGAGTCAACTGGTTAAAACTTAAGTCTACTAAATACACTGAAGTTAGTTGAAATCTAAAATGTACTACATCAGTGATATTACAATGAGATGCAATGAAAACTAAAAGTTTACTGAATGAAAGTTTGTTAAGGGCCTTGACTATAGAGACATCCACACCGGAAATGTTTAGGTACGTGGTGTTTGGTGGTAGTACAGACAAGTCTACGACAGTCATTGTACTATTGACTGTCACGGTCCCGTCCAGACATACGAAACCAACTGGACAATGGACATTACAGTTGAGCTCATCGTCACCTCGTGGACATTGTCGTTGACCATCACAGACCTGGAAGATGTGGATATAAATATCACTGTCGTAACAAGAGAAATAATTTAATTCAAATGATTCTTTGAACTCTAAATTCTCATCTTGACCATATGGACAATCCTTGGTATTATCATTGACCAGATTGGTGGGAATGCAGTAAGACTGAAAACATTTTACAAAACCAAATGGACATCGAAAATGTTCACAGTCGAATAAATGAGACCTTTCTGGGCATCCGAGAATTTGCCCAAATTTTCTTCTAAGGTAAAGACATTTGGGAGCCCACTTTGATGTGTTATTCATCAAAACTAGTTTGATGTTTTCATCGGTTAAATTCTGCAGTTCAACGTCTGATTGGTCACAAATTGTGATAAAATCTATCAGTGGGAAATCATCAATATAGGCCTCTATACTTTTTCTATGCGTAATGACCATTAAGTTGTTATAATTTGGACTCTGTAAACTGCAGTTGACATACCAATTATTAGGAATACAACTAGCCCCATCACACGGTGTCCCAGTGCACTCATCACAATCCAACTCATCACTACCATCAGGGCAATCTTCTATCATGTTACAACGGGCGTCCATTGATACGCACGCTGTGCCTTTCACGCTGGGTGTAGAACAGATAAACTTGTTCACTTTGTTACATTCAATTTCATCAAAGGCGCATATTTGTTCATCTTCACCAGCCGGACAATCTCTGAGACCATCACAGACATGCACATAGGAGATGTGTGGCCCGCCCTTGTCACAGGCAAAAGAGGGATATGATTTCTTGTCCAAAACTTTATGATCATTTATATATTCACGATTAGAAGTAGACTTATAACTGGCTGACAACAAATGAAAAACAAATGCGTCTTTTTTGTTTTCTTGTACATCTTCAGTCAAAACCCAATCTGGTAAATCGAGTTTGTACCAACTTCCTACACCCGAATACCGTTTAATTTCATATTTACACAAGGTGTAAGCTGACACTTGTCTGGTGCAGCTCTCAAAGTCTATATGTCTGATGCCCGGTTGATCAGTGTCACTGATTCTCCAAAGAAAACAGAATTGATTAGAAGTATTACTACATCCTGGTAGGTTTATTTCCCTGTAAATCGATGTTACTACTGGCCTGTCGTTGACCCACATTAAATGACCCGTGCTCCACATATTTTTGTGGTACATGCCAATGAAAACCACTTTCGATAAGCCTTTATCAGAAAGAGAAGTATTTGCGTTATAATTGAAAAACTTTGTCAGGTTCGACTTTAAGATATGAAAGTCCCGAGGATCTTCCAATGTTGCCAAATGTGAATTTTTATTCTTACAGTCGTTGGCAGCATCTTTCCACGAAACGTCCTTGACATTTGCTTGGATGAAAAAACAGGAAGTGATTTGATCGTGTTCGTTTCTGACCGGAAACCATCTTGTAGAACAGTGGTTACAAAAGATAACACTTAGTTCGTTATTCTCTTTCAAATTATCTTCAGCGTCCACGGAGTGAATTAATTTAAATTGTATTTTGATGCAGGCTTTATCATTTATAATTATCAAGAAAGTTCGTTTAAGTTTAGGATTGTATATTCCTTTTTCGAATTGAGTGCATTGAACTATATATATAACAAATCTCGATAAAAAAATTCCAAACTGAAGTTTGTTTTCATAAAGTTGCTTATCGTTTAATCCATCTTTATATGAAGAGCAAATATTGAAGAAAGCTGAGTCATATTGTTGTATGTTATCAATATCTTTGAGAGTGACATTATCAGGACTTCGTAGATCAGTGACTGAAACCCTGAAAGTTCTCGGCGTATAATTTGAGTGTGGAGGAATGAAACTGTTTAATAAAATGTTTCTTATCTTGACCTCTATTCCTTGAACAGGATATTTACAGTCCAAAGCGAATACAAGATCAATATCCTCAGACCTACAATTCTCAAAGGGAATACTGACCACCGAAAACAAGGTAGATAATCCATATAAAAGTTGTATCAACATTTCTGTTTTCAAAATTGCAGTTATTTTTATATTCATTTTATGAATAGTTCAATCAAACAAATTGTTATTTATTTTCAGTCGAAATCGTATCATATTCCACCATTCACAATAAGTAAGTCATTGATAAAAAAGACTCGAAATGTTAAAATCTCTCCTAGAAACGCCACTGTGGCGATAACAATGTATAGACTAGAGCATTTATAGGTGCTGTCGTTTTGTTACGTCATCGAGGGAAGTAAATGGACGTCAAATTGGATCACAGCCAATTATTCGTTTTTTGTTCAACCTTTCGGAAAGTTTTTCATTACTTTTATTGAGTATTGTACGAATTGAATATGTGATAATAACAAGGATGTATTCTTTTTACGGGAAAAAAAAAACTTATATTAGATGAACAAAATACTGAAATAAATGACCGATCATGGATAAAAGAGATTGGTTTGAACTTTTCAGAGATGCAACATATCGTGAATTATTTATACACTTACACACGGTATCCGCATTGACTGATTGTTCTGAACTTTCAGATTCGGTAAATAATTTATTGTCTCTGATCGCGGTGACCTAGATAGATAAATTGGATGAGTAGGAGAAGGCGGAGTGTTGTGTGTGTGTGTGTGTGTGATAGATTGGACGCAAACCACTGCTTAAAATTATTTGACTACATTTGTTACTAAAATTGTTCATACATTTATTGTGGTGCGTCTCCTTTAAGTATTGTCCACAATATTGAGTGCCGGAAGTGCGACTCTTACTGACCTCATGAGTGTACGCCACAGGGATATCATACTAACAGTTATCGCGTCGCACTGATACAGATTGTGTATCTAACATTTCATGCATCCAGTGACATTAACGGACAGCATTAGGCTGGTTTGTTATGCAAATGAGACACCCAAGTGACTAGTCTGCTGAATGTCACAGTTACGCACTTTATCCCTTTTGTCTTTTCGCAGTGAAGCATTCACCATTTCATGATGTCTCATTCCACGACCAAATATCCAGTGTTCTCTATACCGGCCATTATGAAAGATATAATAAACAATGTTGTAACATAGGGTAAAACTCATAAGTTGTCTGAATAAAAAAAAACGTATTTAGAAAAAAAAAAAAGATTATAAAGATGGTAAGCTGAACATATCACGTGATCCTGAACAAATGCATTTGTCTCATCTTGAGAAACATTTTGATAGTATGCTATTACCTAACATTTGAGATGCCACCAGGTAACGCGGTTGGGTGGGTGGGGGGGGGGTCGCAAGGGCGTTGCCAGGTAAACGTATATATCTTTGTCTTTATACTTAATAATGTATTACATTTATTTAAAAACTTACTATTAAAAATAAAAAAAAGACAAATGTATGTGAATCGAAATAACATTTCATCAGTAATGGTAGGATTAGAAATTGGAAATGTTCCCTATTGTACTCTGGAATATGGGCAATAGATGGTCGCCTAATTTCAAAATGTCCTATAAAAACGGCTCAAATATCATATAAAGAACCTTAATCTGTCAATGTCTGCATAAACTCACTTGCCGACCAGGCCAAATATTTGAGGGGTGGGGTGCGTGGGTTAGGGGTGTGGGGACAGTATTGGTCATTCGACAGAGAATATTGTCAGATGCAATGTTCCACTACAAAATTTTGTCATTATAAAAAAAAGAATTATTGAAGATAGCACAGCGGTACTTTTAACAAATACTAACTATTATAAAACAAGTAAACTATAGTAAAATATGGTAATTCCCCCACATCACTGTTTCCCCAAAACTTCTGTTCCCCCCTTTTTTATTTTCATATCACTTATCACCCTACCCAATATAAACAAACTGGTATAAATATTTTATGGCCATTGTTTCCACACATTTCTTTGTTTCTAAACATTTCATTGTTTCCACACATTTCATTGTTTCCACACATTTCATTGTTTCCCCACATTTCTTTGTTTCCATACATTTCATTGTTTCCCCAAATGTCTTTGTTTCCCCAAATTTCATTGTTCCCCAAATGTCTTTGTAGTAGCAGTAAAGTTCCGTCAGGCTTTAGACCCCACTACCAAGATCATTAGTGTACTCTGAAGTCTATACCTAAAAATAATGAGTTTCATAATAATTTCAATCAAAAGAGACAATCAAAGTATGGGTTCTTTGGATGCAGAGAGAGGGACTTAAATAGCAGCTGGCGAGAACATTTTGTAAAATAGTTTGACTCTCGACCATGTGATATCTTGATTAGTGATGTACCAGAAAGGGTTAATGTTTATAAAAGTGATGTAATTTTTTAAGTGTTTTATTGATGATTTTATGTGTATAGGAAACATTGTTTTGTTTGTTTAAATGTTGACAATAATTTAATTTGTTTTAGAAGAATTTATAATTGCATGATGTAACTTATATTACCATCCTAGGTTTTGCATACTAATGTTTGTGTTTTAAATATTCACAAGGCAGATTTATTATCTCACTGTATTGATGTTGGGTGATAACTAATGATTGTCACATGACTCCTCATATTAGCTTCTAACTTACATGTTAAATATGAGTATTTTGCCTAATGTAAAGCCACCTATTAGTGTAATATTGTCATCCGATTTTGTTCTTGCCGGCATTGAGTGTCCAATCACTGACAACTATGTCATTTGTAAATATATTGTTACCAGTTTAAACATTTTGTTGACAGGTGTTATGTCGCCCTGTAAATATACATGGCTTTTATTAATTGCAATACCATTATGTTGTACCCGTTTTTTTATTATCTCTTGTCTTGTTGTTTCCCCATATGTCAAAAAATGCCTATACGTTATAGAAGATTTATAATGGGTTAATGCATTAGGTAGCTTTTGGATGTTATTTTTGTTCAATATAGATCATGATTACTTAGCTAGTGATAGGTGTTATTTATGGGTGGCTAATAAGATTTTGGATATATTTCGGCACTTGTTATTATTGTTTCGTCTAATCTGTCATATAAACCGCTGAATGTGATGGTCTAAGATCGTATAAACCCTAAATGTGACGGTCTTAGATCATATAAACCGCTGAATGTGAAGGTTATTATGGTGCCCTTCTTTCATCCCAACCTTTGACGATAGTGCAATCGCCTTAAAGGCACCACGGGACAAATAGCAGAAACATCCACCATGATCAAAAATATCCTTTTGGGAACACATGCATTGGGGTATATCGGATGGTTTCCACTTCATCTTATGTGCATCACGTAGACTGTCGATTTCACGAGGCGAATAGGGTCTGATGCCTTTAATGGTTTTTGTTTTTTGGACATTTACTTAGTTCAAAGAATAATGTGGCGAAAAATGTAAAAATCATTTAAATTATAAAAAAAAAATATTTAGTAAATAATCAACAATCGATATGTTAAAAACTAAAACAATTATCTCCAATAATATCTAGTTTGGATGATTTTTTTTAAAATAACCAGATTGGCATTCCTGGAGCCAGTTCTCAGAAGATGACATCATTTGTTTACACGTTGATTAATAGTATTTTGTCTTGTCTGTCTATCAATCGTTTGATGTGACGTGACCTCATACTGCCAGTCTATACTTTCAGTGTGAGGGGGGAGTCATTTCGAATTCAACAAGAACGCTGCTCATCTTCGCGTTAATGCCAGACAGCAAGTTTGCTGTTGGTCTTCTTCATGTCTACTAGTGTATCGAGTGGAATCTCGATACAGTGAATGTGTTATCTGCTGTTGGTCTTCTTCAAGTCTACTAGTGTATCGAGTGACATCTCGATACAGTGAATGTGTTATCTGCTGTTGGTCTTCTTCAAGTCTACTAGTGTATCGAGTGACATCTCGATACAGCGAATGTATTATCTGCTGTTGGTCTTCTTCAAGTCTACTAGTGTTTAAAGTGACATCTCGATACAGTGAATGTGTTATCTGCTGTTGGTCTTCTTCAAGTCTACTAGTGTATCGAGTGACATCTCGATACAGTGAATCTGTCAGCTGCTGTTGGTCAACTACTTCTCCACTTTTGTGTGTATAAGGAGAGAAAGAGAGAGAGAGAGAAAGAAATATTTTCATTTTTTTTTACTAGATATCTCCAAGTCAGATAAACCTTTCGGTTATATAATCAAATGTATAGGTTACCCAGAGACTGAGACAGATCCAGATACAGCCGTGATGAAACCATTTTTAGCAGGATTCAAAAACTGGCACAAATCATACGAAACCATTTGCTGGACGATATGTCCGATATATTTGTATCCTAATAACGGGTAGGTATGGGGAAAATGCTTTAAAATGAGTTACACTTCCAGGTTATATTTAATGTATGGCATTCTATTACAGACATCAAAAGACAATGACCGTTAGGAATTTGAATGTATTTAAAAACAAAAAAAACCTGAAAAAATATTTTATTAAATAGCTGAAAAGCGACTGTATTTCTAATTATCAAGCCACTGCTACCAGTTAGTAGGTCTGTATTTCTAATTATCAAGCCACTGCTACTAGTTAGTAGGTCTGTATTTCTAATTATTAAGCCACTGCTACCAGTTAGTAGTTCTGTATTTCTAATTATCAAGCCACTGCTACCAGTTATTAGTTCTGTATTTATAATTATCAAGCCACTACTACCAGTTAGTAGGTCTGTATTTATAATTATCAAGCCTCTGCTACCAGTTAGTAGTTCTGTATTTCTAATTATCAAGCCACTGCTACCAGTTAGTAGGTCTGTATTTCTAATTATCAAGCCACTGCTACCAGTTAGTAAGTCTGTATTTATAATTATCAAGCCCCTGCTACCAGTTAGTAGGTCTGTATTTCTAATTATCAAGCCACTGCTACCAGCTAGATATTAAAACAATAATTAGAAACATTTTATAAATTTAACTAAACAGTACGAAAGCAAAGCAATTTAACAACCACATTAATTGGTTCCTCGATTCACAATTTTCTATTGTGTTACAACTCTTGTATTCAGTAAATATTTTAATAAACACACGTTAACAGTGGGCTTTTGTTTTTCAAAAGTTGTTACCGATATTAAAATTTAATAGACCAACACTTAACAATTTATTTACTATGCTAAAACAGCATTCATAATTTTAAATAAGCTACCGATGCCGTAGGAAAGTTAGCAATAAATTTAAAAAAAATATAAAAAACAATAAAACATTAGCCCAAGTTGAAAGAAAAAAGATCCTTTATGAAATTTATTATTACTAAATTTAAATGTGTTAAAAATGTAACACTCAACTGATTAAATCAAATTGTCCTGGCATAATTGTGTAGAGGGAAAGCGAAATTCTATTGTCCAATTATGTATGATTAAATGAATTTCTCTATTAAAAGCTGCATTATTTGAGTAAATTCATATACGTAATGAAAACAGTCTAGATTAGAAATTTTTATCACGCACTAGTTCGATCATTTGAGCTTTATCTAGCCACCTAGTGTGAATTTCTTTTCTTCACAGGTGACCTTCCAATTCTAGGAAAAGCTAAACAATTGTTTGCCAACAAATTCTACTTACGGGAAGACCCGATTGTCATTGGCTGCCTAGAAGAAATGATTTTCAACAACACAATAGATAAATTCAAGGGAGATAAACAGTTTAATTCTACTTACTACAGTCGCCTGGGTTTTGTTAGCAATCAAATTACATACATATGTTGAATGATTTGAATAAAATTTTATGTACTAATATAAGTACACTTCTATTTAATGAGACACTTCAAAAGTGTAAATAGACTATGGATTTTCTTTTTTCGGTCTTGTGCATTTTAAATTTTCTAGCCTAATCTGATATTTACGGACTTGATTCTTCATCTCACATCATTTTAGTACCATGTGCTTCTTCCTTATATAAGAATGAATAAATAAACATATATATCTATATAAATATTTATACAATCAAGTCTATTCAGTGCTGTCTATATGTGATTCGTCTCATACATATGTGGACACTTAATATAATTAAATATACACCCAAGTCAGTCAACAAGAATTAACTCCTAAGAGACAGAATTAAAATAATATACAAGCTACCAAGAAACAGAAGTGCCACGGAAATAATATATATTATCTACTAATCTACAAACAAGCTATGACATGCATATTGATTTGTGTCTTAATCTCGCTTTGTTGTGGATTTCTCAATTATTTGAAATACCAGTAATCAGTGCATTTTTTGTGCCGGTACGCACCGGTACGGCGCACCGGCACCTTTTTCAATGTGGGTTAAAAATTATTTCTTTTGTTGTATTTTAACGTTTATTATTAATGCATTATATTATTAAATTAATTTTCAAAATTGAATTATTTTAAAATGGTATCTTTGCAGTTGTGATATAGCTTGCATCGAGGGTGCGAACTGGTAGTTAAAAGTAAGGCAATCCATCACTGAGTACCGGCACCTATTTGTTTTTACAAAAAAAAAAAAGCACTGCCAGTAATGTATTTCATAACGTAGAACAAGCAATAACATAATAGGCCTATATGTCCCGCCAACAGTGTCAATCTGGTCAAACTGATCTGGCGGAGTCCACCTGGCGTCCCTTGTTGTAAGCTAGTAGGTTCTATAAATGCTATGGCAAAATGATTGTTTTTAATTGTTAACCACACTGCTGGTTTTTATCCATTACTTTAACTTGCTGCACGTATTATTACTTTCTTCTTTAGAAATTTATCAATGGATGCAGTTTATGGAGGTAATCCTCAGTTTATGATGTCGATTTATACAATCCCCTGTGTCAAAAAAAATGTACTAAGCTTTTAAATGTTTTAAGCTTAAATACATAAATCTGAAAAAAAAAAATACTGGCTGCTGGGAGGAGACGTGATTGTTGCCGACCTAACTCTTAGAGAAAAATGTATTGATGTTTTTATGCTATATACAAAGCACAAACGAACAAAGATCTATATATGTGTATAAAATATTGGCCTAACAGCATAAATGAAAAGTATATATATTTAAACATGTAGTCATTTTATTATGAATGATTATGCTAACTATATTCAATAATCACAGGACCAGTTTACAGCTATATAATGGAAAAGAAAAAAAAAAGCTTATTTGAAGACAAAATATGTTTCAAAATATGTGCGAAACACAATCACACAAAAGTTAAAAAAAAAAAATGAACAATCGTAATGTTTGAATTTTTACTTGCTAGCCAATAACCATTAGATCCTCATTGTCTACCGGCGTAATAAACTGTCGAACGAAGAGATATTTGTGGAAGATATCTTTTAACTTTGAATTGTTTATCTAGCGATCGATTACATATTGCGTGATGCAAAAAATGAAAGCATGTTTTATCAAACTACTCATCACAAAGGTATTTCTTGCACCTTGATTTTAATAAAGATAAACAATTGAAATATTATGTTTGATAAAAATCAGTAATGGAAAAAAAAAAACTTGAATCTAGAAAAAAAAAATATAAAAAAAATATGGATACTGTGTTATTCATTTTTATTTTTTTATTACTCAATTAATATTGAGGATAACCTCATTTAGAACATTATCATTTTTTTTACATTATTTGTATGCGTGATTCTCAAACTATTCTTGGAGTCTCAAAAAACAAAATCCGAATAACAAATTTTCATGAATATTTGTTTACATGATTCAAACATAACGTGTATGGTATTCCCTTCTTAAAGACCGCAACATTCAGACATAGTTAAGTCTTGGAATTTACTCTGCACCATCGACCTCAAGGCCCATATTTTTTTACTACCTGCTAGTCTTTTATTTGTAATGTATGAAACCTTTTGACAACCCCTTAGCTTAAACATTGCGCTTTCCCTTCCCTTCGTGTTGTGATACGTTGTT
Organism: Bulinus truncatus; assembly: GCA_021962125.1. Classification (NCBI taxonomy): domain Eukaryota; kingdom Metazoa; phylum Mollusca; class Gastropoda; family Planorbidae; genus Bulinus; species Bulinus truncatus. The sequence goes on along the minus strand of JAGDYQ010000017.1, from coordinate 2,292,631 downwards.
CAATAACCAAAAATAAAACCATTCGAAATGTCTTAGATCCTGCAAATCACTAATGGGATGGTTTGTTATGGTGCCCTTCTTTCATCCCCCCCCCCCACTGTGACCGGGAGTGCAATGGCTATGGAGGCACCATCGGGAATTGTAGCTATGACCGGAAAAAAAAATCCTTGGTCCGCACTGGAGATCCAATCAGGTACCTTCAGGTCGAAAGTCCAGTTGCTCTACTGCACGACCATCCGATGAGCAGTAGCACTGATAAATTTACTGTTAGTCGTTTCTCAACTTATACCTTAGACTATAGACGCAAAAACATGTCTGAAATCATCTAAGTAGTTTTAAATACCCAAGAAATGCGCTATTTATTTTAAAATCATTGTTAAATGTTGAGGCTCTGTATCGTAGCCTCCTTGTTTTCTTCATTTCAAGTTTTCATTGTTATATTATTTTTGGCAGTCACCGGCTCAACATCTCAAAACATTGCTGGATGAACTGCTGTACTTTGTTATCCTGCTCAACATCTATCAGATCGCTTAATGAGCTGGTGTACTTTATTATCCATCTGAACATCTCCCAAATTCCTGGATGAACTGCTGCACTTTACTATCCGGTTCTAGATCTGCAAGTTTACTGGATGAACTGCTGCACTTTATTATCCGGCTCAAGATCTGCCAGATCGCTGGATGAACTGCTGCACTTTATTATACTGCTCAAGATCTGTCAGATTGCCAGATGAACTACTGCATTTTATTATCCGGCTCAAGATCTGCCAGATCGCCGGTTAAACTGCTGTGGATAATATCCTCTTTTTGTTTAGAATCTACAAAACATAAAAATATTATAAACGTTTTTAGGTTATGAAATACCCAGCTTACATAACGCATTTTTAAGATGGATGCAAAATATTTCTAGTTTTCCGAAGTTGTATTCTTACAATAAAGAACACAATCATGTACAATAACAGTAGATTTTTAGCTTTTTTCAAAAATATTTACACAATTTATCAGATGTCATCAAATTAAAATGTACCAGCAACACAAAACTAAATAGGCGATCAGAATCTCCACACACACACACACACACAAAAATACCGTTCTAAATTGAAACATCACAGATATTGTAAAAGAATAAATAAATAACATCATTTCTTAATATTCGGTCTCAAATGCTGAAAATGTTTATGAGAACCTCTGAATTCGGACAATATAAACTTGGATCAAACAACGTTGATAACACATACACAGTGCTGTATTTGGAGCGAAGGTAATATCTCTTTTCTCTAGGTATATATATATATATATATATATATATATATATATATATATATATATATCATAGATTGTGTTTGCTTTTTTTAACTTACATTTAAAAGTATTAATAACAGAAAAAAAAAGAATAAAAAAACTATATTTTAACTATACACTTTATTTCAATAACGAGTAATAAATAAAGTGTACATTTATTTCTTTTTATTTTGTTAGTTTTTTACATACACTCGGCTTATAGACATTTTCTATATCTATATATATATTAATATAATTCTCTTCGTCGCCCAGCCATGCGAGACACCACGTAGAAAGACGTAGAATGATTAGTCGCGTTTGAGAAATTCCCGAATACGTCAAAGCAAGCAAGACGCATTCAGCATTCAACAACGTTCGACAACTCGCGTTGTTTTCTGATGATTTCTTTGTGCTGCTTTTTTAGTCTAATTGCTCCTGTCTTCTTTTGTCCTCGAAGCTTTGTTTCGGTTTTGCTCCTTTGTATTGCCCTTTGTTTCCTAACCATGGCCAGCACTTTACATATATTTCATCGAGTCAACAGGTCTTTCAATATAGTCGAAATTCCTACATCAGGTAACTGTTTATTTCTATCAGTCGTAAATTGCTGGTAAAATGTCATGAACAAAACTGTTGCTCTCGAACTTCGCAAGATGGCTGTAAGCTTTGTTTTGCGAATATTGGAATAACTATGGCGACTTCCTGTGCATTTTTCTTACCCACGGAAGCACAGTCACACATTTAAAAACACACCCCAGTGAACAAACTCATTCCACGCAGGACTTTAAATGCACCATTTTGTACTAAGTTGGTCCTGAAGGAACCGAGAAAAACTTTGTCTATAAAGCCCTGATTTATACCATCAGAGCCATGGGAGACATTCCTATAACCGTTGCAGGAATAGTTGCAACATTGTTACCTGGCGGACGTTGTGCAGATTCGGCGTTTACAATACCTCAACATGCAATATCAAACCTATCTCGCAAAACGCGCAACATATTCTGCAAACCAAATTGATTATATTGGACTAGGCGCCAATGACACATTCATACGCATTCCAGGCAGTTGACAGGTTGTTACGTGATCTCACAGGTGAGACGCACCCATTTGGAGGGAAAACAATACTGTTGGGTGGAGATTTCCGACAAATACTCTCCGTCGTTCTGTGTAGCTCCCGACCACTCACTGTCACGAGTTGCATTAACAAACAACCTTTGTGGCGTCACACACACTGACGACAAATATGAGAGCTCTTCCTGACGAACAACATTTCGCAAAATGGCTTCTCGATGTTGGAGACGAGACAAGTTGATCACATGTAACATTACATTCACTTTGTTTTTCTGTTCATTCAGACCCGGTTCAACAACTATACGGCGACCTCGACTTCTCAATTGTCACTTTGGAACAACTCAGTACGTGAGCTATATTAAGTGTCACGAACGAAGACTCTCTGCACCTGAATGACAAAGTACTGAAACTTATCCCAACCGACGAAGTATTTTTTATCAGCTTTGACTCCATCGTCACAGACGATCCCGCAGATCAAGTTTCATTCCCCGAAAAATTTCTTAACAGTCTCACACCTACTGGCATGCCTCCGCATAAACTCTTAATAAAAATTGGTTCAGTTGTCATGCTTCGTAGAAACCTCATGCCAGCAAGAGGTCTCTTTAATGGCACTAGACTGACTATTACAGGCATTTACCGCAATGTACTGGAGTGTAACTATCGCAGCTGCTACCTCACAAACCTTATTCCCCGGATATCTCTGACTCAATCAGATTCAAATGTGCCTTTTACCTTTACGCGCAGAAAATGTCCTGTTAGATTAGCCTTTGCCATGACGATTAATAAAACACACAACCAAACTTCCATAAAGATATGCCTGTATCTTCCGAAAACTGTTTTCAGTTATGGACAATTATATATTGCTCTCTTCAAAGTTCATTCTTTTCATTCACTCACAGTCGCTTGCCTTAATCCGCCCCATTTGGACAATTGTGTCTTTCATGAAGTCTTCACGTGTCACTAAATAGCGGCGTATACTACGCCGCGGGTCAACTATAGATGTTTACAATGTATCAAAATAAATTTCGCTTACAGAAAACATACTTCGTTTTGTCATTGTGTCCGTATCAAAGATTGTGTCAGTATTATTCCTCCTTTTTTGTGGTGTGTGCTACGCCGCAGGTCGACTAGCATATGTATATTTTTTTTCGTCGGCCAACCATGCGCGACGCCACGTAGCAAGACGCAAGTCTATATTTAGATAGAAGATTAGTCGCGTTTGCGGAATTCCCGAATACGTCAAAGCTAGCAATACACAAACTATAATTATCAGTCATGTTCAATTGCTCATTAAACATTGTGATATTTTTTTTTTAGTATCTTATTAAATTACATTTACTTTAGGTATTACCCTTCACAAAAGCAGAGAGAAAATTAGCATGTGAACGTTGGTCAAAGTAAAGAGAAATTGTGTAAAGAAATTTAAAATAAAAACTTAAGAAAATAAAAAAAAACAAAGTCTAAATAAAATTTCGCTAAAAAGTAAAAAAAAAAATACAAAACATTATAAATTTATTTATGGATCTTGCCAGCACTCTACTTCCCTTTGGGAATTTTTCCTGGGGAAATTTGTTTCACAGTTGTCCCACAAGTCCACACAACTTTAAAAAGTAAAGGCGGCTGGGCGTTTACGGCACAAAGTCGCAGAAATGAAGGCTTCAAGGCATATCAAAATATATTCAAGGAGTCAGAGTCAGTAGCCACTGATTGCCACCCACTAATGTCGCTTTCGTTAAAATTAAACCTGATTTATTTTAAAAAAAAAATCCAGACCGTGGTATAGGTGTATCCTTTTGGACCGTGGTATAGGTGTATCCCTTTGGACAGTGGTATAGGTGTATCCTTTTGGACCGTGGTATAGGTGTATCCCTTTGGACAGTGGTATAGGTGTATCCCTTTGGACAGTGGTATAGGTGTATCCCTTTGGACCGTGGTATAGGTGTATCCCTTTGGACCGTGGTATAGGTGTATCCCTTTGGACCGTGGTATAGGTGTATCCCTTTGGACCGTGGTATAGGTGTATCCCTTTGGTTCAAGTCTTCTTACTGGCGCCTCTAATTTGTCTTTGCTTCATGTGACCCCCCCCCACGCCCCTAATTGAAAATCATTTCTCTCCAAAACCACTAATGACGACAATCTGTCGTTCTTTTTATACGATTTTTTTTACAGAAATCGTTTTTAAATTTATAAAAAAAAAAATTGATAATATCACAAAATAACCAAAGAATAAATTACAACACGTACTTTATACTGATTAATTTGTGAGCATCGACTGTGGCTATTTCCCTGTGGCACCATAATATTTCTTAGTCTCTACCTAGGGCCTAGTAATATTAAACTAATTTTCAATTTTAGAATTTAAAAAAATAGTGTATAAATTTAGATAAGATGTTAAAATGCTGTGGCTGGGCCCAGCGCTAACATTAGGCTACAAGTGGGTCAAGAGAACACATTCAACGCTGAAGTGTAGACAATAAAATATTAGATATGGCTAAATATTTTGATTTGATTTCTTTGTTCTGCTGTTTAAGGGAAAATCCCGATTAAGTAAATTATAAATATGTATGGCGCATTACAAACAAATGTTAACTGTTTCAGAATATGTACGCATTACAAAAAATATTAACTAACATTTATCTGTACTGAATAGTATCAAAATAACTCTATAGTGTGAATGGGGGAAAGGGGTGGATTGAGGCAGAACAAAAATAAAAAGCAATGCAAATTAAAACGCATCCCCCGAATTATGTTTGTTAGAAACTGGAAGAAAAATTAAAATTCAAAGAAAACAATCATGATCTTAAAAAAAGGCATTAAAATATATCTAACCAATAAAGAGAAAATAAAAAAAAAACATGTTGCTGGAAGTTACCAGATAGTGACCGTAAAGTATGTAAATGATTGGTCAAAGTTCAACTTTGCATACCATGTATGTCAGTCTGTTTGATTACTTATTTAGAAAAATAATTACAGTAATTATATTGATTGATAAGGCGGCGTGTGCTACGCCGCGGGACGACTTGTATTTCTTAGTCTCATAAGCTTTAAAAACGGATCTGATTTTAGGGTACAATCATTAAAAAAAGTGTACTAGCTCGGCTCAATTTTATTGATCAACACTGGTTAAATTGCATGTAAAAAGTTTTCGTGATTTATTTTTAAATTCTTTAAGTGTATATCTATGTTTTTAAAATATGTGGAAAAAATAAAACAAATGGTGATCTATATAAACAATAAATATATCTATTTAGGTTAAATCAAGCATGACTCACTTTATGCTGAATAATAAATTGAAAATTCTGTTATATGTCACCATTTTGCTGACTCTGCTACATTTACTTATCTACAACCGATTTTATTTTAGTGGACACTTATTGCGTTTTCCTGCATTTAAAGAGAAACTGAACAATTCCATGCTCAAGAATAAGTCTAGCTCAGGCGTTTCCGGGCAGTTTGAGAGGTTTCGGCCGAGTCGTCTAGCTGAGAACTCAAAGTCTCAGAAAGACTCTAGGACACATATTTCTTTTGTTGGAGAGATGTATTCTTGGATCACAGGTCTGTCAGAAAGATTAAATGAATATCAATTAACGAAAGGATTAAAGGAAACGATACTCAATGAGCGACATATCAAGTGTAAAGAAACAAATCTTGATCTAATAGAAGACAAATTCCATGTTTCGGAAGTCAAGTGTAGTAAAATTTTCTCTGGAGACCATAAAGAGTTGGAATATGCTAAAAACTTCACAAAAACAATCTACAGAGAATTGTTGTCTGAACAATTCTATTTAAACCTAACCACAAACTGTGAACTATTTCAGAGACAAAGAGGATACATAACATGCCCTTTGACCTCTGAGGAAGAAGACTTCCCTATAGCTTTCTCGATGATTGTCTATAAAGATATTGAGATGGTAGAGAGGTTACTGAGGTCAATATACAGACCACAAAACTATTATTGTATTCATGTGGACCGGAAATCATATGAAAATTTCATGAATGCTGTTTCAGCCATCGCCAACTGTTTTGAGAATGTTTTTCTGATTCCGAGGGAAATAAGTGTGCACTGGGCACAATTCAGCGTTTTGGAGCCAGAACTCATGTGCATGCAACAGTTGTGGAGATACGGCAAGTGGAAATATTTTATCAACTTAACGGGACAGGATTTTCCTCTCAAGACGAACAGGGAGTTGGTTCAAATCCTGACAGCTTATAAAGGTGCTAATGATGTAGATGGGACAATCAAAAGGTAAATATAGCATAGGGCCAGACATACAGAGTAAGGTTATTAACTTTGATATAGTCAACTTTTTAATCATGGAGTCAGAAAGGTAAGATCAACATAAAAAAATATCTTAACTTTACATTTGGTTAAATACATAGTATTGATACAATTTTTTGATAGTTTACTTATAGAAAAAAACCATTTTTATATTAAAAAATGAGTTTTATAGTTTCAGCATAAGAACATTAAACGAACTTAACATTGCATGGTTGTTCTCCTGAGAGTTTTATAAAGACTAACTTAATTTATGAAACTGTCCATCAATATTACAATTTAAATATTAATTATCACATTACGAGTGATATAAGTTACATCAAGCTAATGATAAATTCATATTTTTTTTTTAAAGGGTCACTAAAAATTTATTTATAATGAAATAATATATTATGAAATATGAAATAAAAATAATATTTTCAATCTAATACATGTTTAGATTCTAGTTGTGCAAGTTTCCTCTCTTTGAAATATTTTAAAAACATTCTAACTAGTTTCTTATTCTGAGGGAGCTTGGATTTGTGTGTCTTAAACTCTTTGTCATTTAATTGATGTCAGCTTTTATTTATCTGACATTTTATAACAATGCATTCACAATGCTTTCCCAGGGCGGACAGTTGGAGATGGGGTTCAATTCCACCACCACATAATCTGACAATTCTTAAAGGATCAGTTCATATTGCTGTCAATAGGTCAGTAGTTAGTGACCATTAGTAGATAAAGTAAATGTTGTATGTAACTATATATTTTTTTTTTATAAATCTAACAAATTTACCAAATATGTGTGGGCTATGGGTTAAATCGAAAGTAAAGAATTAATACAACAGTATTCCAATTTAAAATACAATCATGAAAAAATCGGATCTGCCCGAAACCAAAAAATAACCTAGCCTACTGATCAAGCTTAAGGGGATATAAGTCTATGCAAAGGTTTTGCAGGGTACAGCTAGTATTTTAATAAGTGATCAATATAATAATGAAAAATCACTAAATGAAAGTTTTATACAGTTATACAGCTGTCGAAAATAGCTTATGAATTTTGCTTATCCATAGTACAATTACTATTGAGTGAAATGTAAGTAAGGAAAAATGTTTAGTGTAAGAATTCTTTTGCTCATTTTACTTCATAAAACAAAAATTATTGGTATAACTAGTCATTTAGATGAAATGAAATATAGTGTCGATACTTCAATAGTTGCGATATTTCAACTTTGCTACAGTCAATTGGCAGTGTCATGCAGCGATGATATCTAAAATATGAAATTAGACAATGAAACCTAATATAAAACGATGATAATAGCAATGAAACCAAAATAAGACAGTTATAAGAGCAATGAAACGTAATATAAGATAGTAATAAGAGCAATGAATCTAAAATAGGACAGTGATAAGAGCAATTAAACCAAAATAAGACAGTTATAAGAGCAATGAAACATAATATAAGACAGTGATAAGAACAGTCAATTTCGCAGTGTCGTGTTGCGACGATATCTAAAATATGAAATTAGACAATGAAACCTAATATAAAACAGTTATAAGAGCAATGAAACCAAAAATAAGATAGTGATAAAGACAATGAAACCGAAATAAGACAGTTATGAAAGCAATGAAACGTACCATAAAACAGTGATGAGAAAAGTTAGGCTAAATCTAATATAAGGCAGTAATAAGACCAAGGAAATCTAATATACAACAGTGATAAGTGCAATGCAGCCAAAAATATCAAATTATGACCTTTGTATGACTATATACTAAATATGTCAATAGATGTTTGACATAGTTTAAATAACTTTTTTCGAAAATATTATTGAGGCAACACTTCAATATGTACTAACTAAAACGAAATATCACGCAGTGTATTTACAAAATTACAAAAGTAATTAAAACTAATTCGATGGCATCTAGGTTTGAAATCATGACTTTGTTAAACATTTATTAAATCAGTCAATTTAATTTACAATTGAACATTAGATTATTAAAAAAATAATTTAAGTCAAAAAGATTAATTGTAATTTATTAATGATGGGAAAGCCTGCTGAAGCTGGCTGAACGAAATCCGACAGAAGGGATAACAAAGAAATATACGAAATACCACAATAGAAAAGAACATGTGGCCTTTATTGACATGAACTATGAACAGAAATAACAAAGAAATGTATGGAATACAACGGATACACCGCACGATATGCAAACTACCAGCGAGGGAGACACACGGGGTAGACGATTATGTATTTACTAGTTGAAAAGCCTGCTGAAGCTGGCTGTGCTATCTGCGATATAATAAGAAATCTTTTGTGTGTTTAGATATCCAGTTTTGGAATTCCCCAGACCAATTTTAGACGAGCAAGCAAGGGAGCTAACTCCGACCAAGAGAGATAACTAATACAGTGATAATTGAGTTGTATCCCTTTAACCATCAGCTAGACGAAAATTTTGGAATTCCCCAGACTATTTTTAACCGGGATCCAAACGGTCTACTACATTAGACGATTATGTATGTATTAGATTATGTATTTAAGGATTAGGCAGTTTTGTTTTTCGCTACAGGCATTTCGTGGACTACATTCTACACGGCCCGAAAGCAAAAGATCTTCTGGACTGGGTTAACAAAACAGTGGTTCCTGATGAGACATTTTTCACGATGTTGAATCACAACCCACAGTTAGGAATTAAGGGCACGTACAAAGGTAACATACATACACCTTTTAACTTTAAATACTAGATTAGTACAGAGAACAACAATATTGAAAAATACAGCAACATAACATGCAAATATTCTATTGATGAAGGGATGGCAGCATTTTATAATCACTAATAATGTGTCTCCATTTACTGCTGGGTAGATTAAATCTTATACTGGTTAGATAATCGAATTAAATCATTTGATGACTCGCCTTTTTGATAAAATCATACCTTGCCTTAAAAAAATGATTATATAGTCGATTATTTGATTATGTAAATAATTGTCATTTAAGCCAATGATGCTTTTCCATATTTTAGGCATCCCTGAGACAGAACCAGACAATTCCACGGTGAAGCCATTTTTAGCCAGATACAAAAACTGGCGAATACCTTCTTTTCAATACCCATGTGCTGGGCGAACTGTCCGAGATATCTGTATCCTGACCACAGGTAAGATGTGCGGGAATGCATACAAAAGCAAGGGGTTATAGGTCACATGATACCACATGATACCACCTGGCTTCGTGAAATCATGCTACATTAGTCGATTTTCTCAGCCCAATAGTACCGGTAATATACTAATCTGGTTCTGACATTGCGGTGTTATACTAATCCAGTCCTTACTAAAATTACGTCTAATTTAAATACCTTCCCCCTTACAGAATACAAACTTATAACACAAAAAAAAAATTAAATTGAACTGAAAATCCCCCCCTACTATAATATAACTTTAAAAACAAACTTTAATCTCCGCACCAAGTGTAATTATTTAAATCTAATTTGACAAATAGAACAAAATCAACGAGTCTCAAAAAAAAAACATGTGAGAAAAGTGCGCCAGATGTTCTACTGGTTTGGTACCAGAAAGATGTAGAAGACTGGTGTAACAGGTGCAACCAGTGTTCAGCAAGAAAAAGCCCGAGGGAAAAAAAAAACCTGTGGGTAGAAATCAGCAGTATTATTGGAGTTCCTTTTGAAATATTCACTATTGACTTGACAGGACTCTTCCCTTAGATCAAGCCATTATATCCTGGATATCAAAGACTAGTTCAGCAAATGGTGAGAAGCTTTTTCTATGGCGAATCAAAAGGCCACAACTGTAGAAGATATTGCAGTTAATGAATGGATGAGTTCCTTTATGGAAAACCGATGGAGCTCCACTCAGACCAGGGTCGAAACAACGTTATTTCAGAAGATGATCAAGATCTTGGGAATGCAAAAGACAAGAACGTCTCCCCTAACATCCACAAACGGATGAGGTGGTGGAAGAGTTTAATGAGACTCTGGTGCGGCGTATGGCTAAATGACCGCCAAGATGACTCAGACAATCACATGCCACTGTTTCTGATGGCATACCGAAGAGCAACTCACGAAGCGTTGGGCCATCTCCCGCCATCATCGCTAATGTTTGGCCGGGAACTCCGCTTACCATGTGACCTTCCATTCGGGCTTCCCAAAGACGCTCCCTTCAATCAAAACGATTATGCTAAAAATTAAATATTTCCACTCGAGGAACTTCATTGCTCGGTACTTATGAACATCAAAATCGATAATGCCACTGTGAAAACTTGATTTGACAGACGGGCAAACTCATTTGGTTCTCATGAGGGAGACCCAGTCTGGCTTTGCAATCCAAAGAGACGTAATGGAAGATTGGCAAACTTCAGAAGAAATGGGAAGGCCCATAACAGGTCAGAAAGAGGCTTTACGACGTCATATACAGATGAAAGTGGTTCATGTGGACCTATTGTACAGTTACTGTAGTGATAAATGGCCAGTCGTTGGCGGACACATTTGAGCAAGGTGGGGGGGGGGGGCAGTGTTAAAACTCTCTCCATGCACTGAATAGTAATCTACGAATAGGGAATTCCCGTAGACCAACACACAGTATAGTTACGTTTAAGAGCAGTGACTTGTGTGACGTAAGAGCAGCAGAGTTGTGATGGTGCAGCCGGCAATGAATAGCGGCCATTGTAGTTGTTGGTTGGAAATAAATTGTAAAATGATGAGTTTTCTTGAACCTTTTGCTTTTACTAAGAGAGTTCCTTAGAGCATTTAAAAATATTAACATACATATTGAAAAAAAAGTGTATATATATATATATATATATATATATATATATATATAAGTAAACACCATAGCATGGACGTTCTAATTTAATAAACGGACATGTTGAGCAGTGGTAAAAAGGACCCACCCACCCCCTCCCACACACAAACACCAATGGGCAGTTTTCTCGCCAGATTGGGCGTTTCATATTGAGTTTGGAGGGAAATTGGCTGCTTTGAAAGTTAATATAAAATTTTAAGTCCATATCTAAATGACAAATTTAAAAAAAAAAAAATTATTTTTAGCTCACATACTATCGCAGCTAACAGTAATGTTTACAACGTATACAGTTGTTAGATTTTGTATTTTACTTTTTTTTTATTTCAAAGGAGATCTTCCAATTTTAGGAAAAGCTAAACATTTATTTGCAAACAAATTTTTCTGATGGGAAGACCCGATTGTCATTGGCTGTTTAGAAGAAATGATTTTCAACAACACAAGAGATGAATTCAAGGGAGATAAACGGTTTAATGCTACTTACTACAGTCAGCTGGGTTTTGTACTCAATCAAGTTACATAATTGATGCCATTCTATTATAATAATTTCTAAATGATTTGTTGTTGGTTTTTTTTCCCTATATCTACACATTTACGCTGCACAATGCATTCCAATAATATTAAAATAATTATTTTTTTTTTAATTTAAAAAAGACATCAGACATAAAACCGTTGATTAGACAGTAATAAATATACAGTCGATTCCGCTTAATCGGGACGCTAACATGCCAAAGATTCTCGTCCCAATTAAGCGGCTGTCCCAATTTAACATACAAATTTACTATTGCCTTCTTGGTTTGGTTTCTTTGAGATTTGTCCCAATTAAGCGGCTGTCCCAATTAAGCGGTGTCCACATTAAGCGGAATCCACTGTATATATATATATATATATATATATATATATTCTTGTGTGTGTGTGTGTGTGTGTGTGTGTGATTCATATGCATTTTTTCAAAACATTTCTAAATAGTAATAGTTTCTTTTTTAATAAAAATGTGTATGTAAATAGTTAATACCAATGCATTTACATTTATGTTACTATGTAAGTAATGCTAAAGTGTGTTATTTTGTATTGTAATTAATTTTTTCTAAGAATAAATTAAAAAAGTCTTAGGATACACTCTTATAAATAAAACCCATATACCCAACGTAAGAAATATAAACTTAAATGGGGTAATAGTTATTGTAAGATAGACACACGTATCATTGAGAATTCATGGTGTGTATATTGATACGCTTGGTAGCATATCTAGAAATGAACCGTTTTTTTTTTTTTTTAAATGTAGCAATCAGTCTTGATATCACTATGAAGCCAGAACAAAATATCCCAATCGAGACAACCACGATCACAAGGTACAAAATAAAACTGGACATAAACTGGGATGAAATAGCCGAGCCTGGTGTCCGTGAGTTCCCGCTGACCATAGACTGTGGCGATTGTCCTGATGTAGATGAAGCGGTGTATGTGATACACTTGCACACATCCTATGTCCACTGGATAAGACCTGGAATTTCCGAATAACAAAATGAATATAAATTGTCCATATACCCACAACAATAATTCTAGACTACACTATTGCAAAGGTATCTGTTAAAGAAACAGACATCTATATGGCTGTGTTGGTATCGGTAGTTTCTAACAGTTGCTGTTTAGTTTAGCTCAAGGAAGATTAACTGTCTGGGGATTATTCGGACTTTCCATACGAATTGCACGAATACAAGCTGTCTCACCTTCATTTTGAATATGACATGGGAATCATATGGGCACATCCTGATTTGTGATCAGCGTCATGCCTGCTGATGTACACGTCTTATGTATCTATGGTTCACTCTAAATATGAGAGAGAAGGGTGGTCTGATGGCTTAGGTTGTTGGATTTACTATCCGCACAGCATCCATCTTTTACTACCACACTGAACTTAACAGCAACTACCTTGTAAGGATGAGGTCTCAATCATTCTTGCTGAAATGAAAATGAACCCAGTCTCAGCACATCATCCAATAAACACACTTGTACACACAACAAACGTATTCACTTATAATCATTGAGACCACACAGTAAGACTATACCGAGAGACCTCGCGGTGAGATCACAAACTGAGACTGAGACGTAAGACCTCAATGTGAGAAAACACAGTGAAACCACAACATAAGACCTCGGCGTGAGACCACAGAGTGAGACTTTCGATGTGAGACGACACAGTGAGACTACACTGTGAGACTTCGACGTGAGACCTCAACGTGAGACAACACAATGAGACCTCAACGTGAGACAACACAATGAGACATCAACGTGAGACAACACAATGAGGCCTCAACGTGAGACAACACAATGAGACATCAACGTGAGACAACACAATGAGACCTCAACGTGAGACCACAAAGTCAGACCTCAACGTGAGACCACACAGTCAGACCTCAACGTGAGACAACACAATGAGACCTCAACGTGAGACCACACAGTCAGACCTCAACGTGAGACAACACAATGAGACATCAACGTGAGACAACACAATGAGACATCAACGTGAGACAACACAATGAGACCTCAACGTGAGACCACACAGTCAGACCTCAACGTGAGATCACACAGTCAGACCTCAACGTGAGACAACACAATGAGACCTCAACGTGAGACCACACAGTCAGACCTCAACGTGAGACAACACAATGAGACCTAAACGTGAGACAACACAATGAGACCTCAACGTGAGACAACACAATGAGACTTCAACTGAGACAACACAATGAGACCTCAACGTGAGACAACACAATGAGACCTCAAGGTGAGACCACACAGTCAGACCTCAACGTGAGACCACACAGTCAGACCTCAACGTGAGACAACACAATGAGACCTCAACGTGAGACCACACAGTCAGACCTCAACGTGAGACCACACAGTCAGACCTCAACGTGAGACAACACAATGAGACCTCAACGTGAGACCACACAGTCAGACCTCAACGTGAGACAACACAATGAGACCTAAACGTGAGACAACACAATGAGACCTTAACGTGAGACCACATAGTTAGACCTCAACGTGAGACAACACAATGAGACCACAACGTGAGACCACACAGTTAGACCACACCGATCGATTGCCTTCTGGACTCCTTAGACTGCCTGCCCTCGTACCCTCTCCACAGTATCATGTGATCAAGGATTAAACATCCATAGGCTCTACTGGTCAGACCTGACACCAACCACTGCCATCGTCATAGAGATAGCCTTCTTGACACTAGTATACTACAGGTTACACCCACCAGCACTAGAGTGTTCAGCCGAAAGGGAGATAATAGCAGATCAAGTGGTGGTAATAAAGGATAAGACACTTGCGTATTTATTCTCCCTTGGTAAGGTTGAATGGAGCTCAGGAACGTAATATTATTAATAGTATGGGTATGACTTTACTCTGTCTCAATCAGACACGTGCAGTCTAAGGCCCGCGGGCAAAGTCTGGCCCATCAAGCTGTTTGATTCGGCCGCTGTTCCGATACTCTCCACTCATTACCATAAAATGTTAATATTTAATGTATCTTATTGTATTATATTATATTATATTATATTATATTATATATATATATATATATATATATATATATATATATATATATATACTAGCTGTACCCTGCAAAACCTTAGCATAGAGTTATATTCCTTAGGTTTGATCAGTAGACTAGGTTTATTTGGTTTTGGACAGATCCGATTTTGTCATGATATTGTTACAATTTGGAGAAGAAATATGTTGTAGAGAAAAAAAATAGAAAAAGTTTTAATGGCATTATTTAAAACAGCAGAAACTATTCAAAACTGAAGATTAAAAAAAAAAATATATATATATATATCGAATCGTAAAGCGGGCGAACCGCCATTTTGAAATCCTGTTTTCCGCTTTCAATTTAACGCGGAACCCAGACCGCTATTATTATATTAGATGTTATAACTTTCTTTCTCCAAGGAAAGCATCAGGCCCGTAGCGTGCGGGGGGGGGGAAGTTTTGTCTGGCCCCCTCTGCTTATTTGTTCTACTTAGTAAAATGTATTACCTCCCCCCCCCAGCTGTTGCCTGGCCCCTGCTGTAGAATGCCTGGCCCCTACTGTAGAATTTTCACGCTACTGGGCTGGTAGGCATTCGGTGCAGTATAATACAAAATGTATATACAGTTTACAAATAGTGCACTGTACAAGTTATAATAGTCCAGATGAAACCAGAGTCATTTTTGTGCGTTCAACTGACCCACTTGCACTAGTTAAAGTGTTATGGCGAAATGTTGTCGATAATAAACTCGCTGCAATAAACAGACATGGCTTTCTCCAGCAACCAACTCCAAGTTGTTCTTCAACTCATCCGCTCTCCTTGTCCTCTCCGGTACACGTCTCACTGTGTGTCTTCTCTGCGCGTGACTGACCGGCTTTTTTCTGACTGTTTCTCTGAGTTATCTTATAAATCACAGCACGGCACCTTTAATTCAGACCACCCACGCTGATTGCGCGAGCATTTTCTCTTCAAAATTTGAAGTTAAATGTCATTGTGTTGATGTTCAAGTGTAGGTGGCGAACGACACTGATTCATCACTCGTTTTAAGGCGTGTTAGGACAGCCTGAATAACTATATTTTGGCGTTCAATATTCATCTCGGGGGAGGGGTGCGACACTTGTAGTGGGGGGGGGCCTTCAGTAGAATTATGACAATATATATGTACATTGTACAAGTGATTTTCGCTATCCCGTTTTTTTCTCTTAATCTTTAAATAAAGCTATTTGATACTATCGCTGACTTTACCAAGCCCGTAATCTCTTTAAGTTTCAAAATGGTTGATTTAAATATAGTTTGCCACTGGCGTTGATTTTAGTCCTCGAAAAATCTAATTTTGATTTTAACCATTGTAAATCCTAACATTATTTTCTTTTCTCTCTCTCAATTTTTTTATTTATTTAGGCTCACAAATATATACATAAATATATTCCAGCCATTTATTTACACTATTTAATTTTTTTTATGTTATGTGTCAATAGCTACTACAATTACCTGTCCATTATAAGCAAAAAACTTAATGACACAAGTTTGCGTGTAAAAATTATCTTCAAGACAAAATGTTTTAAAGGTTTAACCATTTCATTACATATTTTTTATTTATCTTAACATGTAAATTTTTTAAACTTCTAAACTTATATCTAATACTATTTATGTAATTAATATGTTTTGATCTAATGTAACAATCAAATGAAATGACACAGTCCTTCATTTCTCAGCTTGGTCTGTATTGGCTTTCCTTTTTTCCTAAATCACACATTTATAGAACCAATAAAAAAAGGAAGAACAATGGCTGTTATAGATTCTCGTCTGTCTTAAATACATGATCGTAACAGACTACTGTAGGAATGTAGATAACACAATTATATAGGTTACAGACATGTATTGTGTAGTGTATAAATGTGGATAACAATATTATATAGGTTACAGACATGTATTGTGTAGTGTATGAAGACTCAATAAAACTACTGTATGAATGTAGACAGCAATATTATATAGGTTACAGACATGTATTGTGTAGTGTATGAATGTGGATAACAATATTATATCGGTTACAGACATGTATTGTGTAGTGTATGAATGTGGATTACAATATTATATAGGTTACAGACATGTATTGTGTAGTGTATGAAGACTCAATAAAACTACTGTATGAATGTAGACAACAATATTATATAGGTTACAGACATGAATTGTGTAGTGTAGGAATGTGGATAACAATATTATATCGGTTACAGACATGTATTGTGTAGTGTATGAATGTGGATAACAATATTATATAGGTTACAGACATGTATTGTGTAGTGTAGGAATGTGGATAACAATATTATATAGGTTACAGACATATATTGTACAGTGTATGAATGTAGATAACAATATTATATAGGGTACAGACATGTATTATGTATTGTGTATGAAGACGTACACGTCTTCTTTGTCAGGCATCAATGTTCTCTCAAGTACACGCGCATACATCTTGCTGAGCGCGCGTACACATAATCGTAAAGAGCGCACTAATACATATTATTAAAGAACGCACGCATACATATTAATACATATATTTGTATGATTTATTGAGGGTTTGTCTTTTGAGTCTCACTAAGTAATCAAAATATACGCAGAAGTAGATCCCAGCATGTTGCGTGGAACCCAATCAAAAATATGTTTGGAGTCAAATATACAGTTCTGTCAACAAACAATTAAAATAGAACACAAATATCAACTCTAATGTACACATTGTAGTAGATAAGGTTTCATTGTTTTATCATTGAATATATCACTTTAAGAGAAGTGTTTTTGAACGCACGTTCTACTTAGATGAATATCTACAATCGTCTACTCTACCAAGATAATCGTGTATTAACTAAAGTAAGCTACTTACTCTTCTAGAGATGCGCTAGAGGAATTTAATACATAATTATCATTGCAAATACATCATTCTGAAAACAATCTTGGCAATAATACCATTGTGTACGTCCTTTTTTAAAGTCATTCATTATATTCAAAATTCTTACATAATATTGTACAGATATTACAATTACATATCTCCTTTTAAATAAATAATTATTGTGAATAATAAAATAAAAATCAACCCTACAGAGATGAATAGATAACCCAGTTGAACTAAGTGACTTGATTGAGTACAAAACCCAGCTGACTGTAGTAAGTAGAATTAAACTGTTTATCTCCCTTGAATTCATCTCTCGTGTTGTTGAAAATCATTTCTTCTAGACAGCCAATGACAATCGGGTCTTCCCATAAGAAAAATTGTGAGAATTGGATGAAATCTCTTAGATCCCCTTCACCACTAATGGGGCTGTTTTTACCGAGCACTTCTTTCATGGCCACCATAGCATATAGTGCAATGACTATAGAGGCACCAAGGGAGATTACTTTGACCTGACAGATCATTTGGTCTTCAGCGGAGATTGAGCAAGTACCTTCAGCTCGGCCGTTACGCAATATACACAGATCTAAGCTGTAGATTAAAGAAGGGCGTCTTTCATGTTTGTTGGTTTTTTAATCTCTGAGACAAGAGTGCCGCCCCTTTATATGGAATATCTAATACACATGGGCGTCGCTAGGAATTTTTCCAGGGGGGGAGGTTGGCAAAAATTTTCCAGGGGGGCAAATAACAACTTTATGAAATTTTTTTTTAAATGTAATTGGGAGGGAGCAAATGCCCCCCTCTTATATAACATTTTTTCAAAATGTAGGGGGGGTGCAAATGCCCCCCTTGCCACTCCCCCATGAACACGCCCATGCTAATACATAATCGGCTAGTCTGGCGTATGTACGTGTGTATAACTTCCGCTGCTAAAAATAGACTGGGGAATTTGTAAAGATGGTTAAAGGGATACAACTCAATTATAAGGAGTCACTCGCGGGTCCGGATACCGGGCCTTTGTTCTAGTACCCACATAAATAGATAATAACTTTTCAACTGGACATTCCCTGTAATGGTTATTAGGCTTCGATAAGCTAAGCGTTGATTTTTAAATGCACGTTGAAGATTGGATTTTGTTCAGGCTATATACATTAGATATGAAGTGGTCAAAGGAAGTTGTGAATTTTACTTTGTACCGTGGTAATACATATATATATATATATATATATATATATATATATATATATATATATATATATATATATATATATATATATATATATATATATATATATATGTTACCGGCAAAAGTGTGAAATTGCCTAGGCAATGTATAGAATGCCTGGTGGTTTTAGGCAAAGTATAAAATTTTAAATTTTGCATACTTTTCCTAGGCATTCTATACAAAGCTAGAAAGGCGGCATTAATACCCTTTGTCTGGTCAAATAGAGTTCATCTCAACACTACAGGGACTTTTTAATATTTTTTCTCTCTCTTTTTTTAACGTCATGATTACTTGTTGTTGCTTTTGTTGCTGCTGCTGTTGTTGCTGCTGTTGTTGTTGCTGTTGTTGCTGCTGTTAATGTTGCTATTGCTGCTGCTGTTGTTGTTATTGCTGCTGTTGTTGTTGCTGTTGTTGCTGCTGTAGTTGTTGCTGTTGTTGATGATGTTGCTGCTATTGTTGTTATTGATGCTGTTATTGATAATGTTGCTGCTATTGTTTTTGTTGCTGTTTCTGTTGTTGATGATGTTGCTGCTATTGTTTTTGTTGCTGTTGTTTTTGTTGTTGATGATGTTGCTGCTACTGTTGTTATTGTTGCTGTTGTTGATAATGTTGCTGCTATTGTTTTTGTTGCTGTTTCTGTTGTTGATAAATTTGCTGCTATTGTTGTTGCTGTTGTTGTTGCTGCTGTTTTAGTTGTTGATGATGTAGCTGCTATTGTTGTTATCGTTGCTGTTGTTGATAATGTTGCTGCTATTGTTTTTGTTGCTGTTTCTGTTGTTGATAAATTTGCTGCTATTGTTGTTGCTGTTGTTGTTGCTGCTGTTTTAGTTGTTGATGATGTAGCTGCTATTGTTGTTATTGTTGCTGTTGTTGATAATGTTGCTGCTCTTGTTTTTGTTGCTGTTTCTGTTGTTGATGATGTTGCTGCTATTGTTTTTGTTGCTTTTGTTTTTGTTGTTGATGATGTTGCTGCTATTGTTGTTACTGTTGTTGTTGTTGTTGTTGTTGTTGCTGTTGTTGATAATGTTGCTGCTATTGCTTTTGTTGCTGTTTCTGTTGTTGATGATGTTGCTGCTATTGTTGTTACTGTTGTTGTTGTTGTTGTTGCTGTTGTTGATGATGTTGCTGCTATTGCTTTTGTTGCTGTTGTTTATGATGTTGTTGCTGTTGTTGTTGTTGATGATGATGTTGCTGCTATTGTTGTTATTGTTGCTGTTGTTGATAATGTTGCTTCTATTGCTTTTGTTGTTGTTGTTTTTGTTGTTGATGATGTTGCTGCTATTGTTGTTACTGTTGTTGTTGTTGCTGTTGTTGTTCTTGTTGCTGTTGTTGATAATGTTGCTGCTATTGCTTTCGTTGCTGTTTCTGTTGTTGATGTTGCTGCTATTGTTGTTACTGTTGTTGTTGTTGTTGTTGTTGCTGTTGTTGATGATGTTGCTGCTATTGTTTTTGTTGCTGTTGTTTATGATGTTGTTGCTGTTGTTGTTGTTGATGATGATGTTGCTGCTATTGTTGTTATTGTTGCTGTTGTTGATAATGTTGCTGCTATTGCTTTTGTTGCTGTTTCTGTTGTTGATGATGTTGCTGCTATTGTTGTTACTGTTGTTGTTGTTGCTGTTGTTGTTCTTGTTGCTGTTGTTGATGATGTTGCTGCTTCTGTTGTTGTTGCTGTTTTTGTTGCTGTTTCTGTTGTTGATGATGTTGCTGCTATTGTTGTTGCTGTTGTTGTTGCTGCTGTTTTATTTGTTGATGATGTTGTTGCTGTTGTTGTTGTTGCTGTTGTTGTTGTTGTTGCTGTTGTTGATGATATTGCTGCTATTGTTGTTGTTGCTGTTGTTGTTGATGTTGCTGTTGTTGATGATGTTGCAGCTCTTGTTGTTGTTGCTGTTGTTGTTGTTGTTGCTGTTGTTGATGATGTCGCTGCTATTGTTGTTGTTGATGATGTTTCATTTCTCCTACTTCTGATATATCTTCTTATCTTACAACGTCGAAGGGGATTGTCTGTCTCTAAATCTACTCTAGTCCCTAACAAGGCCAGTTACATACTTTGCCGAACGGGAACTCGGCGTTCTATTGAATGCCTAAGCAATGTTTGAAATAGCAATTTATTTCATACTTTGCCTGAAAAGTTCAGGCATTCTATACATTTCCTAGGCATTCTATAGAATGCCGGATTTCACACTTTAATATATATATATATATATATATATATATATATATATATATATATATATATATTAAAAATGCAAACAACACAAATTGTAATGTTTTGCAACATCGCGCACATCCAATTCAATACCTTTGTACGACCCCCGGATTCCTAGCTGTGGGTTGTGGTTCAACATTGTGAAAAATGTTTCAACAGGGACTTTTGTTGGTCTCACCCAGTCCAGAAGATCTTCGGCTATCTTGTTGTGAAGAAGATAGTCAACAAAATCTCTTTTTTTTTTAATTGGTTCAATGAGAACAAAAAATAATTTAATATATGTTAATGTGAATTTTCATTCTCAATTTGAAAACATTTACCCCCCCCCCAAACCCCCCACCCTCCCTCTCCTGTTTTGATTGGGCCTCATTCATGTTTACAACCTATATCTTATGAGATAAAAACCGCAATCGACCGTACCACTACAAACTGGTGTCTTTACATGACAGAGGAAACATGAATTGATTACATCGTTATTTTCGACGTAAGTCAGTGTATATTATTATTTAAGGCTCCGTTAAATGCGTTCAGATATTTCAAACACATTGTGCTATAAATACATTTAATAAAAAGTCGGTTTAAAGAGAAAAAAACAACAAATTAAGGCATGTTGATGTTAGTCGTATTTTTACTTAATTCTTTTTTTTTCTTAGACAATTTTAAGGATAAATGTCTAGCCTATACATATCATCAGTTACTTAGTGTTTATTTGGACCGTTAACATATTGACAGTGGCGTGACTGTTTCATACAAAATCTACTAACTGATTTATTGCCACGTGAACTGCTCCTTTCACTGCTGTCAGATTATGTGGCGGAGTTGATAGCCATCTATTCTTGTTGGCTCTGTGGAACGAATTAATTCAAATCTCTCTATTTGGTCACATCTCTGAAACATAATTTTAATGACGACTTAGGAGTGAAGTTGTAAATTCTAAAGTGCCAGTACTGTAACCAGATAATTAGCTCGACACAGAACTTGTGGGTTTGAGTTCCCAATTATAAATCGACTAAAGACACAGGCTATCAGAGGTTTTCGTTCTGACAGGCTACAAAGATACTCTAAGGCCTATCACCGACTGAGATCCTAATCTTCTAATAAAATAATAGCGGTTTGGGTTTCGCGTCAAATTGAAAGTAAAGAATTATTGCAAAAATCGGATCTGCCCAAAACCAAAAAAAAAAAAGATAGCCTACCGATCAAGCCTAAGGGGATATAACTTTATGCAAAGGTTTTGCAGGGTACAGCTAGTACTGGTATAATTCGTATCAAAGTTGGGCAATAGGTTTCCCATCGAGTCATCTGGCCGAGGGCTGCGAAATATTACTGTCTATACTGACATCATCAAAGAAAGTACATTCAAATCTATACAATTTATTTCGTAATTAATAAATTATTGTTTTTATTTTCATAATTAGCTCCACCTAAAGACGGTATAAAGTCTTTTTGGAATTAAGCAGAAGGTCAGAGATACGTCAAATGGCATGCCAATCTGTATTCAGATAAGCTACACAATGTAATGCACGGCCAGTTCGTCTTAAGTGGAAACTCCCGTCCTGTCAAATTAATAAAATATTTCCACGTACTGTATTTCCAAAGATATTTCATGCAGATGAGTTCCGGCTCCAGAACGCTGTAATTCCCCCACACAACATCAATTCGCTCCATAGGAACAAAGACATTCTCGAAACAGCTGGCAATGGCTGAAACAGCCTTCATAAACTGATCATCAGATTTCTTGTCCACGTGAATACAATAATAGTTTTGTGGTCTGTATATTGACCTCAGCAACCTCTCTACCATCTCAACATCTTTATAAGCTAGCATGGTGAACACTATCGGAAAATCTTCTTCCTCAGAGGTTAAAGGACACATTATGTAACCCCTTTGTTTCTGAAATAGTTCACAGTTTGTGGTTAGGTTAAATAGAATTGATCAGACAACAGAGTTATGTTCATTGTCTTTACGTAGTTTTGAGCATTTACTATTTCATCATGGTCTCCTGAGAACAGTTTTCTGCAGTTCACGTTCGGAACATGAAATATGTCCTCAATTTTATCCAGTTGTCTTCCTAGACAGGTGAAGTTTGACTGCGGTCTGCTGGACATCGTCTGCTTTAACTCGCTTGTACTTCGATATAAATCAATTAATTGATCAGATTTTCTAATCAATTGATTTACACTCGCAGAAATGGAAATCTTTGTGTTTGTTTCTCTCCCTGTTGAATTTCCGATCATTTCACTATTAAATTTTACTAAGGAAGTTCCTTTATTCATCCTGCAGACAATAGGCGCCACGTTGAGAGTGTTAGATAATACATAAAATACAGTCATGAGACATGGTACAATTAATATCAGCTTTGGCAAACTAGGCCTAACAAGAATCTTTCTCCACTTGCATCTCATCTTTAAGGTTACCTATAAACACAAAATAAAGGTAAAAATATTCATCTTTATGATTTTTAACATATTAAGATTTGTCCAAACTATTGGCATGTTTTTTGACATTAAAATTTTCGATTTACAATGAGTGGTAAAATACAAAATTAATTGAAGTCTATTTTATGAATTGTTTATAGAGTTTTGTACATGCGCTTCATCTAGGCTGTGTTTTTTTTTTTTTGGGAAATTTGAAATAATTTTCCAATAGATTCTCGTAGTCCAATCAATTTCGCAATTCGGAACATTTTTTATGACAAAACATTATTTAAATACTTCCAAGTCTTCTGATTAAATTCTTACGTAGCCAAAATTTTATAAGAACCGGAAGTTTAGAGAATCAGAACTAGATTACTTTTAGGTAATGTTAATATAAAGTGAAGGGACGGATGGTCGAGTGGTGTAGATACTCGAATATTGACCTGAGAGTCCTTGGTTCGACCATCACTTAAAATAATGGTAATTTTTCCCTTGCGAAATTTGTTTAAAAGTCGTCCCAAAAGTCCAACCAGCTTTAAATGACTTAAGTTTGGGAAGTAAAGGCGGCTGGGCGTTGTGCTAGCCACACAATCACTAGGTTATAGAAACAGATCAGTTCTACACTATGCAATAACATAGGTGACTTAAGGGAACCTTACTTTTTTGTAAAGTGGAATAAGCGAAAAATTGACTAAAGTTTCTCAAGTTTTTAAATATAAACATTGAGAATATCCATAAGTCAGTAAAAGTAATGTAAAATAAATGTGAATTTAAGTAATATTAAAGTATGACATCTGAAATCAAAATGAATAGTTTGAGGTGGGTAATGCACATAGAAAGAAGAAAACAACAGAGGTCCAAAAGCAATATATAAGGCAACACCCAATGAGAAAATGCCTAAAGGCAGACCAAGAAGCAGATGTTTAGAGGACGTGAAGAAAGACCTTAAAGCCATAGGAGTGAGAAAGCGGGGGAAGAAGACCATCGATCGGGAAAAGTGGAGAAGAGCAGTATAGCAGGCCAGGGCCCTAAAAATGGGCTGTAGATCCCAAAGGAAGAAGAAGAAGAAAAATTAAGTAAAATATTTCTACATTGCTTTTGAAATCCAAAAAAAGGTTTGTTTTTTTCTGTCCCTTTGTTCGACGAAGATTGAAACGAAATGGCAGCTGTTGACTATGAAAACATATTTTTACGCTAAAATGAAACCAGGCTTAAATGATATTTTCTCCCCTCACCTATCAACTTACTCTCGAGCAGTATTGTATATTTTTTTTTTTTTTTATTTTTTTGCTCACTCACAAGGATCGAATGGCTACTAGGTGATTAGGAATTTCAGCATACAATTTACCGTCATTAAACCCACACTTTATCAACATAGGTATACAATAAACTAAGGTGTACAATAAACTAAGGTGTACAATAAACTAAGGTGTAGAAGGTGTACAATAAACTAAGGTGTACAATAAACTAAGGTATACAATAAACTAAGGTGTAGAAGGTGTACAATAAACTAAGGTGTACAATAAACTAAGGTGTAGAATAAACTAAGGTGTACAATAAACTAAGGTGTACAATAAGCTAAGGTGTACAATAAACTAAGGTGTAGAAGGTGTACAATAAACTAAGGTGAAGAAGGTGTACAATAAACTAAGGTGTACAATAAACTAAGGTGTAGAATAAACTAAAGTGTACAATAAACTAAGGTGTAGAAGGTGTACAATAAACTAAGGTGTAGAAGGTGTACAATAAACTAAGGTGTACAATAAACTAAGATGTACAATAAACTAAGGTGTACAATAAACTAAGGTGTACAATAAACTAAGGTGTAGAAGGTGTACAATAAACTAAGGTGTACAATAAACTAAGGAGTAGAAGGTGTACAATAAACTATGGTGTAGAATAAACTAAAGTGTACAATAAACTAAGGTGTACAATAAGCTAAGGTGTACAATAAACTAAGGTGTACAATAAACTAAGTGTACAATAAACTAAGTTGTTCAATAAACTAAGGTGTTGAAGGTGTACAATAAACTAAGGTGTAGAAGGTGTACAATAAACTAAGGTGTACAATAAACTAAGGTGTACAATAAACAAAGATGTACAATAAATTAAGATGTAGAAGGTGTACAATAAACTAGAGTGCACAATAAATTAAGGTGTAGAAGGTGTACAATACACTAAGGTGTACAATAAACTAAGGTGTACATTGAACTTATGTGTACAAGGTGTACAATACGCTAAGGTGTACAATAAACTAAGATGTACAAGGTGTACAATAAGCTAGGTGCACAGTAAACTAAGGTGTACAATAAACTAAGATGTGCATTAAATTAAGATGTTCATTAAATTAAGATTATGTAAATACAACATTTTTTCAGTAATAGTTTCCATAGTGATTTTGCAGTGTACATTATCAAGAGCTTAGACATTGATACCATTTAAAAAATTAAAGATATTCATCTTACCGTCGACATTTGATCTTTGGCGTCAAATAACAATTAAACATATGTATCTCACCATCGACTTTTGATTACTGATGTAATAAAAAATATAAAAAGAATGTTTATATTACCACCGACTTTGACACAACAATTCTCACATTTACAATTTTGTGTTTTCTTATACAATCACCACTATAGAAATGCACATCTATTATAAGTTTTGAATTTGTATCGAAAATTTTAAATAGCAAGTTCAAAAATTACCATGAACTACTCACTTCTTAGAATTTGTTATGTAACACTTTTAGATATTTTTTCTTAAATCATGTATGGGTTGACAAAGATAAAATGAACACATTTGTTATAGCAATTGAAATTACATTCTAATATTCGCTTTATAATTTATCTGGAAATAAAATATTTAATTCATAGATAACACGGATAAATTCAATTGGGGTAGTTGGCAAGTCTGAGGTGTCCAATCGGAGATCTGAGGGAACTAAATTGGGATAGTTGGCAAGTCTGAGGTGTCCAATCGGAGATCTGAGGGAACTAAATTGAGTTGTGGCTTTTGATCGTTGGCATTAAACTGATATGTCAACCAAAATTTGAAACTCGTGATTCGAACATATTGTGTTCTATGATGAAATGAATGTCATAAATATATAAAAAAAATCATTTTCAAGTAACCGGTTCTTGGCTTATTGAGCTACCCATAGTTGGATTTTGGTTGAACACACATTTATAATTCAAAAAAAAAAGATATGGACTTTATAAAATATCTAAATCAGAAAGGGATTCATACATTTTATTTAAATATCAAGCATAATATATGCTAGTAAACCTCCTCTAATACCATTGGTATGATATCTCCCTGTAGCATATCGTGCCATGTGAAGTCATGCTACACGATTCAAGCTATAGGAGTCATGCTACAGGAGTCATGTTACAGGTGTAATGCTACAGGTGTCATGCTACAGGTGTCATGCTACAGGATTCAAGCTATAGGAGTCATGCTACAGGAGTCATGTTACAGGTGTCATGCTACAGGAGTCTTGCTACAGCAGTATGATACAGGGGCCATGTTACAGGAGTTATGCTACAGAAGTCATGCAACAGAAGTCTTGCTACAGGAGTCATGCTACTGGAGTCATATTACAGGAGTCATGTTACAGGAGTCATGTTACAGGAGTCATGTTACAGGAGTCATGTTACAGGAGTCATGCTACAGGAGTCATGTTACAGGAGTCATGCTACAGGAGTCATGTTACAGGAGTCATGCTACAGGAGTCATGTTACAGGAGTCATGCTACAGGAGTCATGCTACAGGAGTCATGCTACAGGAGTCATGCTACAGGAGTCATGCTACAGGAGTATTGCATCGCTTCAATACTTGTGTACAGGGAGGCGGACTTACGTCAGTTAAGACCCCAAAGGACAAAATAAAATATTGGGACCCTTTA
>JAGDYQ010000017.1:2070040-2260040 GCA_021962125.1 Bulinus truncatus | reverse complement strand
GAAATATGTACCAATTGATTATACTCCTGTTTATTGCTTGGCGAATGTGACTATAGAATTATTTTTTTTTCAACCACGTAAGGTAAAAAATTTTTTCGGATCAGTAAATTCTACTCCATGCATAGATTCATCTCAATGTCAATTATCGAAATAGTTAGATAAGGAAAGAGAGAAAAAGAGAAGGAGAATGGGAATATATGGAAAATTATGGGAATATGCGGGAGCTTATGGGAATATGTATGATCTTATGGGAATATGTAGGTGGGAGCTTATGGGAATATGTAGGTGGGACCTTATGGAAATATGTGCCAATTGATTCTACTCCTGTTTAGTACTTGACGAATTGGACTATAGACTTTGTGTTTATTTTCAACCATGTAAGGTCAAAATTTTACGCATCAGTAAATTCTACTTCTATTGTTCAATATTTAAAAAGGGACTATAAGCTTTTTTTTCAATTTTCTGCTATACAATGATCAACTGCCATGAGTAAGTAGATTCAACTCTATGTTTATTTTCAAAAAAATGAGATAAGGAAAGAGAGAGAGAGAGAGAGAGAGAGAGAGAGAGAGAGAAAGAATGGTAATATGGGAACTTATGGGAATATTTGGGAGCTTATGGGAATATGTGGGAGCTTATGGGAATATGTGGGAGCTTATGGGAATATGTAGGAGATTATGGGAATTTGTAGGAGCTTATGGGAATATGTAGGAGCTTATGTGACTATAGACTTTGTGTTTATTTTCAACCACGTAAGGTCAAAATTTTACGCATCAGTAAATTCTACTCCTATTTTCAATATTTAAAAAGGGACTATAAGCTTCGTTTCAATTTTCTGCTATACAATGTTCAACTGCCATGAGTAAGTAGATTCAACTCTATGTTAATTGTCGAAAAAGAGAGATAAGGAAAGAGAGAAAGAGAGAGAGAGAGAGAGAGAGAGAGAGAGAGAGAAAAAGAGAAAGAGAGGGAGAGAAAGAATGGGAATATGGGGGAGCTTATGGGAATATGTGGGAGCTTATGGGAATATGTGACATAGAAATAAATAAATATACATATATATATATATATTAGGGTGACCCAAAAATATATTTTTTCGATTTTTCTAAATTTAAGACCTGCATTGTGTTCTGCAAGAAAAAAAAAATTCTGAAAAATTGAATACAATCGTGGAATATTTAGGGGTTACACAAAGGCAATGAAAACATTGATTTGATACTAAATAGTAATTTAATGGTTTATGTTAATGGATTAGTGTTAAACATGAAAAAAACAACCTCATAACAAATAAAATAATAGAATGCAACAAAGCAAAGTGTTTACTATTTATGGACGTCATATTCACTGGCTTTTTGCTAGTCCAGTAACCACTGTGGTCTTCTTTCCATCCGGATATAATCGTCGGTGTTCTTGCACCACCTGAAGTAAGAATTGCTTCTAGTCTTCTTTTCTGCATAAAACTTTATTGAAATCCTGAATAAGTTTCACTGCTCTTTCGGCTGTGTCATTAACAACTTTCAAATTGGTTACAACCTTTTCTGCATGTTTGTATTCATTCTTGCTGCTCTATGTTTCAGGGGACATCTCCAGGAATGAATGTGGCAAACCAAGAATGGAGAAAAATGCCTTTGTATTGTTTGTAATAAAGAAGCAGATGGGCTGGTCTGCATAGAATCCATTGGAATAAAGACGCTGAGCTCGAGTTATAGATCCAGGTTTTTCTTGCATATTTTTAAGCATCTAACCTTTTGCTTGGGAACAATATTTTCATCAAAAAAAGTGAGGCCCACTTTTTTTGTAATTTCACTTAGATACCATAAATGTCGACTGAAAGCTTTTTTGCTGCTTTTCCAATAACTGAATTAACGGAGTTATATTTTTTTCTAAATCCTTCAGAAATTGTAGGTCATTTGAATGCGCCCTTGCTGGCTGTGGGGCTTGAAACCACAGTTTCATATAAGTAATGGAAACAAAACAAAGGAACTGAAACAATCCTTGTTCTTCAGAAGGCTTCAGCTTAAAATGCTTCTTAAACATCCACATCTTGTAGCAATAAATTATTCTAGCCATCCAACGAGCTCTGCGTACAGCTCCTGGAGCATGGAAATGAATCCCACGCGGTGGTGTTCCTCCAAAAAATATGACGACCAGTTCCAAAAATTCTCTGTAATCATCTCGTGGGTGACAAATTTGAAGACTGTTATTTGCAAACTGCAATGTGTTATCTTTGAAAAGGTCTACTTCAGTCATCCCATCTGCAGTATCACAAGATGCCTTCTCCATAAAATTCCACTGCTCTTTTAATCGTTTGAAAAGTGAAATATCAGGTCCAGATGAGGGTCAACTTATCTTCAATGCGGGGAACACTTTTTCTAGAACGATTTCCATCAAATGGTGGCGGCAAGCAAGATGAATAATATTTCTTCAAGCAGCTTTTCAATTAAAACACATGCCCCTTTTGGAATCCCCAGTGTTACTTGCTGTTGTGTCAAAACTTAATGTTACTATTTTTTCACAAATGTCTCAGTCCTTCAGACATTCAAATACTTGACTGTCACCTGTCCCTGAAGCCAATTTCGGTACACCTAGCAAGCACTCTATTTGCAGTCATGTTACAATCACTGGCAATCTCTCAACATTCACCCTGGCTGTGAGAACTGGAAGCAATTATTTTCCATCCCAATGTACAGTTAATGGTACTTGTGGATCAAACAATTCTTTAACTTCATCAGTTCATGTGCTGTTTTTTTTTTTCTAATCTCAGCTCTCACACTCTGTACAGTACTTCGACTTAATGTCATGTCACTAACATCGTGACCAAGAGAATGAGCTGTAGCAACTAGTAAACGGACTGCTGTGCGATCGCTAACTTGTGATCTATCTAATGCTGCAGCAACTTCTTTGGACAGAACCCACTTTGTTGGAGCAGTTTCTGCACATTTTCTTCGTTTCTGTTATGCACTAATCAAAAATTCTTCATCGTGTTCATTTTCTTCAGTAACCCTTTCATCTGAACTGCTTTCAGAAGAAAATTGCAATATTGTGCTGGACATTTGAGAACTTTTAGACTTTACTGGTCATTTTTCACTTTTTGCAATAAGATCTTTTCTCTGAGCTTTCCGTTCCTTTTTAATATTATTGTCAATAAGTGCAAATAAACATCGAGTGCAATAAGGGCAACCTTTGCAACCAACATAAATATTAAACAGTTTCACATTATAAACATCAAATAACAAAACAGACTTTATTCAGGTTCATCAATATTCAGGATAAAATGTGGTAAATGGAGAACATACCTAAGTATGTATAGAGCTTGTGCAACCTCTAAATTTCATCGGAAAATAATGAAATTTTATATTTCTCAGTACTTTTTTGTGGTAATCAAATGTGGGGTTTAAATCATAGAAAATAAAAAAAAAATTTCCTCTTTATTTTAGGCCAACCTAATATATATATATATATATATATATATATATATATATATATATATATATATATATACTGCATGATGGTAATATTGTCATTTATTTCTGATTTCCAACAATTGTAAACATTGCCTAAAGAATATTGTCTTTTTGAGATAATTCTACACTAATAAATATTAATTTATTGACTTGAACATGTTAAAATTAGGCACTGTCTTTGAGTATACACAAATGTTGTAATTTCTGCTAGATGTAAGTAAATACAAATTTATTACATATTTACACGACAAAGGACTCTGATAGACAAATCAAGATAAGAAAAACCTATACAATATAAACATCATTTTTTTGGAAGTTTAAAATAACTTATTTGTTTGTAACATTATATTAAATATGTAAATATCTACACGATAATTATATATTGTGTGCACATTAACACAATGTTCTAACAGTTGATATTTTTGAAGATGACAGCTTGCAACACGTCAAACATTAAAATGCTCTGTATATATATATATATATATATATATATATATATATATATATATATACATCAATTTTATTTTTTGTCCATGCTGTATACTGTTAACAATCCCAAGAAAGCTCCCACCTAAAATCAACTCTGACACCCACAGAAGACTTCTGCACCACCCCATCCACCCAAAACCAATACTAATTTTTTTTTTTACATTATTACAGCATATTTGATTCTATTACATTATTACAGCATCTTTGCTTCTATTACATTATTACAGCATCTTTGCTCCTATTACATTATTACAGCATCCTGGCTAATATTCATTCAACTTTAACACAAAAACAATAAAAAATTAAAGAAGCTTTAGGCTTTTATATCGCTTACCTCCATTTTAGCTATATATAGATATTCACAATGTGGTAGTGACATCAAAACGATTTCACCCCCAATCAATACATGTCATGTGATCTAAAATATCGAGTGTGTCATTGTCCTAACAATCTCACTTCATATGATAAATGTAACATATTTCGGTAAAATAAATAATCCCGCATTAATCGGATAAAGCATTTTTTTTTTGGTTGCATACATTTTCTTTCTTCGTGTCAGAGAATGTCAACCGAATATTTACACGTTCTTTATGACGTCACAAAGGTGAAGGCCTACTATTTCATGAACTATCTGGATTCGCTGTTAGTAAATCGCGAACAAATAAATTTAAATCAATGAACAATCAATGTTTGTTCATCTAGAAGACATAGGGTGAAACAGATACCATAAAACAGATGACACAGGCTGAAACAGTTTCCATAAAACAGATGACACACGCTGAAACAGTTTCCATAAAACAGATGACACAGGCTGAAACAGTTTCCATAAAACAGATGACATCGGCTGAAATAGATTCCATAAAACGCTTGTCTGACTTTCTGTCCACGTGAACGCAATAATAGCTTTGTGGTCTGTCTATTGTAACCATATTAACACCCATATCATTTCAACACAGCTAAATACACATACACGGAGAACTCTGTAGGGAGGACTTCCTCGTTTGAGGTCAAAAGTCGTGTTATATAATCAATTAATCTCTGCAATAGTTCACTGCGAGGTTAGGTTTAATATAATTTAAATAAATTATATAGATTGTTTTGGTGAAGTTTTGGGCATAATCCATCTCGTTATGATCTCTGGACTAAAGTTCATTACAGCTGACTGCATGAACATGAAATATTTGTTCTTTTCATCAAGTTGTCTGCATTGACAGGTGAATTTTAAATTTGGTGAGATATACAACGTTAGCTTTCTAACGTAAATTTGTGAAATATTCCGATTTGTTCTCACACTGACATGAAACAGTACATTTCTCATACTTCAAGAATAATCTAAGAAAACATGATTTCTCTCAGACCACTAGTAATATTAGGAAATAACTTTCATTGAATAAAAGGCATGTTTGGATTTTGTCTATGTTTATATCACTTCTTTTCATGTAATAATTATGTAAACCTGTATAACGATCTAAAAAGTTTATGAATACATTATCCCTGGATTATATATATATGTATATATATATATATATATATATATATATATATATGGGGAATGGCATGGACAATTTGGAAGGTACTTTGAATCAGTTTGTATAAATATAAAAAAAGAGATATGAAAAACTTGACACTTAAATAAGTTCAATAGATTAAAAATAGAATTCTTTTGAAATATTTTAGACTAGGTTACCTAGATAGCGAAGTCGATAGGTGAACTCGACCTACAGAAAAAAAAAACGTATATCAGTACATCTGTAGGTGTGTCCATTCGCTCACCCAACGACCGCATCGGTTAAGGGGATTAAATTTAAAAAAAAAATATAACAAATCTGCCTTCGATATTTTACAAATGTAAGTTTATTTTTCTTACACTGTTTATACTGCTCCATTATATTGTAAGTAAAGTCAAGTTCCCTTAGCCCTAACGGGCCATCCGTCCGACCCCGTAATATTGCAAGTAAAGCCAAGTTCCCTTAGCCCTAACGGGCCATCCGTCTGACTCCATTATATTGTAAGTAAAGTCAAGTTCCCTTAGCCCTAACGGGCCATCCGTCCGACCCCGTAATATTGCAAGTAAAGCCAAGTTCCCTTAGCCCTAACGGGCCATCCGTCCGACCCCGTAATATTGCAAGTAAAGCCAAGTTCCCTTAGCCCTAACGGGCCATCCATCCCACTTCATTATATTGTAAGTAAAGTCAAGTTCCCTTAGCCCTAACGGGCCATCCGTCCTTTCCCATTATATTGTAAGTAAAGTCAAGTTCCCTTAGCCCTAACGGGCCATCCGTCCGACTCCATTATATTGTAAGTAAAGTCAAATTCCCTTAGACCTAACGGGCCATCCGTCTGACTCCATTATATTGTAAGTAAAGTCAAGTTCCCTTAGCCCTAACGGGCCATCCGTCCGACTCCATTATATTGTAAGTAAAGTCAAATTCCCTTAGCCCTAACGGGCCATCCGTCTGACTCCATTATATAGTAAATAAAGTCAAGTTCCCTTAGACCTAACGGGCCATCCGTCTGACTCCATTATATAGTAAATAAAGTCAAGTTCCCTTAGACCTAACGGGCCATCCGTCTGACTCCATTATATTGTAAGTAAAGTCAAGTTCCCCTAGCCCTAACGGGCCATCCGTCTGACTCCATTATATTGTAAGTAAAGTCAAGTTCCCTTAGCCCTAACGGGCCATCCGTCCGACTCCATGATATCGTCAACAACCGCAAACATTTAAGGCCATGCATGTAGTAAAATTTCCAAATACAGTGGATTCCGCTTAATGGGGACACCGCTTAATTGGGACAGCCGCTTAATTGGGACAAATCTCAAAGAAACCAAACCAAGAAGCCAATATTAAATTTGTATGTTTAATTGGGACAGCCGCTTAATTGGGACAAAAAGCCTCGCTCCCGATGTGTCCCAATTAAGCGGAATCGACTGTATACATATATCCACCTTAGAGGTTTTCAAGCGATATGCTTTGGTTTAAACAATTTAAACAGCAGACGATTCAGTGAAAATAAACACACCAATAAAAGGCAATATCGTCCCCTGGGGTCCACTGATAAGATTAAAGGGGGTGTAGATAGATGGGGGTCGGGTTGCTCTTTAAAGAGTTAGGGAGAATAGGATCGATTTAATTGGCGTTCGGGTGAGACATAGGTCTTTAAAAAAGTGACTATTGTGATAGAAATGAAAATAAAAATTACATAATAAAAAATATTTTATAAAAAAACAACGTTTTTCTTGCGTACTAAAAAGCAGAAAATAATTTCTGAATAAATTGGTAACATGGTAATAGTAATATACTTTATACGAGCTTCTGATTTTTATAAAAACGAAAAAAAGTTGGGCGCATGTTTTATATTATGTGAATGTTTGTATTACAGTATTAACAATTAAAGTAAAATTAATTCTAGTGTTGTATAACCTAAACTCATGATATAGAATGTAATAATTGTAAAGTAAATTGAATCAACGTATTATTATAGTGAAATTATTTTAAACAGGTTTTCATTTATATAAATTAGAGTATGTTATACAGGTCTAGATGTTTGTGTTCATGCAAGATTTCAAATAAGACGCGTAAAAATGGTTTATTTTTATGCAATAAAAGGGTACATTTATCTTAAGGCTATGTGATAGACAACGTTTTTGGCAGTTCCTTTCTCTCTTTCTCTCTCTCTCCCTCCCTCTCTTTCTCCCTCTCTCTCTCTCTCCCTCCCTCCCTCTCTTTCTCCCTCCCTCCATCTTTCCCTCCCTTCCTCTCTCTCCCCTCCCTCTGTCTCCTCCTCTCTCTCCCTCCCTCCATCCCTCTCTCTCCATCCCTCCCTCTTTCCGTCCCTCCCTCCCCCTCTCTCTGTCTCTCTCTCTCTCTTAGGCATGACTGTAGCAAAATATGACAATTCCTATGGATGAAGGAATGGAATGTAATAATGTAGTAAGTATTGTGATACTTGGTTCCCCGTACCGATCATATTTATAGTAAGTGAGCTATGTGTGAGAGAAGCCCGTAAAACCGGAAATCGGGTAAAAGTTTGCCAATTTTCATGTCGTTGATTTTCAAAACAAATAATTACAATTAAAGTACACATTGAGATGCAACGAAGCCTGTTTTAAGAACATTTCCCATGTAATTTTGTGTCCGTATACCAAAAGTAAAGTTAACTACTTTATTATGCACAAAGGCAAGTTGGTGTTGCACGATACAGCACCATATATATATATATATATATATATACCATCAGGAAAGGACGTCATAGAGTATTTATAGCGACAGCGTTCCCATACCGGGATTACTTTATCAAATGATTGAATGAATACACATCAACGCAGCTAACTGGACTCCGTATTATTTTTTTTCCGTGATCCAGCTATAGATTGCCGAAAGACTTAGTTACAATTAAACTAACCACTGAGATGGAACGAAATCTGTTTAAGAGCATTCCCCATGTAATTTTGTGTACGTTCACGTTATTTGGTTGTCTGGATCTTGAGTTTTAAGGGAACAGACAGACAGACAGCAAATGTGTCTTATAAGAATATATAAATATAGAACACAAATTGAGACCTCCACGTGAGACCACACAGTGAGACCACAACGTGTCCTTAGACGTGAGACCACACCGTTAGATTGCATTCAGGACTCTAAGGACTGCCCGCCCTCGTACCCTCACCACAGTGTCATGTGATCCTTGATCAAACACCATCACGCTCTACCGGTCAGACCCAACACCAACGCATACTTAACACTATTATACAGCTTGTCACACCCACCAGCACAAGAGCGTACAACCAAAAGGGAATAATAGAATTTGCATAGAGTAATATCCCCTTACGTTTGATCAGTAGACTAGGTTATTTTTTTGGATTTGGACAGATCCGTTTAATACATGATTTTATCACAATTTAAAGATGCAATATGTTATAGAAAAAAAAAGAAATATTAAA
Organism: Bulinus truncatus; assembly: GCA_021962125.1. NCBI lineage: Eukaryota > Metazoa > Mollusca > Gastropoda > Planorbidae > Bulinus > Bulinus truncatus. The sequence goes on along the minus strand of JAGDYQ010000017.1, from coordinate 2,251,145 downwards.
ATGAAACTATTTTACGCTTTGGCCTTTGGGTTTCATGTTTAAAAACTGTAAAAACTATTGAAAACTGTAGATTTAAAAAAAAAACAATATATGTCGAATCAAGACGCGGCGAAAAGCCATTTTGAATTCTAGTTTTCCGCTTTCGATTTAACGCGGAACCCAGACCGCTATTATTTATATTAGCTTGTTAAGATTTTCTTTCTCCAACGTAGGCATTCTGCAGTTGAATAATACAAAATGTATATACATTCTATGTATAGTAGTTGTAGACTGCGCAGGTTATAATAGTCCATGTGAAACCAGAGTCTAATGTGCATCAGAGCAAGTAATGGGTCACTGAGCTTGACCCACGACCCATATGACCCATCAAGTTTTTGACCCAGACCCATCATGACCCATGACCCTTGACCCATTGTATGTTGTTATTTTCAAGATGGCGGCCGTCGCCATAGAAACCATATTTTAGGGTCGGGCGGAGACTAAGGATAGGTCGTGGATCAGGGAACATTGACCCATGACCCATGTGACCCCTCCAATTTGCGACCCATTTGACCCGTTGAACCATGACCCATCGACCCATTACTTGCTCTGATGTGCATACAACTGACCAAGTTGCACTAGTTAAAGTGTTATGGCGAAATGTTGATAATAAACTCGCTGCAAAAACAGACATGGCTTTCTCCAGCAACCGACTCCAAGTGTGTCTGGCAGGTCTGTTTCTGACCGTTGCCCTGAGTCGGCTAGCCTGACGTACGTACGTGTGTATAACTTCCGCGGCTAAAAATAGACTGGGGAATTTGTAAAGATGGTCAAAGGGATACAACTCAATTATAAGGAGTCACTCGCCGGTCCGGGTACCGGACCTTTGATCTAGTTATCTTATAAATCACAGCACGGCACCTTAATTACAGACCACCCACGGTGATTGCGTCAGCATTTTCTCTTCAAAACTGAAGGTTGAGTTCATTGCGTGGATGTTCAAGTGTAGGTGGCGAACGACACTGATTCATCACTTGTTTTAAGGCGTGGTAGCACTGCCTGAATAACAATGTGTTGGCGTTGCTTTTATAATTCATCTCGGGGGAGGGGTGCGACACTTGTAATGGGGGGGGGGGCTTCAGCAGAATTAAAACAATATATATGTACATTGTACAAGTGATTTTCGCTATCCCGTTTTTTTTCTCTTAATCCTTAAATATAGCTATTTGATACTATCGCTGACTTTACCAAGCCAGTAATCTCTGTAAGTCTCAAAATTGCAGATTTAAACATAGCTTTGGGACTAGCATTGTATTTTAGTCTTCAAAAAAATCTAATTTTTATTTTAACCATTGTAATTCCTAACATTATTTTTTTTTCTCTCTTATTTTTTTATTTATATATTCAGGCTCACACATAATAACATAAATCTATTCCAGCTTTTTTTTTACACTAAATCTTTATAATATGTTATGTGCCAATAGCTACTACGATTGCCTGTCCATTATAATCAAAATAACGTTAATGACACAATTCTGCGTGCACAAATTGATCTTCAATACAAATTATATAAAAGGGATCATCTTTTCATTATTTTTTTTTTTATTATTGTTACAACTCTTTAAATTCTGTTTATAAAATCAAAACCACACACAGGCGTGGATTCCAAGAGTATTTACTAATATCTATAAAAACAACAGCAACGGCAACATGGCCACTCTCTTGCCGGCTTCTTACGTCACTCTCTACTGCGTCATCGCGTTCACTATGTAGACTGTACGGTGCGCACCGAGTGGGTCGTAACACTGCCCCCCTCTTAAATCTGTCCGTCCCGGACAGGTCAGTTCTCACAACAGTATCTGTACAGTCTGTCCACATGAACCAGAGCTCTGTTCTCAGCGTGACCGTTGATGCTAGCTAGGAGCATGTCTTCTGTCAGGCTGTGGAGGTTGATTGTCCCCGTGGTGGGGCGGGGAGGATCGTGTTCGTCCCCATAGAAATCTGGCTGTTCACCAGGTAGGTTTTCTCGCAGGTGCAGGCGTTCGGGATACTGACCTCCATTGATGAGGCCCAACAAAATCAAGTTCTTGTTGTTGCAGACTAACATGACGATGACGAAACACACGTTGTAGCAGTAACGAAATGTTTTGCGTTTGACAGAGCTAGGATGAATGTACACTGAACTGAACAGATTAAAGTCAATGGTCAGGTTCATCTCTGTCCTGCCTCGTTCTCCTCTGCTCCGATGCACTCTGCTGGTCTCCTCGCTCCTCTCTACCTTTCGTCTCTGCTCCCCAGGTGGCTCATATCAGTTCACCAGTGTCTCAGGTGGCTCTTCATGGGTCACCAGCTCCACATGTGGCTGATCACAGGTCACCAAAGTATCAGGTGGCTCTTCACCGGTCACCAACGTCTCAGGTGGCTCATCGCAGGTCACCAACGTCTCAGGTGGTTCTTCACAATTCACCAACGTCTCAGGTGGCTCATCACATGTCACCAACGTCTCAGGTGGCTCATCACAGGTTACCAACGTATCAGGTGGCTCTTCGCAGGTCACCAACGTCTCAGGTGGCTCATCGCAGGTCACCAAATCTTTCTTGTTATCGAAGCGCGGCAGATTGTGCACGAAATTAAGACCTGTAGGGGTCTTGCCGTTGCAGTGCCAAACGTTGGCACTAGCATCAGCTCCACTGTTGTGGATTTCCATGCATTCGTGGCTTTTGTTTAGTTGTGGTTTATTGTCCTTGACGTTGTTTTTATCAGACTCTGTTAAGTTGTCTGGATATTCAAGGTAACCAGGGCAGCGGTTGCAACAAGCTTTCAGACATTCTGCAGACCGATCATTCTCACAGGGGCTCAGATCGCTGGGCGGCTCTTCTTGGATTAGTTCCTACGTTTTGGAAGACCATATCCTCAGGTACCACTTCATGGATGACCACATCCTCAGGTACCACTTCATGGATGACCACATCCTCAGGTACCACTTCATGGATGACCACATCCTCAGGTACCACTTCCTGGATGACCACATCCTCAGGTACCACTTCATGGATGACCACATCCTCAGGTACCACTTCATGGATGACCACATTCTCAAGTACCACTTCCTGGATGACCACATCCTCAGATAAAACTGGCCGCATGTCTACGTCTGCTTCAATGATTAACTTTGTCTCTGAGTCATGTTTTCTTTTGTTGTCGTTTCATTTACTACTTTAACTTTTGGTAATTCAATCTTTGCTTTCTCGGTGTCACCTTTAAAACCTTTCTTAATGTCCTTTATTTCACCTCTTAATGTTAAATGAAATTCTTTCATTTCATTCCGGCCTTCTTTCATTTCTTTTCTTAACTGCCCGATTTCCGTGGTAAAAACGTGGCTCTCCGGGTCCACTCCCTCATCAATAAAGAGCTTCACGAAGTCTATTAAACAGTTGTTGTTTGTTGCCGTTAGTTGGAAGGTCCCTTTTTTCTAATTCTTCCTTTAACTCTCTAACTAAAAGTTTGTTTAATTTCTTACCGAACATTTTTAGAAAATAAATCCCGACTTCTGACACCAATGTTACAACTCTTTAAATTCTGTTTATAAAATCAAAACCACACACAGGCGTGGATTCCAAGAGTATTTACTAATATCTATAAAAACAACAACACCGGCAACATGGCCACTCTCTTGCCGGCTTCTTACGTCACTCTCTACTGCGTCATCGCGTTCACTATGTCAACTGTACGGTGCGCACCGAGTGGGTCGTAACACATCTTTACATTTAAAAAAAAAATTAACTGCTAAACTAACATTTAGTACTAGTCCCGTAATTAACATGCTTTGTTTTGATCTAATGTTACAACCAAATGAAATCACACAGTCCTTTATCTCTCAGCTTGGTCTGAATTGACTTTCCTTTTTTCCTAAATCACACATTTATAGAACCAATAACAAAAGTAGGAACAATGGCTGTTATAGATTCTCGCCTGTCTTAAATACATGATCGTAACAGGCTACAGTAGGAATGTACTTAACAATAATTATAGGTTACAGACAAGTATTGTGTAGTGTAAGAAGACTCAATAAACTACTGTAGAAATGTACATAACTGTCATAATTCTGTTATGCCTGTAGTCAGTACATGTTGTGAGTTGATAGTCAATATGAAAAGTGTGCTAGTTGTGAAATAAATGAGGACAAGGGAAAATGCAGACCAGTGGCGAAGTAGTAAGAGAAAGAGAAAAGTCAGTGAGTGTTAGGACAGCTTAAGAGAAAGAAATCTCTTTTAGATAGTTGTAAGAATAGAAGTTGGACAAGTAGTGTGATATTATGTAGATGAAGTTTTATAGAAATATGTGTAGTTAGTGTGGACTATTCATATTATGGATTTCTGTTATTTGTAAATATGTATATATATTATTATTAACTGTTCATGTTGTGGATTTATTTATTAATACTTGAACCACGACCATCGAAGTTTCTTGTGCTTTATGAGCGAACTTGAAAGCTGAAAATAACCTTAGAAGATAATTTAAAGTAATCAGTACATAATAATTGAAGAAATAGTTTTAGCCTTCTAAAGAGACACGACAATAACAATTTATATATATATATATATATATATATATATATATATATATATATATACTAGCTATCAAAGGCCCGGTACCCGGACCGGCGAGTAGGCACACAGTTGGAGTTGAAAATGGTGATACATGTTTTAGCGCGTTTAACCATCAGTCTATATACTTGCAGTAGCCCCAAGGACATGAACAGATTGTTGTAGCCAAAATACATTAGAGAATAGGACACCTAATAGTACATCAAATAAAGTTCATATGTTAAATAGTTCATCCCAAAGAAAATAATCCTCACTATTGGTAAACAATCTTAATATAAACAACCCCAGATGATTAAATTGGAATCCTTAATTATTTCATAATATTTTAACGGACTCCTTTCCAAACAGTTTATAATTTGAATGTTTTATTATGTTCAACATGACTTATTTAAAAAAAAAAAAGAGAGACGTGAGTGAGTGCTTGTAAAGTTAAGCGAAACACTACATGTTTAGCAGGTGGTTTTATTACCGTTATACACATTGTAGCAGAGTACAATTAACTAAGAAAATATTGCCAACCCGGGAGTGCCGATCTTAGAGATGGAATCATCAGCGTTTTATTACTTCCTGGTATACCAAGTTTTTTGTAAAAACCCCGTCTTTATCCTCGTGTTGAGGATTCAAAATTAGAGTTTTGATATTTGACCTCGCCGTGACTCGCGACAATGCCACATAGAGCTGTCCATGGGAAAACACCGGTCTCGGCAGATAGAGTCCCAGGTGATTTAGAGATTGTCCCTGTGCCTTATTTATCGTCATGCTAAAGCAGATCTGCAGAGGAAACTGTTTTCTTCGAATTTGAAATGGCATTGTCTTGTCATTGCTATCACAATAAATGCGTGGCAACAAAACATCTTCCCCCATACGTTTCCCCGTAAGTATCTTTGCGTGGATACAATTCGTTTTCAATTTGAGTATTAGCAGTCGCGTTCCATTGTAAATCCTTTATCCGAGTTCATATTTCGCATAAGTATTACTGGCACATATTGCCTCAGTCTTAATTTGTGTACCGGTATACCACTTATGTGTAGCGAGTTGATGAACTCTGTTGGAAGGTTGAGATTATGATAGTCCTCCTCATCCACTACAGTGTCAACAGAGATATACTCATTCTCTGACTCAGGCACACGCTCCAACACCAAGTTGTTGATTGCATGAACGTCAGCATTTAGTGGAGATAAAATGGCTCGGTTGGAAAAATAAGAGGGGTCTTTATAGTGGAATTCTATGTCTGGAAAGGTCTTATTTATAAGCATATTGAGGTCTTCCAGTGGGTTGCCATTGCTTTGTATCGTCATGTCCTGTGGGATATGGACGTATGAAGTATGAAGCCCTGGGAAAGTTTCGTGGCGTCCTTCGCCGATTTTTAGCAGGAAATCCGCAAATTGCTTAATTTCGTCTGCCCGAGTTTCGTTTGGGGCACTCAATATCCTCATATTTATTTTCAAGTGCAGTTGCTTAAAATGTTCCCAGAGTGCGCTCCTCTTTATGCACTGGGCGATAATTTGAGCGTGAGTTCCCTTTGGAACGACAGGTAAGATCTGCCGAAAGTCCCCACACAATAAAACAACTTTCCCTCCAAATGGACGGCTTTCTCCCATTATGTCTGTCAAAGCACGGTCAACAGCTTCAAGTGCATACCGACTGCTCATGGAGGCCTCATCCCACACAATCAATGAGGCGTGTCTGATCATATCAGCTAGCTTAGACTGCACAGCAATTTTGCAAGAACTGCTCTCCGTCAAATCAAGTGGCACCTTGAACATAGAGTGAACAGTTTTCCCTCCAGTCAAAAGCAAGGCTGCTATTCCGCTCGACGCAACGGCAAGCGCAATCTTGGACTGTCGCCGAACATAAGCGAGGAACTTTTCCAATAGGAAAGACTTTCCTGTGCCACCAGGACCATCAAGAAAAAAGAGGTTGCTCTCATTTGTAGATGGTTTTTCCACCGTTGCTGCTATTTCTTTGAACACCAGCTGTTGGTCATTATTGAGGAGATGCAACGTCGATAGTGTTTCATCCAATGTCCGCATGTTGTATGACATCTCTGCATCTATCAACTCGTTACAGCCGTTCTCTATGTTAGTTTTAATGTGTGCAAACTCAGCCAGCTGTGGCATTGTTGGAAAGCAGCTTAAATCTTTCCCAGTTCCTCTTAAGTATTGGTCGATATCCTGAATAGCTTGAAACAATTCCATTTCTCGAAGACGTTGGTTCTGATAAGACTCTTCTGAAGTGTATCGACCAAGGTGTCGACGGTGATAGTCTTCAATGAAATTATCAGCATAAGTATCCCACAGACTCCGAGGGTCTTGCAGGTATCCCTCCGAAAGGATCATGGCGAACATCTGACGAAGCTGAATGGGCATTTGAAAAGAAATAGCTTCCTGCAGAGCGCGATCCCATTCGGAGTCATCGCGAAGCAGTCCCTCTTTGATCGCTGCTTCCTTGAAAGTTGTAAATATCTCGCCGTTGACCGTGCGCAAATCCTCGAATGATGTCGGGCCCTTACGATAGCACAGAAGTAGACGCAGGCAGTACCGCTCCATCAACTTCATTGAGCATGATACCATCCTACCAATGATAGTTTTCTCTCTCCTGACACGGCGCAGCCACTGCTTACCTGGACCCTGCCATTCTTGTCTCTGATGTCTCTTGGGGGTGTCAAAACGATAGTATTTTGGTATATCATGGTAACAGAGAGCCTTTGCGAAGTCGTCATGATGGCAAAGCTCAAAATAACGCGTCAGCATCGTATGTTTTCCCCTAGCAAGCACGTTCTCAATAAAGTCATCTTGCCTGAAGACAACACTCTGTTGGTTTTCTAAATGAATGGGGAGCGTAACTATTGTGTGCGACTTCTGTTGTATTTCAAATCTGAAGATTCTCCAACAGCTCTCAGACGCAGAAATGTACCGAGCGTCTACGTACTCTTGGATTTCATCTTGCGCTCGATTCTCATTCGCGCCCAGCGACACGGCTATTCTGTCATGTCCCTTGTAAACATATTTGTACAAATATTTTACACTTGTGACAGTAGTGCAAATTTCTACGTTAATGTGGCAGTTGTATTTGTGAGACAGCCATGGGTTGTAAGGGACAACATGTCTGCTATCTAGGAGAACTCCCTTCACCGTGACACCGCGCCCATTGCTTCGGCGGCGATACAGTGGATAGCCATTCTCCCCACGAAGTGTTTCTTCACAAAAAGGTCGAGGGTAGCCCTTTGAGCAGATACCATCCTTCATACAGACAGCATCTGGCTTGTGTGGACCGCATGGTCCGTGCATCATGCAAGACACGACCGTCTGGTACAGTTCCTCATTAACAGGGTCTGGAATCTCTGCTGATACAAATTTATCATAGTCCTCTGAGGTTTGTGGCTTGTCCGCATCGCTCAGAATGATGAGTATTGCGCGTGTGGAAGGCCTCGTTTCTGAAACTCTATGACGTGAATTTTCGCAACTTCAACTCCAAGAGCGCCTTTGGAGATGTCTTCCAAGACAGATTTAAGCTTCAGTCGAAATACCCGGGCAGAAAGATCTGGACGATCAGACGCTGTCTGACCTGGAAGCAAATTCCCCGTAATTTCCTGCCATTTGGGATTGCACGTTACAGTAATAAAAAGATCCGGCTTTCCAAAAGTACGAACTATGGCCATTGCATCTTGATATTGTGCTCGCATGTATCGATCACCACCTACAAAACTGGGCGCCAAAATAATGTGTGTCCCAGTTCGATATAGTTTAGAGCCGTTGTCGACATGGACTGGTTGTTCGCCGAGTGTCTGAGAATGGTTGGTACTGAATTCTGTCTGTACTATTTCAGACGCGACGCCTTCTATGTGCGGCTGAAGATTGACGATAGCCACTTCAGCACCTGCAAGGTCCATTATTCCCGTGTACGCTTCTGCTCGGAGCTTTGTCTGGTTCTCTCGGTGGTACTTCAGTCTCTGGGATTCCATCTTACAGTATTGGTCGACGCAATATTGTTGAAAGAGACGCCCGGCGCGATGAAACAAAGAGTTCTGCCCTTCTCGTATGGACAACCGATAAGCTGCATATTCTCGTGGTGATACTTGCTTAAACTGCCATGATCTTGTATGAAAATCATCACATTCTTCACCCACGTTTTGTGGTTGCTCGGATTGTTCTATCTCTGGCATAGATCGTGACTCTTCGTTTTGAATAGTTTGGTTGTCGCCATCTCGCTGCACTTTAGGAATGCCATCTGCCCAACCAACCTCACAGAAAGGGTGTAACAGTGGATACTGGAGGGCGTCGTAAAATTGGTTTGTCTCAAACACTGACGTTAGACGGCCGGATCTCCTTTCTTCAACTTGAAGATCACGTGGTCGCCCTTCTTCGCTGCTCATCAAGATTCCCGCTACCTCGGCTACTGTCGGTCGATTGTAGCGACGTCGATCCACGCCCTCTATCCGTTGATGGATTGAAAGTCGCACATCCTCTCCACGGGACCTCCTCTCGTATGCATGTCTGAACTGCAGCGCCAGTGGATTATTGTCTGTCAATACACGTTGGATGGTAGAGACAATACTTCGATCAAGGCCCACGACAAATGACATCCGTGCGTCGATCCTTGAGCTATAATCTTCTTCCACATTGGAGTCATAGTAGTAGAGCTGCGAAAATATTGGTGCACGCCCTGGAATGTTCGCCAATGAGCCTATCCTATGACACAGTGCGCCTTGAATGCGGTAGTTGTAGACGCCACCAGTCGTTATTGCTTCATCCTGCCGTACATGATCTTCAGGCCTTGCCGAAGCACCCATAGATGTAAAGGCAAAAGCGTTGTTGTATTTCCTAATGTCACGGATAAAATTGCGATTGTCAAAAAGCTGGCGTAATTCCACTGGCGCCATATCAAACGCTGGTAGTACGACTTGACCCCCGCTGCAACAAATCGTGTTCGTCTCACCACGCCACCTATGGCCAGGGCAATGCATGCATAGCTCCAATGGGGGAAGCTGATGTTTCACCGGGTGAATGTAATCATCGTGATAACCTTGAGCTATCCTCAACAGCTCACGACCACGTCTATCATTTATTTGTCTTTGGCGTTCAGCATCACACTCACGACGCTGTATTCTGTGCTGAGTGTCATTGTTTAAACTGAGTGCATGCCGCTGTGTGTCACGTGAAAGCCTAGCAACACGCCGTTCTCGATCTTCTAATTTACGTAGACTGGCATGTTGAATGGCATCAAGCAGCAATAGATTTTTACGTTTAGTCTCTTGTCTCGATGCATTTACTGCTGGTTCTAGAGCCGGCTTATCGCATGATGCTGCACGCTTTGTAGCTTTTGACAAACGGTCTTGCTCAAGTCGTCGTGCACGTTCCTCTAAAGTCTCTTGCGCCCTTCGTAGCGATTGACTCTTTTGATTTCTACATTGTTTATCTGTGGTATGTGCCACCTCAACAAAGAGTAAGCTTCCTGGTTGTTCGGCTTCAGGGTTCCTGCATTCTTCGACATCATTACTGGGTCGTTTTCGATTTGTCCGCTGAGTCTTTTGTCTCACTGTTTTTACGGCAGGTTCAAGAGCCGGTTTATCACATGATACTGCACGCTTTGTAGCTTTTGACAAACGGTCTCGCTCAAGTCGTCTTGCACGTTCCTCTAAGGTCTCTTGCGCCCTTCGTAGCGATTGACTCTTTTGATTTCTACATTGTTTATCTGTGGTATGTGCCACCTCAACAAAGAGGAAGCTCTCTGGTTGTTCGGCTACATGGTTCGTGCATTCTCCCACATCATTACTGGCTCGTTCTTTATGGGAAGAGAAAGTCGCCCGCTTCCTCGATCTCTTCCTCTCCTCAAAGCTGTCTTCATCATGCATAGTTGTACATTTCGATGCAACATCGGCTTCAAACAAACCTGTATATTTAGACACCAAACAAACAATATAAAGATTGTAAAAGAAAATTTACTTCATGTGTCAGAAAGATAGAATATAAAGAAATGAACATTTCTTTATGCATATATGCATATAATATAATATATATATATATATATATATATATATATATATATATATATATAAAACCTCTGAAGAACACATTTCATTGTAAATAATGTATGTTTGATTACAAAATATTGACTAATAATATTGTTATAACTCTCTCCTTGCCCTCGGTAGTAGTACGCGATGAAAGGGGAATTCCCTATACCAGCGCACCGTATAAATTTTAATTTGAAAGCGGTGACGGTGTGACCTAGGAGCAGCAGATATAATGCGGAGAAACCGGCAGGAAGAATAGTGTGAGAGCATATAACAATATTATAGTAAAACACTTTTTTTATATATCTACTATAATACACATTTAAACTCAAAAAGTAATAAAGTTGTTTCCTAACAATATAGAATACAATTTATAAAAAAAAGACGCAGTAGCTGAGCTACTTGTCTCCAACCATCTACGTCATTTTGAACGTGCCGCATAATGTGACGTGACTTTAATCTTGTCGGCAAAGAGAAGCGGATTGATTGGTAATAACCATATTTGCGGCACGTAGACCACAAATAGAAAGAAAAAAAATTTACTATTATGTTTATATTTATGCCCCACTGTATGAATTATTAAAGTTTCACTTGTCGCTTTGTCACTTGTTACCTCTATTAAGATTTTAGTTTTACCTGAACAAAAAATTCTTATCATTTAAAATAGACACCAAAAGTAATATTTATTGAATAATCGAAGAATATAATATGTTTATGCTATTTTAGGTACTGTACACCACAAAGATTTATAGACATATAATATAAACAGAAATCGATACACACGGCATATAGTTTAACACAATAAAAATGTATGCTTAGCACAAAATATAATGTAACTTACTTTTGATTGTTTTAAGTTGTCAAAATGGAACTCTTTCTTGTAGAAATGTCCTTCAGCTACTATATTAAGTATAACAGTGTACAGCGCAATGCACTCTCCAACCTTATACAATTCATTTACGTGACGTAATATTAAAAAAATGAAAACAAAAACTGTGACGTAGAGGTTAGTAATAAGGGGAAGTAATTGTACATTAGATATAGACATATTTTAGAAATAATAACAATTTAAGCAATAGAAATATTACATTATATTGAGGTATCCATAATTTTGGTTTAAAATTGAAATTGTGGAACATAACACAGAATATTAATTGAACGATTTCTGTAAATATTTCTTTTATGATCGCTTCTCATTTAATAACAAATTGAACACCATAAATTTATTACGATACTGTAAGATATAAATAGGCCTTTGGAACCATTTTTGGTTTACAATTTGATTCCGACAGTATCACAAAATATTTTGGCATGATTTTGTGTTACATCTCCTAAGATCGCTTTTGCCCTTTGGTAATGATTGAGGCGGTCGTAACAGTATTACATTGTGATTGCTATTTGGCATTCATGATCTTACCTGCCGTATGCTAGTGAACGGTGTTTTGTCACCTCGGCACTAAACATATGGCTGGTCCAATGTCAATTCTGGCAGCCATGTAGGAGACTTCTTACTCGGCTGGCCAGTTGGTAGCCGGATTATGCATGTTAAGAAGAAAACAGTAAATGTTTCTGCCATCTTTGAATTGTTTATGCCGCCATCTTGGATGAATTGTTTATGCCGCCATGTTGGATGACAGACGGAAGTAGCGATGACAGACGGAAGTCGCAATGACAGACGGAAGTAGCGAAGACAGACGGAAGTCGCGATGACAGACGGAAACCGGAACATATGATGTAAAATTTGTATTCTAGATATATATATATATATATCGGTTACAGACAATTATTGTGTAATGTATGAAGACTCAATAAACTACTGAATGAATGTATATAACAATATTATATAGGTTACAGACATGTACTGTGAAGTATATGAAGACTTAATAAACTACTGTATGAATGTATATAACAATATTATATAGATTACATACATGTACTGTGAAGTATATGAAGACTCAATAAACTACTGTAGGAATGTATATACAAAATTATATAGGTTACAGACATGTACTGTGTAGTGTTTGAAGACTCAATAAACTACTGTATGAATGTATATAACAATATTATATAGGTTACAGACATGTATTGTGAAGTGTATGAAGACTCAATAAACTACTGTATGAATGTAGATAACAATATTATATAGGTTACAAACATGTACTGTGAAGTATATGAAGACTCAATAAACTACTGTATGAATGTATATAACAATATTATATAGGTTACAGACATGTACTGTGTAGTATATAAAGACACATTAAACTACTGTAGGAATGTAGATAACAATATTATATAGGTTACAGACATGTATTGTGTAGTGTATGAAGACTCAATAAACTACTGTATAAATGTAGATAACAATATTATATAGGTTACAGACATGTATTGTGTAGTGTATGAATGTATATAACAATATTATATAGGTTACAGACATGTATTGTGTAGTGTATGAAGACTCAATAAACTACTGTATGAATGTATATAACAATATTATATAGGTTACAGACATGTACTGTGTAGTATATGAAGACACAATAAACTACTGTAGGAATGTATATAACAATATTATATAGGTTACAGACATGTATTGTGTAGTGTATGAAGACTCAATAAACTACTGTAGGAATGTATATAACAATATTATATAGGTTACAGACATGTATTGTGTAGTGTATGAAGACTCAATAAACTACTGTATGAATGTATATAACAATATTATATAGGTTACAGACATGTATTGTGTAGTGTATGAATGTATATAACAATATTATATAGGTTACAGACATGTATTGTGTAGTGTATGAAGACTCAATAAACTACTGTAGTAATGTATATAACAATATTATATAGGTTACAGACATGTATTGTGTAGTGTATGAAGACTCAATAAACTAATGTATGAATGTAGATAACAATATGATATAGGTTACAGACATGTATTGTGTAGTGTATGAAGACTCACACGTCTTCTTTGATCAGACACCAATGTTCTGTCAAAGTACACGAGCATACATCATGCTGAGTGCGCGTACAGAAAATAGTAAATAGCGCACGCATACCTATTAATACACATATTTGTCTAATTTTGTTCAGAGTGTCTTTTGAGTCTCACTAAATAATACAAATAAAATGCGGTAGCAGATTACCGTATGTGGCGTAGCACCCAATCAAGAATATGTTTGGAGTCGAATACACAATTTTGTCAACAAACAAGTGAAATAAAACACAAAAATTAACTCTAGTGTACACATTGTAATACAGATGGTTACATTGTTTTATCCTTGAATATAGGATATATCACTTAAAAAAAAGTGTATTCGAACGCACGTTCTACTTAGATGAATATCTATAATCAACCACTCTACCAAGATACTCGTGTATAATTTAGAGTAAGCTAACCGTATATAAACTAAAGTAAGCTACTTACTCCTCTAGATATGCACCAGAATAATTTAATACATAATTATCATTGTAAATAAAAAATAAGTAACTTATAATGAAGCGCGTCAAGGCGGTGTAATGTAATGTAATTTAACATTTGCTGAAATTCATACATCGCAACAAGTTCAAAGCAATAGCGTTTAAAACAACATAAACCTATAATGTTTTATGCCATTCAGTTAAAGTGGAATTTTTGATTAAAAATGATAAATACATCATTCTAAAAAAGTCGTGGCAGTAATACCATTATGTACGTCTTTTTTTTTTTAAAAGTCATTCATTATATTCAGAACTCTTACATAATATTTTACAGATATTACAATTACATACCTCCTTTTAAAAAAATAATTATTGTGAGTAATAAAATAAAAATCAACCCTACAGAGATAAATAGATAACCTAGTTCAACTTCGTGACTTGATTGAGTACAAAACCCAGCTGACTGTAGTATGTGGAATTAAACTGTTTATCTCCCTTGAATTCATCTCTTGTGTTGTTAAAAATCATTTCTTCTAGACAGCCAATGACGATCGAGTCTTCCCGTAAGAAAAATTTGTTTGCAAATAAATGTTTTGCTCCCCCTAGAATTGGAAGATCTCCTGTGAATGAGATCAAAATTAAATAAACTGGACATACTGAATTAGAAATATTTTTTTGTATATATATATCCTTCTAATAAACTGTTTATCTTTTCGTCCGGCGGCAAGTGGGAAAGCCGTCGCTATAAATAATCTATGACGTCATTTACCGATGGTACACATTTTTTGCAGAATGGGAACGCCATTGCTATAAATGAAAATCCTCTATGACGTCATTCCCCGAAGGTAAAATTAGTTATTTTCCTACTAATAAAACCGAATTGTACTTGCGCACGGGTGCTGTATCGTGCCACACCAACCTGCCTTTGTACTGGAAAATTGCATATTGAAGTATTTATTTTTTACTATTCAGTGCATTTTTATGAAAAAAATTTTTTAATGCTTCGTTTGGATTAGAACATTGATTAAATTAGCAATAATATCTTTACCTAATGGTGTTTAATTTGGTTTGGTCTGGTTGGTTGGTTTGCTTTGGTTGATTTGGTTGTTTTTGGTGGGTTTGGTTTGTTTGGTTGTTTTGGTTGGTCGGTGGATCAGTTTGTTCGGTTGGTTGGTTTCTTTAGTGGTTTGGTTTGGTTGGTTAGCGTTGATTGGTTATTTGGTTTGGTTAGCTGGTTCGGTAGAATGTTTGGTTTGGTTGGTTGATTGGTTGGTTTGGTTAGCGTTAACGGTAAAACGTAATTTGTGACATATGAAATTTTGTTCATTTTTGCACATTAGGAAGGTTGCATAAATCAGCACCTAATTAACCTAATTAATCGTATTTAATAATTCATTAGTTAAATAGATTAGGAAGGGGTTTCACTTTACACCTAGATTTCCCGGGCAACGCCGGGCTTAATATGTAGTACTGGACAGAGAGTTGGTCTCAAGATAAACCAGCAAAAAACAAAGATTCTGAAAATCAACCAACAACAAGATGGCACAGTAGAAGTAGGGAATCAAAGTCTACAACAGGTAGAAAACTTTGTATACCTAGGGAGTGTGGTCAGTATAACAGGAGGAACAGACGAAGACATAGAACGTAGAATAAACCTGGCACGCCAAGCATTCGCTAATCTAAAAGCCGTCTGGAGATCCACATACATTTCTTCTAAAACCAAATTAAGAATCTTTAACACCAATGTGAAATCTGTCCTACTCTATGGGTCTGAAACTTGGAAAACAACAGAGACAACAAGTAATCGACTACAGACCTTCATCAACAGATGTCTAAGGAACATAATGAAAGTAAAGTGGTATGACAAGTTAGAGAACACCAAATTGTGGGCGAAGTGTGGACAGAGATCCATTGTGCAACAAATTCTAGAGAGAAAGTGGAAATGGATTGGACACACTCTTAGAAAAGATACAAACAACAGAACCAGGCAGGCCTTAGACTGGAATCCTCAAGGCAAACGTCACAGAGGAAGACCCAAGCGCACATGGAGACGCAGTATACTAGATGAGACCGGGCGATCAGGGAAGAGCTGGGAAGAGCTTAAAAAACTTGCTAGAGATCGTGACAAGTGACGAGCTTTCACAGAGGCCCTATGTTCCACAAGGAACTAAAAGGAAACATGATGATGATATATATATATATATATATATATATATATATATATATATATATATATATATAAGTATGTATGATTGAAGTCATTATGTATGTATAACCATAAATAAATTATCATAACTATTTTAGTGCATCTTCCATGGCCTACCTGTTGTTAGGATACAAATCGATCTAACAAATCGACCAGCACAGGGGTAACTAAATGGAGAGTTTCTCCAGTTTTTAAATCTTGCTAAAAATGGTTTCACCATGGAAGTGTCTGGGTCAGTCTCTGGTATACCTTCAAAAAACATCATTTTAAATTACAAATCGACAAGATATGTATAAATTCAGGTCGACAGTGTATGAAGAACCCTGTGAGAATTTGATTAAATTTATTTGATCTTCTTTACCACTAATGGGGCTGTTTTAACCGAGCACTTCTTTCATGGCCACCATATCAGACAGTGCAATGACCATGGAGGCACCACGGAAGATATAGGTATGACCAGAAATATTCATTGGTCTTCAGAGCAATGTATACAGATCTAAGCTATGGATTAAAGAAGGGTGTGATTCATGTTTTTCTTTTTTTTTTATCTGTTAGACAAGAGCAGCTCATCTCTATAGGGCATATACACAGGTAAAAATATGATAACATTTAAAATGCGCCTTCCCTGTAATATTTATTAGGTTTCAATCAGTAAAGCGTTAATTTATAACTGCAAGTTAAAGATTCGATTTTTTTCAGACTATATATATTAGATATGAAGTTATTAATTGTACTTTGTACCGAGGTAAACAAAACAAAAGCAAACAACACAAATTGTAAATTTGTTCATCATCGCGCACATCCAATATCGTTAGTTTACCTTTGTAAGACCCCCTAATTCCTAGCTGCGGGTTGTGGTTCAACATTGTGAAAAATGTTTCAACAGGGACTTTGGCTGGTCTCACCCAGTCCAGAAGATCTTCGGCTATCTTGTTGTGAAGAACATAGTCAACAAAATCTCTTTTTTTTTTGGTACGATGAGAAAAAATAATTAATATATTTTAATGTTATTTTCATTCTCATTTTGAAAACATTTACTCCCCCCACCCCTACCCCTCATCCTTCTCTTTTTTTGATTCGGCCTCAATTTTGTTTACAACCTTTCTGATGAGATGAAAACGGCATTCGACCGTGCCACTAAACACCGGTGTCTTTACATGACAGAGGGAACATGAATTGATTACACTGTCGACGTTATTCAGTGTATATTATTATTTAAGGCTCCGTTAAATGCGTTCAGATTTTTCAAACGCATTGTGGTATAAACAAGTCGGTTTGAGAAAGAAAAGAAAACAAATTAAGCACTTTGATATTAGTCTATTTTTAGTTGATTTTTTCGTTAGACAATTTTGAGTATAACAGTCTATTTTATGGATATCATCAGTCTCTTAGTGTTTAAATGGACTACAGTTATATTGACAGTGATATGAGCATTATTTATATAAGTCAATCTACTAACCGATTTATTGCCACGTGAACTGCTCCTTTCACTGCTGTGAGATTATGTGGCGGAGTTGATAGCCATCTCTTCTTGTTGGCTCTGTGGAACGAATTAATTCAAAATCTCTCTATTTAGTAGCATCCCATAAACTTAAGTTTCACGACTACCTTCGAATGAAGTTATAAAGTGCCAGTAGTGTAACCAGATGAATAGCTCGACACAAAATATGTGGGCTTAAGTTCACACTTATAAATAGACAAAAGACGCAGGCTATCACAGTTTGTCTTTTGGGCAGGCTTCAAAGATACTCTAGGACTTATCACTGACTGAGAGCCTACTCTTCTTATATAAATAATAGCGATTTGGGTTCTGCGTTAATTTAAAAGTAAAGAGTTAACCCTTTAGTGCCCAATTTATTTTTTTTAAATTTGTATTATTATTAACATTAGATGGGAAATAAAAAAGCGAAAGTTGATTGCGCATGCTTTTCCGGTAATTTTACATCCCTCTGAGATAACGTGAATAAATACATTCACCTTTTTAGGCCAAAGTTAATAATAAGATTATAATAATGAACAAATATGGTTGATTCATATATGAATCATAGGGCACTGTAGGGTTAATACTACAGTATATAGTTTAAAATATAATCATGAAAAATCGGAGCTGCCCAAAACCAAAAATAACTTACCCTACCGATCAAGCCTAATGGGATATTACTTTATGCAAATGTGTTGCACGGTACAGCTGGTACTAGTATAATTCGTATCAAAGTTTGACAATGGGCCATCATCAAGTAACCCGGCCGAGAAATAAGATATATTACTGTTTATAGTGACATCATTATAGAAAGTACACTCAAAGTTTTACAATTTCTTTCATAATTAATTTTTTTTTCATAATTAGCTGCACCTTAAGACGCGTATAATGCAGCCCCTTAGCTTGAAAATTCTACAGCAGGGATCATGCATTCTACAGCACGGGTCAGGCATTCTTCAGCAGGGGTCAGACATTCTACAGCAGGGGTCAGGCATTCTACAGCAGGGGTCAGGCAATAGCAGGGGTGGCTAGGTAATACATTTTACTAAGTAGAAATAATAAGAGGAGGGGACAGACAAAACGCAGGGGGGGACGCCCCCCCTGTTCCCCCCACCCCCGCACGCCACGGGCCTGGTATAATGTCTTTTCGATATTAAGAAAAAGGTCACGGATACGTCAGAGGGCATGTCTAGCTGTCATCAGATAAGTTACACGTCATAATGAACGGCCATTCCCACCCCCTCGGGCTTTCTCTAGTTACGTCAAAGGGGGGGGGGGAAGAACACACAAATCAAGTGCAGATAACCTTTTGCTTCAAGTCTACATTAATGTGAGACTTATATTTACCTTCGGATTGTTACCTCCACGTCATTGGCACCATTGTAAGCTTTCAGGATTTGAACCAATTCCCAGTTCGTCTTAAGTGGAAACTCTTGTCCTGTTAAATTAATAAAATATTTCCACGTACTGTATTTCCAAAGATATTTCATGCAGATGAGTTCCGGCTCCAGAACGCTGTAATTTCCCCAAACGACATCAATTCGCTCCATAGGAACAAAGACATTCTCGAAACAGCTGGCAATGGTTGAAACAGCCTTCATAAACTGATCATCAGATTTCTTGTCCACGTGAATACAATAATAGTTTTGTGGTCTGTATATTGACCTCAGCAACCTCTCTACCATCTCAACATCTTTATAAGCCAGTATGGTGAACGCTATCGGAAAATCTTCTTCCTCAGAGGTCAAAGGGCACATTAAGTAACCCCTTTGTTTCTGAAATAGTTCACAGTTTGAGGTTAGGTTCAAATAGAATTGATCAGACAACATAGTTGTGTTCATTGTTTTTAAGTAGTTTTGAGCAAATACTATTTCATCATGGTCTCCTGAGAACAGTTTTCTGCAGTTCACGTTCGGAACATGAAATATGTCCTCCATTTTATCCAGTTGTCTTCCTAGACAGGTGAAGTTTGACTGCGGTCTGCTGGACATCGTCTGCTCTAACTCGCTTGTACTTCGATATAAATCAATTAATTGATCAGATTTTCTAATCAATTGATTTACACTCACAGAATTCGCAAGCTTTGAGTTTGTGTCTCTCCCTATATGAACTGTCTCTGGTGAATTTCCGATCATTTCACTATTTAAATTTTCTAGGGAAGTTCCTTTATTATTCCTGCTGACAATATGCACCACGTTGCTCCTGTTTTTATAATAAACATAGCGATCGGAATCTTTCCTACACCACAAGTGAGTGTTAGAGAATATAAAAAATACAGAAATTGCACATGGTGCAATTAATATTAGTTTTGGCAAACTAGGCCTAAGAAAGGTATTTCTCCACTTGCATCTCATCTTTAATATTTTCAAACTTGAGGTTACCTACAAACACAAGATATAAATACAAAATGTTCGTCTTCATGTTTTTTTTTAATTTATTAAGATTTGTAAAAATAACTGGCATGATTTTTGGCATTAATTCCATTTTTCAATTTCTAATGAGTGTTAAAATATAGAATGTAATGAAGTTTATTTTATTAATTTTTTTAGAGTTTATAAACACCCGCTTTGTCTGACGGTTTTACGTTTCTTATCTAGGCTGTGTTTTTTGTTTTTGGAAATTTGAAATCATTTTCCATTAACTTCTCAAAGTCCAAACAATTTGGCATATTTTTTTTTTATTCTCGACGAGAGTACATTATAGAAAGACTTTTACGTCTTCTAATGAAATTCTTACTGTTCCAAAAGTTTAAGAGAGCCAGAAGTTTAGAGAGTAAGAAGTTAATTACATTTTGATAATTTTGTTAATGTTAATATAAAGTAACGCGACGGATGGCCGAGTTGTGTAGATACTTAACTGTTGACCTGAGAGTACTTGGTTCGATCCTCGGTTAAAACAAAGGGAATTTCACAATGTGAAATTTGTTTAAAATTCGTCCCAAAAGTCCACCCAGCTTTAAATGACTTACATTGGGGAAGTAAAGGCGGCTGGGCGTTGTGCTAATCTCAAACTGCCTTCATATGCCTAGACTATAGAAACATATCAGTTCTACATTTTATCAAATGCAATCCGAACATTGGGTCAAGACAACTTTACTAGTTATAAAGTAGGAATATACGAAAATTGACTAAAGTTTATCATGTTGTTAAAAATACAAATCGAGAATATCTAGAAGTCAGTAAAAGAAATGTAAAATAAATGTGAGTAAAAATTAAGTAAAGTATTTCTATATTGATTTATAGAATTAAAACGCATTGATATATTATTTTAATCGAAGTTAATTTCAAAATATTTACACTCAACTGTTTAATCCACTGAAATGCAAAAAAGTTTGTTTTTTTTCCTTTCCCTTTGTTCGACGAAGAATGAAACGAAATGGCAGCTTTTGACTATGAAATAATATTTTACCCTGAAATGAAACCAGGCTTAAATTACAGTTTTCCTCTCCACTATCAACTACCCTCTAGCAATATTATATAATTTTTTTTAAATTTATTATTGTACTCACTGACATGGATCGAATGTCTTATGAATTTCAGCATACATTTTTACCTCCATTAAAACCACGCTCTATCAACATAGGTGTACATTAAACTAAGGTGTACAATAAACGAAGATGTATATCAAACTAAGATGTTCATAAAACAAAGGTTACATTAAACTAAGGTGTACAATAAACTAAGGTGTACAATAAACTAAGGTGTACACTAAACAAAGGTGTACAATAAAGTAAGGTTTACATCAAACTAAGGTGTACAAAAAACTAAGTGTGCAATAAACTAAGGTGTACATTAAACTAATGTTACATTAAACTAAGCCTACTGAGGTGTAAACTAAACTAATGTGTATATTAAACTAAGGTGTAAAATAAAAAAAAAAGTGTACATCAAATTAAGGTGTACAAAAAAACTAAGTGTACAATAAACTAAGGTGTACATTGAACTAATGTTACATTAAACGTAGCCTACTTAGGTGTAAACTAAACTAAGATGTACATTAAACTAAGGTGTACAAAAAGCTAAGGTGTAATAAACTAATGTATCCATTAAGTTACAATGTATGTAAATACATTTTTTTTTCAGTAATAGTTTCCTTAGTGATTTTACAGTGTACATTAAAAAAGATCTTAACATCGATACCATTTAAAAATTAAACATATTTATATTATCGTCGACATTTGATTATTGGCGACAATTAACAATTACAAATATGTATCTAATCATCGACTTATATAAAAATGTAAAAAAAGAATATATTTATCCCTACAGTGCCCAATTTATTTTTTTTATATGTGTACTATTATTAACATTAGATGGGAAATAAAAAGCGAACGTTAATTGCGCATGCTTTTCCGGTAATTTTACATCCCTCTGAGATAACTTGAATAATTACATTCACCTTTTTAGGCCACAGTTAATAATAAAATTATAATAATGAACAAATATGGTTGATTCATATATGAATCATGGGGCACTGTAGGGTTGACTTATTACATCGATATGTGTTGTGATGTGTCATTGTGTGACTTGCTGTCTCGAAACATAGTCGAGTCGTGTGAAACCGAGTTTAATACAAACTTTTGATAATGATATTGATTAAAACAAATGTTATAATTGTGTATACTACATTTTTTTCATATTATTAGTTTGTATCAGTGGGCGAGAAGCAGTTATTAATAATATTAAACAAAATACTTTAATACCCCATCCCCATGGCTTCGGCACTTAGTCTTAGTATTTCTCTATTTAAACACTGTCTAAATCTAAAATGTTTCACAAATAGTTATTTTTGTGATTTACTACATTATTTTTTCCAGCATGATATAATTCACTTTTCTCTTTAAATTTTAATAATTTTTTTCACAATAAAACAAATATTTTATAAAATTTCATTGTTTTAGTAATTGAATGGGTGTCGTCAAGGCATCCATTTTGTATTTTTTACAACGCGTTTTTTGAGAAAGTGCATCAAAAACGCAGACACGCACGACAGACGACGTGCCGGTCTGTGTTATCGCTCTTAAAGATTGGTTCGTGACGTCACACGGTTTTCATACGACTGACGCATGACGCATGCGTCAAAGAAAACGCAGCGGTATGTTTTGACTCTTAACTTATAAAAGACGTGACTTTTTTTAGTGGTTATGATATGAGAAAACTTAAAATTGTAAATGTTATAGAATTTTCGTGTCAAAGACTGTGGTAATTTAACTGAATTCAAATTTATTTCATGTTTAGTTTTCTGCTGTACTAGTTTGCTTGTTTTTTTTTACTCCGGTTCAAGTAATTAGCCTACTAAGACTAATTATATAAGTCTAACATTAGTAACATATTATGTCATATTAGGTACTTCGATGACGATGAGAAAATTCAAAACAGTAATATAAAAGTTTAATAGGTTTAATTCGATAGAGCTGGTTGCAAGCTTTCCAATGATACCACACTTATTGTTCTATGTCTTTTAGAACAGATGTTATAATTTTTTTCAGGTATAAAAAAAAAGGGGGGGGGGTCACTTTTACATAACATAAGGAATATAAAAAAAAAACTTTGACCAAAGTCTCAATGAGCTGCAGATAAAATTGCACAGTTTTTTATCTATAGAATGTATATACTCCAAATTTCCAACATAAATACTTTGATGTGTTTTGTTTATTGTCCAGTATTAATAAAGGTATTAAAAAATAAACAAAACAAAAATATTTTTATTTAGAATTTGAAGGCCGAGACTTGCCAAGAAAAACATTGTTATACTAAAAAAACTGTAACTACTAAAGCTGCAGGCCTCAAATTTTCAATTTAGATCCTTGAGTGAAAGTTAAGTAATGTACATTATCATATCACTAATCAAGCCTTCATTTAAAAACAAAAACTTATCTTTTTTTAATTTGATGGTCAAGATTAACATTTTAATGCTAAAAATTTCTTTTAACTTTTGAACCATGAAAGATGGAAGCCTGCAACTTTCAATTTAAATACTTTAATGAATGATGATTAATGTGCCTTATTAAGAAAATTTTGATCTTGAAAAAAAAATTAAAACATTTTTTTTTAATCTGACGTCAGCCGAGAAGGAATTTTTATTATAGAAAATGTAAAACTTTTAAGCTATTTAAGTTATAGGCTTCAATCTTTTTTTTTTATTATTCAAAACAGTACAATGAGGATAATTAACTCAAGGCATGGTATTGATTTTAAACATTTTATTTTCATTGCCATTTATTATATTTGGTGCATAAGAAAAGAATACATGATCAGAATTTTCTGCACCTATTTTTTTAAAACACTTTCAAGTTTCACTTAAAGTTCCCATTTGTCAACTAAGTCATTTCTGGACATCTGTATCTGCATGAATATTATTACTATTAGTCTAATACTAACACCCTCTCTTAAAAACTAAACTAGACTAGACTATTATGTATTATCCAAGTAGACATTATTTAACAAAAAAATAGTAATATTATTCTTAAGTCTTTCATTGTAGACCTAATTACAAATAAAATGGGTTACTAGAGTAAAAAAAAAAATTTTCTTGATATATGTTGACTAATGTTGACTTTTAAAACTTATTATTCTTCTAATACTACTTCTCAAGTTTAATTGTCTCTTATACTAGCAACTAGTTATTAGTAAACATTAGTTGGCTAATTTACATACTGTTTGGTAGTATAATCATTTTAATCATCATTTAGTAATAAGAAAACAATAATAATTCTGAATACCTAGAGTTAGAGAGATTCATTTCAATGCTTTTATATTTACTTTCTCAAATAATGTTAGGCCTATCAGTATTTGCTAATGATTTTTATGGCTTATTAAAAATACTTAGTATTTTACTCTTATTTTATTTTTCTTGATATGTGTTGACTTTGGACTTTGTAAACAACCAAACATTAACATAACTATAACATTCTTAATTGACATATATTTCAGCTTAACACAACTATTTTTGTTGGCTTTTCACTTTGTAAACAAAACATTCTTCTACTTATGACCTAAATTATAGCTAATTATAATGTAATAGAGAATTATAACAATATATATTACATTTGTATTCATACTAATCATAAAAAAACAATGAAATTTAGGGTTTTTTTTTTCTACTAAAACACTTTTTTTTTTACTGTTTCCTTAGTCCATGGTTGTGGCAATGATCACAGTTAAATTGAATGTTTAGAATTAGCATGTTTTTTTGTTATATATATACCTTACCTACTTTGCAATCTTTTTTATAGGCTTTTAATTTTATTACAGTAACTCTCAGGTGGTGTGGCAGACCAATTCTGTGTTTTGGGAAATTTATTATCAATTATCACCTTCACGAAGACCAATCGATTTGAAATTTCTAAAACTTGTGTATTCTTGATGACAATACACTATTATAGAATGTTTGTGTCTATTTATAAAATTCTTATGGAGCCCAAAGTGAATTAATTTTTTGATAGTGTTTATATAAAGAGGGACGGATGGCCGAGTGGTGTAGATACTCGACTGTCGAACTGAGAGTCCTGGGTTTGATCCACTGTAAGAACCATGTGAACATTTTCCAGGTGAAATTTGTTTCAAAGTCGTCCCACAAGTCCACCCAGCTTTAAATGGGAGCCTGACTTAAGTTGGGGAAGTAACAGCAGCTGGGCAAGGGATATAGCAGAATGGCATCTCAAGTTTTGCATTAGTTTATGAATTTAATGAGTTTTGAAGCTGTTTTTTTTAGTCTGGTGTGCTATTTTTAATGTTGTATATAAACTTTACCCACAAAAGAAAGGGAAATTCTTTTAACAATATAATAGAATGTAAAACTACTAAATTTGAGAGTTTTGTTATTCCACTATGTACATCACTTATTATTTTATACTAACTACACAAACAAAAACAAGATAATTACTTTCGACACTAAAAAGTATAAATATTGATTAAATAAAAGCGTGGCCGCCAGAATAAAAATTAAATAACTGAATAAATTTATTTAAATGTTTGTATGATCTAAGCTATTTTATTAAAAGTATTTTTAAAAAGTTTTTTTTTACATTTTTTAAAATGCAAAACAACTATTAAACACAAAAGTATTTTTACTTTTTATTGCTAATTAAAATGTGTGCTGTTCCAAATCATAAAGATGCAATTTATCATTCAATTATTTTTTTTACTTTGAAATGTTGTCATTAAAAAAAGTTATTTCTGTGCCTTTAAGAATACATGTATAACCAAAAAGAATTCTATATGGTTTTAGTTGACAATACATACTATCTCTAGAACCTTTTATGGCATGAGAAATTGAATACTTTTTATGATCAAAGGATTAAAAAAAATTGTTTTCAAGATATCAAAAGCCTACAACTATTTTAAAATAAAGCATTTTTGTAATTCAGAAAGTTTTTAGTTCTAAATAAAAAAAGACAACTCCTGCATCCTATGTTTGACTGTTTATATTAAAAGATATTACACACTACTTAGCTCAATAAAAGAGCTGTGTTTTTGCATGACTCAAAAATGATATGATAATTTTAAAAATAAAGATGCCTAATAGTATTAGTTGATAAGCATTAGAATATCTTTACTTGTAAGGATATTTAAAGTCTTTCATCTGAGATTCTGTTATTTCTTATTTGGAAATCTGTTTGGATTACAATGAGTGCTTTGGATTACAGGCTTTTTTATATATTAGTAGCCTAAGGGGAGGCTTAATTTAGCTCTTAGTAGTCTTATAGAGCTGAATTTGGTGCTTAGTTGAATAGTATTTGTATAATTTAAATAGATACGAAGTTACTGTCACCGAAAGTTATTTGGTTGTTAAAAGTACATCATTTCTCTATTTTGATACTATAATCATACTATAATGATAGCATTCTTTCTATAATTAAGATTGGCTATATATATTAATGAATATATATATATATATATATATATATATATATATATATATATATATATATATATACAGGGGCATAACCAGGAGGGAGAGAGTGGGAGTTCCAAACTGACTCGAATGCCCCACCTGGCCCCCAAACATTTTTTTACATTAAATATTAAGTACATTATTTCATATCATGATGTAGAAAGTCCAAATACAGGGACCCCCAAAGAGGTCAAGCCCCCTCCAGGTCCTCCCAGTTCCTAAGTTTAGAACTGTATATCTATATATAAGTATAGAACTAGAACAGGGCTTCTTAAACTATGGGTCGCGACCCCATT
This sequence comes from Bulinus truncatus, assembly GCA_021962125.1. Taxonomy (NCBI): domain Eukaryota; kingdom Metazoa; phylum Mollusca; class Gastropoda; family Planorbidae; genus Bulinus; species Bulinus truncatus. The sequence goes on along the minus strand of JAGDYQ010000017.1, from coordinate 2,224,249 downwards.
TAGGGTCGCGTAGCAAAATTCTGGGGTCGCGAGAGATAAAAATACAATTTAACAGAAAATGTTTTTTAACTTGTAAAATATTAATTTATTTTTCTTTTATATTTGTATGGGGTCGTCAAGAAACTCGCAATCATAAATGGGGTCATGAATTACAAAAGTTTAAGAAGCCCTGAACTAGAATAATGCTGTTCCTGGTTAAATGAATAAATAACTTGATTACTTAACCCTACAGTTCCCCATGATTCATATATGAATCAACCATATTTTCTCATTATTGTAATCTTATTATTAACTTTGGCCTAAAAAGTTGAATGTATTTATTCATGTTAACTCAGAGGGATGTAAAAGTTGTTTAGGTGAGTGCAGTCAATTTAAGAGAATTTTTAGCTGAACTGTGTAGGTCAGTGAGCATACTTTAGAAAACGCACGTCGTGGCAGTGTGTTTTGCCGAAAAACGACACGACAATGGCCTGTCGTGTCTAGTACGTCAAACGTGCGTTTGACGCACCGTCGTGTTGGTATATTTTGACTCTTAGAATTTGTATCGAAATTTTCAATAGCAAGTTCAAAAGATTACAATGAACAACTCACTTCTTAGAATTTCCAATGTAACACTTATATATTTGTTTTTTTTTTAAACCATGTATGGGTTGATAAAGATAAAACAAACATAATTGTTATAAGAATTAAAATTATAGTCAAATATTCGCTTTATAACTTTATCTGGAAATGCAATATTTAATTCATAAGTAACGCGGATAAATTCCATTGGGATTGTTGGCAAGTCTGAGATGCCCAATCGGAGATTTGAGGGAACTAAATCGAATGGTGACTTTGGAAAGCTGACATTAAACTGATATGTCAACCAAAATTTGAAGCTCTTGAATCGAACATATTGTGATCCATTATTAAATGAATGTCATGAAAAAAAAACTAATTTTCAACTAATCGGTTCTCGGCTTCTTGTGCTGCCCATAGTTGGAATTTGGTTTAACACATACTTTAACACATACTTATAATTCAAAAAAAGATATGAACGTAATAACATATCTAAATCAGAAAGGGAGTCATACATTTTATTTACACATCAAACATAACATATATAAGGATACTTCGTCCAATACAATGGTTTGTTATCACCGTAAAGTATGTCGTGCATCAACATTATATATGCAAGTATACCTCATCTTATACTATTGGTTTGATATCACGAAATAGAGTATCGTGTCTTGTGAAGTCATGCTACAGGGTGTCAACCTGAAAGAGTCATGCTACAAAAGTTATGTTGCAGGAGTCATGCTACAGAAGTCACGCCACAGGAGTCTCGCTACAGGAGTCACGCTACAGGAGTCACGCCACAGGAGTTACGCTACAGCAGTCACGCTACAGGAGTCACACCACAAGAGTCTCGCTACAGGAGTCACGCTACAGGAGTCATGCTACACGAGTCACGCCACAGGAGTCACGCTACAGGAGTCACATCACAAGAGTCTCGCTACAGGAGTCACGCTACAGGAGTCATGCTACAGGAGTCATGCTACAGGAGTCACGCTACAGGAGTCACGCTACAGGAGTCATGCCACAGGAGTCATGCCACAAGAGTATTGTATCGCTTTACTACTTGTGTACAGGAAGGCAGACTTACGTCAGTTAAGACCCAAAGGGCAAAAAAAAATATTGGAACCCTTAAAAAAGGGTTTACCATTGGGGGGGGGGGCTATTGCGGGGCCCATAATTATTGGAAACACTGGGCGCGAGCCCTCTGGGTCCTTCCTTAAAATTCCACCTATGCTTGTGTAACGAAATAGTCGGCAGGAATATTGAGTACGTTCATTAAACATCGTGTTTATTATGCAGATAGAATAGAAATTATGGCACAACGATTCTATGTGAGATTTTTTTATTTATTGTCCATTACGTTTCTATCTATCTACAACTCTATCTATCTATAACTCTTTCAATCTATACATCTATCTATTTGTAAATCTATCTATCTATAAATCTATCTATCTATGACTATCTATAACTCGAGCTATAAGTCTTTATATAACTCTATCTATCTATAACTCTATCTATAAGTAGAGTTGCCATATTTTTCACGGACCAACCGGGACAGTTCTGTCTTTTTTACTTTAGGTTTAGAGATGTCGGTTCCGGGTCGGGGGGGGTATGAAAACAGTAATGTAAAAAACACTTAAAATATAGAATAGATAATCTTTGTTATTTTATTCATAATGGTATACAAACATGATATTTTTACAAAACAAAACAGTTTTCTTCTTGTTGTACCACACGTATTTTTCACTTCTGTAAATTTGTATTACTGTGTTACTTACCAAAATGTTACTGCTCACACAAGAGCAGATTAATCATTCTCTGATCTAATAATTTTGCTCAATTATTTCCAAGAAACTGTGCCCTGAATCTAAACCGGGACAATTTCAACAACCGGGCGGGACACTGGGACAACCCAGTATAACCGGGGCTGTCCCGGCCAAACCGGGACGTATGGCAAGCCTATCTATAAGTCTTTATATAACTATCTATCTATAACTTTATCTATAACACTATCTATCTATAACTTTATTTATCTCCCTTTCAGCCAGCTCACTAAATTTGAAAATATTGTAAATTGAGTTAAAGATTTTAAGACATAGTCTCCATACAGACAGAGAGAGAGAGAGAGAGAGAGAGAGAGAGACTAACCAGAAAGCCTACAAAACAACCATAATAATGAATGACAGTGACAACCATTGTTAAACAAATATTCACTTGTACAATTTATTTCTTTGTAAAAAAAAAAGTTTATCTTACCAGTTTAATTTAGTCTTTGTATTTTTTGATAACGTCATTGGTTTTTAATGCTTGACCGGATGTTTGGCAGCACACAAATATAAATAAGGATATTTCTACTGTAAATAAAACAAATCACAGTATTAAAGTTTTAAATGTAGTTATTATCTTTTCAACTAATTGGATTTGTAGATAGACACAGTTTTTTTTTTCTTTTTTTTAAAAAAAAGCAAATAATATAAATTATAATTTGAATATTATCTAGTACTAATTGAAAGAGATTTTTAATATTTATTATTATTAACTTACTATTTACTTTATCTTATGGTCAGAAACAACAATAGATCATTGTAAACAAAACTTATTGAAATGTGGTACTAAATAGTACATTAAAAATACGTGATAAATTTATTGAATATTTTTCTTTGTGAATCATCAGTATTGTGATATTAAATATAAAGATGCAACGAAAGACAAAAAAAAATAGTTACCCAGCATTGACTGTTATAATTCTCTCACCTTGTGTTTTTCTACTAAAAATGTTAAAGCAAAAATATTTATGCCAATGCTTCACGCTTGGTTGAATAATGCAGAATTGAGTAATATTGACATACGAACATCTGTCGCTCAATTGTGTACTAAAAGCTGAAATTAAAGGGTTTATCTAGGAATGTATAGACATGTTTACATGTATATATATATATATATATATATATATATATATATATATATATATATATATATTAGGGTGGGTCAAAAAAAATTTTTTTATTGAAACATTATTAAAACGTTGTTACATCATGGTAGTACATGGAATATGTACAAATATTTGAAAACTACATAGTTTTACTACTCCCAGCTTTTGTTCGAAATTTTAACCATATTTACTGTGAGTTTTTTGTGACTGAACATGTTAAATTTGTGACCTAGGCTATTCAAAAAAGAAATGATATGCATATAAAATGAATGTTTTATCTTTATAACCTTTTTTATGAATAACTAATTAGTTCAGACAACTGGGATAAGCATTGCATCCATTTTTTTCTCAATTTAACTGGTGTACCATGTATTCATTATCGGATCACGCATAGTTGTTTTATTTCATTTTTGATTAATTTTTCAACTATTTTATTTAGTTTTTCTATGAATATGAGTTCTTCTACAAGAAGTGCAACTGTACATTCTGTGTTTGGGTCAGCAGCTGAATTGCCTAAAAGACAACTTCCAACCAGTGAAGAAGTTTTCAAGGCTATAAGTGGATGCTTAAAATGGAACAATACAATCATAGCCTTCATTCATGAGCGCACGCATGAGCGCATGAAGTTAAACAATTTTATGACCAGGCTAGTATCCCCACAAATGACATTACCAGTATAATTTTTCGAGTAAAAAGACTTATAGCCAAAGGTCATGAATTTGAGAAATATTCAGATATAAAGCGATCATCAGTTACTTTTCAAGAGGGGTACAATTCCTTCAAAAAATTATTTGACATTTGTCCATGTAAATGTTTTGATGCAGGTGTTAGGGATAGAGGAGACTGTAAATGTCCACAATCAGTAATAATTCCTGTGCTTGAGTGGGCATTTTGGGTGGATCAAAAGATGGCAAGAAATATGTTCATAGACAATGTTGACAAGCAAACAACAAAAATATTACAAAATCGACAAAAAAGAAAACATTCATTGATGCAGGGTGGCGATCAGATAGGAACCACAAATGATAATGTCAATGATGAGAAAGATAATGATATTCCAGATCAGGATGCTGAAGATGATGAACTACTTGATGCAGACTTCTCCAGCGATGAGGAATGTTCCAAATAACAAAACAGATATCAATATGAAGAATTATGCAAAGCAGTGGATCGATGTAAACTAAGCTATAGGGATACATGTCTTATCGTTAATGCTTTGTTGAAGGACTTAATCATGTTAACACCATCTACAGCTCTGGATCCAGCAAAGATGCGTCGACATAGATAGATCAGCCAAGGAACATACTGATGAGAGCAAAGATGGTTAACAAAAGCGAACAGGATTTTTGCGATCCATCTTGTCAAAGTGGGGCTAGAAATTTTTTCTATATGATACAACTGCTTCAGAACCTTGATACTGCTGATCAATCTATTATATTGCCTGTATTGGAAAATAACTGCTACTTTGCACATCCAGAAAACATTCTATTGGCTGCAGTTAGGACAATGATGAAGAAATTGGAAGGTATGCAGTAAATAAAATCATAACAGCACGACATAAACCAGCTCCATGCAGAGAGAATTTTTCAACAAAAATGACATAATCCTGAATATTGTAGCTAAATCATATGATCAGATGATTAACTGGGATCTTTGTGAAGTGATATCCCCTTCTCTGCTGGAATGTATTTGTGATGATGAACTTAAACGCAACAACCCAATCATACTGGATCAAATTCCCTGTCACTCTCAAGCTGTTGAAAGAACAATTAAAGAAGTTACTTCTGTTAGTTTGAAAGTGTACGGACATTTCAAACTGTACGGACATAGCTCTCGACATGGGATGGTTTTGCAAACAAAGAAATCAAGGGATGTTCTTACGAAAGTTGAAAGCAAAGGAAGTTTCCTGGGACAATCCATAAACAGTATTATTCATATCTACATTGTATATTTTGCATGAACGATTTATAGATTTGTACAATTTTATATTACTTATACCAAACATTCTAAATGTTGTAAAATGTCATACGTTTGGGGGGTGGGGTACGGGGTCAAAGCAAAATTTTTTTTATTATTAAAGTTTAAGACATTTTAATATCTTAGAAATGATATAGAAGATTTCAGATTTTAAAATAATTTTGTTAAAAAAAAATATTAACATATTGATATTTGTAGGTGCGACATGCCACCATCTTGAGATTTATGACCTTTTTGTGGCAAATATTTCTGAAATATTTATAGACTGATTCATATAGAATGTACATTTTTATAATCAGAAAAGCTTACTTTAAGGAAAGTCAAAGTACTTTTTTGATAATGTAATAAATAATTTTTTAATGATTTTTTTTTAATTTTGTATGGTAAAAATAAGCAAAAATGCTAATTTTGAAAATTAAAAAAAAATACAAGGACTTAAAATTTCTTAAAAAGCCTCTGACATTCTATAAATGCACCTCTTCTACATAAAATTTAAATGTTTTATCAAAATCTGACATGTGGTTTTTGAGATTTTCTTGCCACAGTGAAGCAAAATGTCAAATATATTTTTTCAGAGAAAAATGACTTTTAAGTTTTTAAATTATTGAAGTTTCTGAATGAGTAACATTCTGAAAATACATTTTAATTGATCTAAAAAATATAATATTTTTCTGCATTATAATTAATTCATAGTTATTATTGACATGTTTTAGTATCTAAAAATGTTAAAAAAAAAAAAAAAAATTATTTTTTTAGACATAGTGCATTTTTTTTCGCCCCGTACCCCCTTGAAGTCAAAGTTGGGAGTGGAAGTCATTATCTGATTTTTACAAATGTTACATTTTTACAATCCGTAGGACCATAGGCAACTTTTTGAATATGTTTCAAATTCCCAACTCCAAAAAAAATTTTTTGACCCACCCTAATATATATATATATATATATATACATATATGTAACATAAGTTTACCGTTTAAAGAGAAAGAAAAGAAAGAGAGTAAAAGAGAGACAGATAAAGATTGTTAAATGTGGTATTAAAAAAAATGCAATTTCTAAAACAACAAAATTATGTTTATTAATGTAAAAAGTAATGAAATTATGATTTCTTTGGCCAAGTTGTTTTGGCTAAATTTTGGGCTAACTGTTTAACAATCAAAAAAAGAAAAAAAAAGTCTTCAAGTCAAAACCAAACGCTTCTTTGGCCTAACATGTGGACAGCCATTGGATGAACGAAATGAAAATATAAGACATGCTAAATAATTTCATACAAAAAAAAAAAACGTTCATTAAGAAATGATACTTACAACATGGTTTCTGTCCCATAGGCTGGGAGGATGTTTGTACAGATGATGAGTGATGTATGATTGTTGCATCATTCAATGTCAGCTTATTTATGTATGTAAACACTAGCGGGAAAAGCCTGCTGCAGCTGGCTAAACGATATCCGACAGAATGAAGAATAATATTTTATAAATTTCTTTGATATTTCTTTCGTATTCTGTTCATTGCAATAAAGGGCACATGTTCCTATCTATTGCAGTATTTAGTATATTTCTTTGTTGTCCCTTCTGTTCATTGTAGGAAGGACGTACAGTGAGAAACCATCAACAGAAGTCAATACATACAACCAATGCTTTTAAAAAATAAATGATCTTTATTCAAATTTAGTTCAAGGGTTCTCTCTCTCTCTCTCTCTCTCTCTCTCTCTCTCTCTGTATATATATATATATATATATATATATATATATATATATATATATATATATATATATATTGCATGATTATAATACTGTCAATTATTTCTTATTTCCCACCACTGCAAACATTGCCTAAAGAATAATTACCTTTTAGAATAATTCAACACTACAAAGGGACAACAAAGAAATATAAGAAATGCTGCAATAGAAAAGAACATGTGGCCTTTATTGCCTTAAACAGAATATGAAAGAAATAACAAAGAAATGTATAACATTCATCTACAGATCAGTTACGTGGCTTGGTTTCAAGGGGGCGGGGATCTACTTCGGACTGTCCACCAGGGCTCGATTTACCGCCGGCACTGAGAACCGTCATCCCCGGGCTCTGCTTTAGCTAATATATCCCAGCCGGGGATGAAATCAATGATATTTAACCCCGGCTCTGCTTTAGCTAATATATCCCAGCCGGGGATGAAATCAATGATATTTAACCCCGGCTCTGCTTTAGCTAATATATCCCAGCCGGGGATGAAATCAATGACATTTATCCCCGGCTCTGCTTTAGCTAATATATCCCAGCCGGGGATGAAATCAATGACATTTATCCCCGGCTCTGCAGACTTTATTTTTTTTTATCCCCGTCACTGGTTTTTTCTTAAATCTAGCACTGCTGTCCACCTGCGGTAGATAACCATTTCCGGCGGCATTAACTTTATGAGTGGACAGAGCATCTACCCTGTGCCTGGCCGAAATACCCCAAATTCGGTGCCTGCATCAGGAGACCACGGAGTCACCTATGAACAAGAAACTCATCACTCCAGTTGAGATATTTCCAGGTCTGTACCCGGTATGGACCATCGATCATGAAGGTGTCACATCGGTCTATTATGCTTCAGCCTTAGGAAATTTCAAGATGATACAGCATCTTGTGAAAATGTCAGATGACCCCCAAAACAACTGGGACAACTACATTCTAAGTTCTTTACGGCATATAGAGGGTCAACCGCCCAAACGACTGGTCATGCGCCATCAATGTAGTTGTTCGGCCGGAAGCTTCAATTACAGTGCGACCTTCTGTTCAGGCTCCCCAAAGACACCCCAGCCACAAAGGCTGATTACGCTGATAATCTCAAGTCTCAACTGGAGCTAATTCGTTCCTCCGTGAGGAAAAATATACGAATTGTCAGCGACGCCATGAAAAGACCAGATTTTTATGAAGACCTAATTCCCTGGTGAAGATTGATCTGTCTTAGACGGACAGAACTAAAAGGGGGGCAGTGTTGTAACTCTAAGAAAAGCATAATTGTTGCCTTAAAATGTACCACGACTGCGCCATTGTATCACCTGGACAGGTGTTTAAAATAAAAAAGATGGGGTGAAACAACAGTCGCTCCATCCCCTCCTCAACTGGCGCTAGCATCATGACGATTCAATGACAGACCAGTCACGTGATCTGATTTAAAAGGGGGGGGGCGAGTATCTACTTCGGACTATAAAATATAGGTTAGTAAACAGAGAAAATGTGGACAGTTAGTTATGTTTAGACAGTGGTTTACTTACCAGTGACGTAACACGTTTGACTCGATTGAAGTTGCTTACATGTTGGATGTATTTGTCAGTTTAGTGGTAGATTAAAAAGTTCAGTAGTTTAGTAATAAATAATTAATATTAGTGCAATTATTGAACCCATGTGTCATGTTTGTGTCATCCTATATATAACTACAATAATATCATTAAATAAATATTTCTCAATGAAACTTTGTAGACGTACATATAAATGGTCCTTCTAAATATGACCAATTGAGTGTAATGAAAAAGATTGAAAACCGCATCATTTGTCACATATACTTTTAGAAACGCATTTTTCAAAAGCATAATATTCTATGAAAACTGGTCTAAAAAACTGTGTCAATAGCTAAGTGATTATTGAACTTTATCAAGAATACCACATTATACTATTATATTTCTAAATATGCACACAATGTGTTTACAAAGACAAATACCCTACGATTTTTCCTAAATTATGGTAACAAAAGTCGGAAAAATCAATGTCGTAAAATGTTGGATTTCTACATTCCTACTAATGTAAATTGAAATAATGTTATTTTTAAACCAAAACCCATCCTTGAGCTGCACAAGAAACTGCTCACCGTTTACAGATGTAGAATGAATTGTATAGACATTAGACCATTGAAAAAGCGTGTACTGTGGAAATATAACATCAGCGTAGAACATTAGACAATTGCCCAAGGCAAATTAATCTTAACTCCAAACAATAGTGTGCAATTCTATCTGTTTGAGATAAATGAACTGTAGCAATAAATATCCATATTAATTATATCCATTGTAGAAAGGACGTACAGTAAGAAACCATCAACTGAAGTCAATACATAAAAACAATGCTTTTTAAAAAAGCTCTTTATTCAAATTAGTTCAAGGGTTCACTCTTTCGCTCTCTCTCTCTCTCTCTTTATATATATATATATATATATATATATATATATATATATATATATATATATATATATACTGCATGATGATAATACTGTCAATTATATCTTATTTCCCAGAACTGTAAACATTGCCTAAAGAATACTTACCTTTTAGATTAATTCTACACTACCAAATATTAATTATCGACTTGAATATATTAAAATTAGGCATTGTCTTTGAGTATACATAAGTGTTATAATTTCAGCTAGATGTAAGTAACTACAAATATATTACATTTTGACACGACAGAGGATTCTGATCGATAAATCAGGATAAGAAAAACCTATATAATATAAAAATTATTTTATTCGGATGTTTAAAAGAACTAATTTTTGGAACATTATATATTAAATATGTAAATACCAACATGATTATTAAATATTGTAACACAATGTTCTACTAGCTGATATTTTTGAAGATGACCGCTTGCAACACGTCGACCATATACATGATCTGTACATATATATATATATATATATATATATATATATATATATATATATATATATATATATATATATATATACAGTCGATTCCGCTTAATTGGGACACATCGGGACCGAAGCTTTTTGTCCCAATTAAGCGGCTGTCCCAATTAAACATACACATTTACTATTGGCTTCTTGGTTTGGTTTCTTTGAGATTTGTCCCAAAAAGCGACTGTCCCAACTAAGCGGTGTCCCAATTAAGCGGAATCCACTGTATATATATATATATATATATATATATATATATATATATATATATATATCAATTATATTTTTTGTCCATGCTGTATACTGTTAACAATCCCAAGAAAGCTCCCACCTAAAATCAACTCTGACACCCACAGAAGACTTCTGCACCACCCCATCCACCCAAAGCCAATAGAAATGTAATATTTTTTTTACATTATCACATGATTCTATTACATTATTACAGCATACTTGATTCTATTAAATTATTACAGCATACTTGATTCTATTACATTGTTACAGCAAACTTGATTCTATTACATTAATACAGCAAACTTGCTTCTATTACATTATTACAGCAAACTTGCTTCTATTACATTATTACAGCATACTTGTTTCTATTACATTAATACAGCAAACTTGCTTCTATTACATTTTTACAGCAAACTTGCTTCTATTACATTATTACAGCATACTTGTTTCTATTACATTAATACAGCAAACTTGCTTCTATTACATTATTACAGCAAACTTGCTTCTATTACATTATTACAGCATACTTGTTTCTATTACATTAATACAGCAAACCTGCTTCTATTACATTTTTACAGCAAACTTGCTTCTATTACATTATTACAGCAAACTTGCTTCTATTACATTATTACAGCATACTCGCTTCTTTTCAATCAATATCAACAAAAAAATAAGCTGTAGCCATTTATATCGTTTACCTCCCCTTTAGTTATATATAAATATTCAAAATGTGGTAGTAACATCAAATCTATTTTACCCCCAATCAATACATGTCATGGGATCGAAAATTTCGACTGTGTACTTTTCCTAGCAATCTTACTTCATATGATAAATGTAACATGTGTCGGTAAAATAAATAAAAAAAAATTAATCCCTTATTAATCGGATTAAGCATTTTTTTTTTTTGGTGGCGTACATTTTCTGTCTTTGGGTCAGGGAATGTCCACCGAAGATTTACACGTTGCTTATGACGTCACAAAGGTGCACTATTTTATTAACTATCTGGGATTCGCTGTTAGTAAATCGCGAAAAAAAAAATAGAAAATATGTTGTTGTTGTTTTTTTCTATGCGAATTTTTCAACCGGAATTAATTATTGTGATTATTTCGAAATTTTTTTTTATAATTGCGATTTCAATTACATTGTTTTAAAACGACAGAGCCTTTTCAATAAAAATAAAAAAAATTTGGCGAAACAGAGGCGACCAAAGAAATTATTATGCAGAGGGGAAAAAAAAGGAATGCAAATTCACGTGGAGAGAAAGTCAGAAAAGCGTTTTATGGAAGCTGTTTCTGTCCATGTCATCTGTTTTATGGAAGCTGTTTCAGTCCATGTCATCTGTTTTATGGAAGCTGTTTCAGTCCATGTCATCTGTTTTATGGAAGCTGTTTCAGTCCATGTCATCTGTTTTATGGAAGCTGTTCCAGTCCATGTCATCTGTTTTATGGAAGCTGTTCCAGCCTATGTCATCTGTTTTATGGAAGCTGTTCCAGCCTATGTCATCTGTTTTATGGAAGCTGTTTCAGTCCATGTCATCTGTTTTATGGAAGCTGTTTCAGTCCATGTCATCTGTTTTATGGAAGCTGTTCCAGCCTATGTCATCTGTTTTATGTAAGCTGTTTCAGTCCCTGTCATCTGTTTTATGGAAGCTGTTCCAGCCTATGTCATCTGTTTTATGGAAGCTGCTCCAGCCCATGCAATCTGTTTAATGGAAGCGTTTCCAGCCTATGTCATCTGTTTTATGTCCGTTGTTCCAGCGTCCAGCATATGTCATCTGTTTTATGGAAGCTGTTTCAGCCTATGTCATCTATTTTATTGAAGCTGTTTCAGCCTATGTCATCTGTTTTATGTCAGCTGTTCCAGCCTATGTAAGGATGAGATGAAATCTATTGGATTCTATAAACCGCTAATGGGACTGTTTTTTTTACGGTGTCCTTATTTTATCCACGCCATAGCCGTAAGTGCAATAATGGAGGCGCCACGGGAAATATATCGGGAACTTGAGCCAAGACCTGAAAATTTCCTTGGTCCTCACACGAGATCGAACATGGTACCTTCAGTTCGACAGTCGAGCGCTTTACCGCACGACCATCCGCATTTACCGACTCGCTAATCTTCTCATATGAACAGAACAGGCTTGCGGAGCCGCCATATTTTTTTCGGCTCCGGCTCCCACAAATTTTGACGGCTCCGGCTCCCTATTAAGATAGTATCACACGAGACAAAAAATTTTGTAATTGCTCCACGCTAACATCCCGCTGATAAAAAGTTATGCAAATTTTGCCGCGTTCACCCCCATAGTCAGGAACTTGAAAAATATAAGCATTGTCGGTTTTACTAAAAACAAACCATTTCAGTGCATCCAGAAACGTATCATTATTTTCGATCGAGGTTTCACTAGTCGCCATTTTCATAAGTAATAAAAAGTTATTTCAATGATCAAATTAGCAAATAGTAAAATGATACATTATTTAAAATATTTTAAAGACTTCAGTATTTATATTTATTATTGATAAATTCGAAGTGACTATTCGGACCCGGGCAGGCCCGTAGACAGGATTATTGCATTGGGGGGGGGGGGGAGAATTTTTCTCGGCCGGGGGGGGGGTGCCGAAGAACTGATTCTGGGGTACAGCGGCGGATCTAGACAACTTTGATGGGGGGGGGGAGGGCAAAACTTTGATCCCCCGGGGGTCGGGGCGAAACTGTTTTCATTGTTGAAAATTTGTCTTTGAACAAAAAATATTTCGATAATTTAATGATGTATTACCTAAACTTGCGATAACCGGGGGGGGGGGACATGCCCCCGGCCCCTCCCCATAATTCTGCCCTTGGTGGGGTAGAAGAAATGTTCGGGGGGGGGCGAAGATGGAGGTGCGCAGCGCCGAAAGCTTGCGAATGGAGAGGAGAGGTTTTGGGAGGGGACCTCAGTGAGTCCCTCAGTGAGTCCCCCAGAAATTTTTTGCAGTTCCATATCTGGAATGGTGCATTTTAGAACCGATTATTTAGCTATTAATTAGAAATATATAATTTTAACTACGTTTCAATAGTGCATGGCATGTTGCAGTTTTGTTAAAAATAATTTAAATAGTAAAGAGTTTTAATGACAAAAATTTATTGAGGCTGAGCGATTTCTGATTCCTGTTATAAATATATTGACCATTTGTTCTGCTACACAATTGTTACATAAAGATACCTGATTTATATCATTATACTGTTGGTTAAACGTACAACCCGGGAAGAACGACAAAGATGCACGAATATAGCTTAGCTATTTGTGTGATATTTCTTATAAAATATTGACAACAAAGAACAGATCTATCAACAACAAATTGACCAGTCGCAATTATTCAATTTAAAATAAAATTAATTCTGCTAAAAAGTAAATTTGCAAATTAAATAACATCACTCAAAAATCACGGAGTTTGTACTTTATTATTTTATTATACATATGTATAAAAGTGAAGTCAGAAGTCAATAATATTTTATTAACTTATTTAAGTTGCTAGTTGTCCTCAGAAGATATCAATATATAAAACTAATACAAGGTTGCGAACAGGCGCACCGACAGACATTTCGTGTCCCTGGGCAGGGGTGACACGGGCCCCCGTGCTGATATTAATATTTTCAAAAGTTGATTGGCCAGCTCAGTCCGGGCCCCTAAAACAAAATTGAACAAAATGATTGATGTTTTATAGCCGTTATCATTAAAATTTTGTCAAAAAGCTCAAATCATGCACGGGGGGGGGGAACTCAGGTCATGAACCGGGAGCCCTCTAGCTCCCTCTGGCTACGGGCCTGGACCCGGGTACAAATAAACTCCGATTTTTATTCGGACACCGTTCCAATAAAGTCTGATTGTTATTCGGACCCGTGGCAAATATGCACTTAGCTTAGCTATACATAAACTTTATTATTGTTTTTGTTTATTTGAATTGTATGATTTAATCGTTACTCAGTGTCTAGGGTTTCACTAAGCGGACTCTGTATTATTATTTTTTCGGGTTCCGTCTAATAAAGTTTAAATATAGCTAAGCTTAGTGCATATTTGCCACGGGTCCGAATAACAATCGAATTTTATTGGGACCCGGGTCCGAATAACCACAGCCTTATAAATTTATCTGCTCTGTTTCAGATATTCTGTTTATAATAACATTGTTAAATACAGAAAGCTACCATTTTGTTTTTAGTCTATTACAAATTGTAGGAGGCAAACAATCAAACAAATTTGTAATTTTAAAGCTAAAAATAATTCTGCTGTAAAAAAAAACAAACATTTGGGAGCCGTGGAGCCGCCAGATTTTTTCGGCTCCGGCTCCGCAAGCCTGGAACAGAATGCACCGTATTATTATATTTTGTTTAAATGTAGTTATGTTAGATCTTAGTATATTTTGGATTGGTCAATCATGTATAATCAGAAGCTTTCATTCGTTGGTAGCCTTGTCCATTATTTTGCATTGTCTAACCACTTTGCGTCGGCCTTCGTCTACAGTAGTATCGTTGATAAGGAAATACCGTTCAAATAAAATATTACATTTATTGAAAAATAATTGTTTTTAAAACAAGTGTATGTATTGTGTTCATTCAAATCTCGTAAACTCCCCGTGAAGAGTATTTGAGATGGGAAAAAAAATAATCGATATCACGCAGAGGTTGAGGAAGCCTACTCATTGGAATAAATAACTGTATGTAGTAGCTGCCCATTATTTCAATCGGGATTTACTTGACAGACCGGGGTTACAGTCCCTGATTTATCTGTCGAGATGCCTCTATGGTCTTTGCACTATTGGCTTTGACCACAGACGTCAAGCTAGTGAAATATACCTGAACCGCCTTAGTAACAGCCAGAATAGCAGTGCACGTTGTCTGAGATAGACAGTCTTTACTTCACACACAAACAAAGAACGCATCGTAACAAACATTTATTTGTTTGATAATTACAATCTTAGACTTTCAATTGTATTATAATGTTTAATTAACTAATAGATTTTAAATGTCATGTTGGCTTACAATATTTTATTTTATTTATTTTTTAAAAATCTAAACTTTGTTTCCTTACATTAAAAAATATTACTGATCTTTGAAGCATTTAAGTTAAGAGGAAAAGTTAAACACAACTATTAACGCTTTTTACTGTTATTATTTGAGTTATAATAATTTTTTTTTCAAATTTCTACACCTATCCATTCTTCCCTTCCCTCCAACTACTTGGACACAAATCAAAATGAAAGATCATGGAAATGATCATCCAGCTAAATATGTATCGGTTAACAATGGGCGAAAACTCTAGAAAAAGATTTCGTGTTAGCAATTCTTCCCTCCCCTGTTCAAGACGGTTTCCATACTCTTTAATCAAGTAGCAAGTTAATTATACAGTGTATAGATGAACAAATATTAATTATCTTAACCTAAACAATCAAAGAACAAACGTATCTTAGGAACCGTAGGTTTGGATATTTTTTTTTAAAATAATTCTTATTACTTTTACCCTGGAGCAAATTTCAAATTATTTGATCTCGGAGAATCCTCTACTTAATTTAAAATGTTTTACTGCAAATCAATTAAAGGAATCTAAATATCAAGGAGGATTAGTAAATTAAAGTTTTAAAACTAAATATTAATGACACATCAATAATTATAGAGATATTTGCGTTTTGGTCTCCATTTAAATTACTGTAAATTGTCTTGGACACATTTTATTAACGATGTTTTCAAAAAATCTTGTACAAACCGATTCTCTATATCATGAGTAATTTTCATTTCACGACATAATAAATGAATTAGTATTTTTTGTTGTTTTTTTTCCCTCTATAAGACTTGTGTAGGAATATATTAAACTTCAAGTCATTTAGAATTCTGGGAACATGAACTTGATTAATATTTCAGATGATAGGATCACTAGTTCCCATCAACTAATTGACTCGGCGGTACATAACATCATCTTCACACTCAATCTACTGGTGATTGGGGTAATGGTCGCAGTGTTCGGCATTGTAGCGAATATCGTCACCATTGCAAACTTCAAGAGACAGGGCTTTCAGGAGGGTGTGAACGTTACACTAACTGCTCTGGCGGTCAGCGATATTGGATCTCTGGCTGCTCAGATAATTACAAACATGACCGGCAGCCCTTGGATAAGACAGGTGGACTGGTTTATAATCAAGACCGAACTAGGGTCTGTTTTCTTTTACATCCATGGATGTTTCATGCGAGTGAGTGGAGTCATTACATCCTACGCCGCCTTAGAGAGATGCCTCTGCGTGGCTATGCCTCTGAAAGTCAAGTGGATCATCAACAGGAACGTGTCGGTTGCAGTGAATGGGGCCGCCTATGTTGTCCTCTCTTTGACCTTGATTCCTCCATTTCATGTGTTGTATTTTGGCGTGAAGTTTTCGCCAGAGTTCAACAAGACTTTCATTTCTATGTATTTCAAAGACTTTCGAGAGGAATACATGCCCGTTTATTATTTCATCGAGCATCTGTTTGTACCTTACGCCACGATTTTGGTTTTAATCATATGTACCGCTGTTTTAATCAGAAGACTGAACGTGTCAGCCAAGTGGAGACAGGCGAGAACAAATGACGTCACTTACAAAGAGAGGAAGCTGATCGCCATGTTGATGACTATATCTCTGATGTTTATAGCACTCACCGTGCCACAAGCTGCACTCATTACAGCTGTACACTTCGTTAGATCGCTCTCTCTGGATGGATCTTTATTTTACGTGTTTACATTCACAAGTTCCTTTACAGCATTATTGGAAACGTTCAACTGCAGTACTTCCATATTTGTTTACTACAAGATGAGCTCAAAGTTTCGTACAGAGCTTCAGCTAATGTTCCGAGTTTTTAAAACATAGGATGCATAGTTAGAGTTAAATTACACATGCGAAAATTTAAACCAAATGCACTCAATAAGACAACTTGTGGAGCCTAATCCCCCTATTTGAGCCTGGTTAGAGATTAGCCTAAAACACATCTTGAGTTTTGCTAGAATGACTTAAATTGCTTCTTGCATATATATATATATATATATATATATATATATATATATATATAATGTATTTTTTTTAAAGTACTGGAACTCCTATTTATGGCCGTCATGTCATAAAGAAATAACCAGGCCTGTCCATGGAAATGGGATTCCCGCGGGAACCCCATGGGAAACGTCCCATCGGATGGTACAGCACACATTTGTATTTTCCATGTCCCATGAGACACGGCATGGGACAGAGTAGCCGCGTCATAGCGACTTGATGTGCACCTGAGCAAACCCAAATTTGTTAATTTTTAAATCTTTTAATCCTTCTTTTTCATTTAAATATATATTGCGTAATCTGTTCTTTATTTTGTGGTGGGAAACCGGATAGCAGATAATAAATAAACACACATAATTTTTTATCATATAAGATGGTTCGTTTGCATTTTGGTATGTCATGCCTAGTGGCTCAACCAGGGGGGGGGGCGCAGGAAGCTTGAGCCCCCCCCTCAGGCCAAATCATCAATACATAATTAATGTTATAAAGTTACAAAAAGGACTGTCAAACTTTTTTTTTCATAATGTGAGCCCCCCCCCTCCCAGCATTTATTGCGCCACTGGTCTCGACCAAAGATGAGGTGTAAATAACTAGATGGAGCGCAAGCTAATAACACCAATAGTACAGCCTGATTTTAAGAGACGGGCGGAGATTACATATAAATTTACCATGCGTAGCTGAAGCAATACGCATTTATGCATAATCTGTTTACCGCTTGCGTGTAGGAGGCACCACCGTTATGCCAGTAATCAGACTGTCAGCCATTGTTGTAGTTGATTATTGGTGTCGTTGGCGATTTCATAGGATTTCATGGGAATCCCATGGGACGGGACAGACATAAATTACCACGGGATGGGATAGGATGGGACAGAAAAAACCGTCCCATGGACAAGCCTGGAAATAAAACTGAAATTATAATGCAGTAAACAGTAAATTTTTGAACACTGAAAAAAAAAGTTTCTGGAAAGAGAAAGTTTATCTCAAAGCAGTTGCACTTAGGGCAGCTTGATTTCGCATGTGAAGTTTTCAATGCACACTCCCCGGAAACATAAAGTCGTGCTGCATTGTTGGGGTGAATTCATTTAATGTCGAGTCGGAATAAACGTTAATCACTACTTTTAAATAATGAAACTTTTATTTGAGTACTTTGCAATGTAATTTGTTTTTGTTTATTGTATCTTTATTCATTAATGGAAGCCATTGTGTTTAAATTACGGTAGAAAAGAAATAACGGTTCTCAATCAAATATTAATTACAAAATGACTCATCTCCAAATTGCATGTCAGATCTTCACAAATACTTGCATTGTATCCAAATCATTTTAGTAAGAAACGCTACACCATGATCCACATTTTTCATATCTTGTGATATTTATAACAATGAAAGACAAGACTATAGAAAGATATGTCCTGACAATTAGAAACATACCGTGAGATGGGCGGCTATGATCGGCATTGGCATTGTAAATCAAAACAATCTTTAATAAAAATGATCAACGTCCTCCTCCGAGGGCCGCAGTGAAATTATCAGACATCATCCGGTCCACGAAAAAAAAAAAAGGTAGGGCACCACTAGTTTTTAGGATGTAAAAGATAAACAATTTAAACTTTCAGGGTCTTGTCAACAAAAATTATGTTGGATAAGGGAAAATAATGAAAATATAACAATCTGTTATTATAATAATGAAAATATAACAATCTGTTATTATAATAATAAAAATTTGTCAATCTGTTATTATAATAATGAAAATTTATCAATCTGTTATTATAATAATGAAATTTAGTCAATCTGTTATTATAATAATAAAAATTTGTCAATCTGTTATAATAATAATGAAAATATAACAATCTGTTATTATAATAATGAAAATATAACAATCTGTTATTATAATAATGAAAATATAACAATCTGTTATTATAATAATGAAAATATAACAATCTGTTATTACAATAATGAAATATGTCAATTGATAGAAACGTTTTTGGCCGAGGGCTTCCCTTTTTCTAATTTTAAAGTTTTGTTTACGTCGCCATTTTGGCTGCTATGCAACGATGTCTGTACAAAAAAGTAGAATCGATTGATGCAATAAAAACAGCAAACATTCAGTTAAAACCAGAGGAATAAAAAAAGAAATCACACACCTTGTATAAAAATAATCAACTCTTTTGTTTTAAATATTAGAATAATCTACTTGAAGTTATCACAGGCTATAGAAAACTAGTACATACATTTTATTACTTTTAGTAGTGCAATGATGGGAATGATGATCGTTACAACAATGATGGTAATGATGATGGTTAAAACAATGATGGTAATGATGATGGTTAAAACAATGATGGTAATGATGCTGAAATGATGATGGTTAAAAGAATGATGGTAATGATGATGGTTAAAAGAATGATGGTAATGATGATGGTTACAACAATGATGGTAATAATGCTGGTAATGTTGATGGTTAAAACTATGATGTCAATGAGGATTAAATGATGATGATTAAAATAATGATGGTAATGATAATGATATAATGATGGTTAGAACAATGATGGTAATAAAGATGATATGATGATGTTTAGAAAAAAGACGGAAACGATGATAAAAGCGTTGTAATGATTGTAATGATAATAAACATATCGAATATATGATTATGATAAAAATGATGATGATTATTTTAAAAAATACCCACTTAAAGGTAACACCATCACATGAAATGAATGGCACCAACTTAATCTGCAGATCGTGTGGAAAGTTTCATGAGATTTTTTTAGCAGCATTAGGTCTTCGTCTCCCCTTAAATTGAAAAAAAAAATGTTTCTATGTATTGCCGTAATTGGACTGATTAGCTTTGAATTCTCCTTAGATTGTCACTGACAGATGGTAGAACCGTGAGCCACGAACCGCAGTTGAGAATACAGAGGTTATGATGTTATGGGGTCAGGCGATCCGTACTAATAAGAGAATGTATGGGTTATTGTCCAGATATCGTCATGAAAAAAATAAAAATAGATAAAGACTGGCTAATTTTTCCATTATGGATGTTCCTTTATTTAGATGTCAATATTTACAAGTTTGTCATGTCATTTTTAATGAAGTTCATCAAAAGACATCTATAGATGAACATTGTGTTCGCCTCTTCACTATGAAAATCACGCAGTATGTGACATCAGTTGTCAAACAATGATGTTAATAGCACCTAAAATTAAACACGGAACATGTAAATGATTTTGACTCATTATTCAGCCGAATGCTAACACAAAAGAGAGCATTTAAAACAAAACAGGAACAAGTAAACTGATAAGACCATTTTTTTTTTCAATCAAGGTTAACCTCGGTGTAATTTCCTCGTTGATTTGGACACAATTAATCACGTAATCGTAAAATATTAACGAATACTAACTGAATACAACAATATGTTAGAGGGGTTGTAAAAAAAATTTGAGACGGTTCATTAAAATTTCACGAAGTGCAAACATTTCTGAAAAGATCAAATCAACGCGTTTATTTTAATTTCAGCCATTCACTCGCTATTCGATTTGTTTTATCATTGTCACCAGTACAATGGCATAGCTCCTCTACACTGTAATATGATTGGTTGAATAATGGGCAGTGCTTAATGATGGACAGAAACATTCCATGAACAAGCAATCAAATTAAACTCCTTAATGACGTTAATTGAAGGGCCTCATTTATTGTGGTATCTCGACACAATACATTTTGTACGTAAGAATTTAAAGAATACATTTTATTGTAATCATTTTGATGTAACCTTTATTCGTAATTCATCGAACCTTTTTGAAAAAACGCTACATAATAAAAATTTGAAAGTAAAGGTATATAACTCTGAACGACTGAAGTTTGGTTTAGTTTGTTGCCTGTCGAGTTTACTAAAAGCTGTTACTATTAAAAACAAATGGGAGGTCACTTGTTTGGTACTACTCAAACCGCAATGCTCCTGCAGTTATTGTACGGATTGTCCGCTTGGCTATTGGTGGTCAGTTTCCCTCTGGACAATTGCCGGTCACGTGATATTGACCTAATATTTGCCGTAGATTGTAAATATTCAATCGAAAAAATAGATGTCAAGATATGGAACATTTTACAGAACAATTTTTTCGCTACGTCTTCAGAAAATGTCACAAGATCTTTAAGAGTTTCTGTGACAGATCTTCGAAGTTCTAACAATGCGACATTTATTGACATTATGACGATAAAAGATAGCGATACAACTTCTTTAAATGTGTGTTCTTTTCATAAAGATGAATCAAATAAGGACGGAATCTATAAACATAATATTCAGAGTGGCAATAATTCAGACCGAACGGTTATTTACCTTGTACGATGTAGTCAGTACGAATCTGCGGTGTACAGTCCTATTGAGTATGAAGCCTTCGTGATAGTCATGATTGATGGAACGTGTACTAATTTATTTTTCAATGGATCCCACGGCATCTATGTACGCGCTGACAGTGATCTGAATGAAAACCATCCGCTGAGTGTGTTGATTTGTGACCGATGCGCTGCGAGATGGCTTGCTTTAAGAACCAAAGACAATATCATTACTTCCTGTTTGTACCTTGAGAATAACAAAACGGGTGTTTCCTGGAATCAAGCTGCCGACATTTGTAAAAAGAGAGAATTGCTGTTGGTTACATAGGAAGACTCTTGGAAGCTGCTTAACTTGCAATCGGAGGTCATTAACTTATTAGGGTCACAGGTCAAAATATTCATCGGTTTAAAACTAAACAATACAGGCAAATTTGGCCGTTTAATGTGGATCAACGACTTGCCTGTAGTGACAAGTGTTTACAATAAAATTAAGTTACCATTTAATAACGATACTACAGATTGGTACTGTTTTATTTGGCGTTTACTGGGTGATTCTGATTCGAATCTCCAAAAGATTGACTATATTAATTGCAATGCAAACAAAACAGCTTACATCTTATGTGAATACATCATCAAACGTTCTTCGGGGATTAGACATGTGTACAGCCTAAAACTACCAGATGTCGTAAACAACAATATTGACTATAACAGCGTTATCTATGGTTTGTCGAATAATGGATACAGTTATATGTCTATTTCTAACAGTTTATACATAAAAAATATGAAAGTTGATGGCAAAAAAAGTCTTCCCAGTTTTTGACTGTATTAAGGATGATATTCACATATCGTATCATTATGTCTGCGATGGGATCAGCGATTGTCTTGACGGTGATGATGAAAAAGTGTGTGCATTAGAGGAAAGTGCATGTGATAAAGTCAACACGCTGGTTTGTTTGACTGTTGATTATTGCCAGGATGGCAGTGATAAATTGAATTGTCACAATTGCACAGTGACACCATGTGACAACTCATTCTGTATTCCAGATCAGTGGTTTTTTAACTGCGAATCCCTGAATAACAATAATGGGGTAGGGATGGTGTTAAGAGATCAAGAAGCGTATAAGGGGAATTATTACAGCAAAATGAAAATCAAAGATTTTATTCAAATGTGCAGTCCGCAAAAAAATGACTTACTAAACCAAACCGATGTGAACATAGGGAAAGTCTTGCTAAATAACACAGCAATATGGGCTCTGAAATGTCTTTACTTGAGAGGGAAATCTTGGAACCCTCTTGGGTGTACAGATAGATCTAATTTATTTGACTGTGAAGAGTTTAAATGTCCGATTGGATATGTGGGATGCTCGGACTCCTACTGTATTCCAGTCTATCTTGTGAAAGATGGCGTCAAGGACTGCCCACATGGCGAAGACGAGGATCAGGACCAAACACTCATTGGTAATGACAACTACTTCCTCTGCTACAACAGTACCATCCATGTCCACCTGATGCAGGTCTGTGATGGTCAGCGACAATGTCCCAGGGGGGACGATGAGTTGAACTGTAATGTTCAGTGCCCAGTTGGTTTCATATGTGTGGACGGGACTGTGACAGTCAATAGTAAAATGACTGTCGTAGACTTGTCTGTACTTCCACCAAACACCACGTACCTAAACATTTCCGGTGTGGATGTCTCTATGGTCAAGGCCCATGACAAACTTTCATTCAGTAAACTTTTAGTTTTCATTGCATCTCATTGTAATATCACTGATGTAGTACATTTTAGATTTCAACTAACTTCAGTGTATTTAGTACACTTAAGTTTTAACCAGTTGACCAAATTAGTCGCAGATGACTTTCTATCCGACTTTAACAAACTGTATAAGGTCAACATATCTCACAACAGACAACTGACAACTATAGATGTAAACTATTTTCATCAGTTTAAATATCTAACATCATTAGATCTATCGTTCACAAGAATTACTAAACTCAATGTCTATTATAATCCTCAACTTAGTTCCCTTTATCTTCAAGAAACAAGTTTAATCAGTTTAAATCTATCCAAAGATTCGAAATTTCAAATGATTGACCTTAGAAATTCAGATTTTACCCAGTCAATACCGCAAAATTTTTTCTTCAACATTTCAGTTGTTGGTAAAATTCTCGCAGGATATAAAGTGTGTTGTCCATTATTCAGAGGTCCAAATATTCCAGAGTACTTGTGTAAATCTGAGAAACTGTTATTATCAACATGTGAAGATCTGATTGGAGACAATTTAAAAAGAATCTTACTATGGTTTGTGGCTGTTTGTGTAGTATTTGGCAATGCAGCTGTTCTGGTGTATCGTATTTTCATTGACAAAACGACGCAGAAACTAACTTATGGTAATTTTGTTCTATGTCTGGGTTTCTCTGATCTACTCATGGGCGTTTACCTTGTTATTATTGGCACTGTAGATATTTATTACAGAGATGTTTATATTGTTCATGAAATATCTTGGAGACAAAGTGCACTATGTAAAGTTTCTGGTATTCTGGCCACCATTTCCAGTGAGACGTCCACATTTTTCATATTACTTATTACTTTCGAAAGGTATCTGAGCATAAGGTTTCCTTTTGGGCAATATAAATTCTCCAAATCAGCTAATAACGTATGTATTCTGTTGTCATGGTTTCTGGGATTCGTGTTAGCCTTCATTCCTTCATTGTGCCAAGATCTGTCTTTGTACTCGGCCAGTGGCATGTGTCTTGGTTTCCCTTTAAGAAAGTATACTGGATCTGCCTGGATCTACTCCATTGCCATATTTCTATGCCTAAACTCCTTACTCTTTCTACTTATTGCCTGTGGTCAAGTGGCCATTTTTTACCTGATTTACAAAAACAGCGCCAAGTTCAAAAACAGTAACAACAAGCCGGCACGCCTGGCGGCTGACGTCATTGTGGCCAGGAACTTAGCCATTGTGGTTTTTTCAGATTTTATTTGTTGGTTTCCGATTTGTGTCTTGGGTTTGAGATCTGTGCTCAAGGATTATGAAGTGGACAGAGAAACGTATGCCTGGATAGTGGTCGTTGTGCTTCCTGTCAACGCAGCACTGAATCCTTTTTTCTACACTATCCCCAAAATTCATCAAAAGTGGGAGGATTTCAAAAACGGTCGACCAAATGTGTCGTCCTTGTGTTCCAAGACACCGTCTGTACGTACTACTTGAGATTGAACATTGTTGTCCAAATGTGTCGTCATTGAGTTCAAAGACACAGTCTGTACGTACTACTTGAGATTGAACATTATTGTCCAAACGTGTAGCCCTTGAGTTCAAAGACACCTTCGGTACGTTTTACTTGATATTGAGCGAATGAAATGAGCGCATTCAGCTTGTTAGATCGGAAAAACTAGATGGGCAATTCTTAAAAATCTGAGATCCTGTGATCTACATGTATAGATACGCTGGCAGGCTGAAAAACAAAAGCATCGTATGGTTACATAATACAGTGGCATAGATACAAATATAGAAGACACATAATTGATATTTATAATCACTTACAAAATATCCCTAGAAAAATATTTGCACATGTAGATAGATGACTGCGTATTAACACGTTTTTTGTACTGAGTATATGTCAATAGATTCAATACGCATTTAATTTTCAAAACAGGCAATATCATACGCGTATCATTACAATCATTTAAATTAATATTTTATACTTTTGAATTTGTGGGGAACATTTAACGTTAAAACAATGTTTGTTTGTTTTGTATGGTTCGTACTGTTGTCATGTTTACATAATTTTGGCTGATATCGTGTTATATAATTTGGGCTGATGTCGTGTTATATAATTTGGGCTGATGTCGTGTCATATAATTTGGGCTGATGTCGTGTAATACAATTTGGGCTGATGTCGTGTAATACAATTTGGGCTGATGTCGTATTATATAAATTGGGCTGATGTCGTGTTATGTAACTTGGGCTGATGTCGTATTATATAATTTGGGCTGATGTCGTTTTTGCTGTATTGCATTTTGAATAAATTAGATAAAATCATTGCTAATCTCTCAAGATTCAATCGATGGGTAAAATCGAAATGTTAATGTATTTGCGATTAGGATACATCATTTTTTAATTTCCTATTGAATTAAAATGTAAATTAATTACGGAATCGTAGAGTCTGTAACTTTTTCCGTGTTCACAGTAAAACATGGTTTCATCATTTGGTTGCCATTTATGTACATAATGTATTGTTCATGAACATATTCTTTTTTTTATTCAAAATATTATTACAAATGCTCAGAGAAAACATTTGATGGAATTTTTCTAATTGCCAACTTTCAATTTTTTTCATGAACCACTTGTGAAGACTTCATAGATAAAAAAAAAAGGATTTCGACTTATTGGTCATGTCTTGTGTTGTTTTGACTTTGTTGTATCAAATTTCATCGCCAAATTTGTGTAATCATTTTGTGTGTAGATATATTAAGTTCTGCACAGTTTAAAAAGAAAATAACACAAATGGAGGCATGTTTTTAATCTTTGCTGGAGGGCTTTCTAAATAGCGATGAGCTTTCTGAAAAAAATATGTATTCTGCAGTATTGCATAAAAAGGCTATTATTAACGTATATGTAATTAGATTGTGGATATGGTAATTACTTTTACGTTTAACGTTTCAATAACAAGCGTTTCCGGGCGGTAGAAGGTGTGTGTGTGTGTGTGTGTGTGTGTGGCGGGTAGGGTGGGGGGATTAGACGTTGTCATCCAACAGATAAAAACAATTCAAATTTTCTCGGATGTACTCTTACCAGTTTATCCATGTGTCGGCAGGTATACATAATTTGGAGACATAGCCACAAACCCATTTGCTCACTTATTCACCATTGCGGATATAACCTCAAACCCATTAGCTCACTAATTACCTATGAGGAATTAAATTCAATAAAAGTTTTTGTTGAAGTATTGGATGGCATTTACATAGTTCAAACATCCATTCAAGATCATTCACAGAATGATAGTTTATATTGTTGTGAAATAATAACTTATTATCATAAACATGGTTAAATAAATAATGTTTAACGTCTTCTACGGACCGCCAAATATTGTTTAGCGGACCACGAAATATTTTGTACGGATCACCGGTCACTGACCGCTAAGATGTAGGCCTAGGTCATTAACTCTGTTCACAAAATGTTCCTCACATTCTTAGAGTGCTTACCCCTTTTCATTTCAAACCATGTATCATGTCTGTACTTTAACTGTCGTCCCTTACCTTCCCCACCCCTTCCACCTCAGGTCCTCCCCTGACCCACCCATTCTACATGACGGACTAAAGTCGAACATACCTTGGTCCGCACCCAAATACTTCGCCACATCCCTCCTACCCCCTCCCCCGGTCGCACACAGTCACAAGGTAAAACGAATAACTAGCAATTAGATTAACAACTAGACAGCCAGAGAGAGAGAGAGAGAGAGAGAGAGAGAGAGAGAGAGAGAGAGAGAGAGAGCGAGAGAGAGAGAGAGAGAGATTGTAAAACACGTATTATTATTAAATTCGCATTTAATTTCAAGACAGATAACTCTTGGTTCAAAACAAATAAAACACAGCCACAGAGTACAGGTTCGTGTATTGTTAGACCATTTTGTTACTTTCACATGATTTTCTTCAATCTAGATGCTAACAATTAAAAGTAAACTATATAATAATTACACATAAGTTACATTTTTCAGACAGAGAAGTTTTTATCATAGAATAATGAAATCATTTTTCTCTATATTATTCAGGTCATAATTATGGCGATTGGCATTTTTACCTCGGCTTACTGAATTTTTGTATAGCTGAAGAACATTGATATAGTCGAAACATTGTGTTTTAAAGCCACTAAATTATGGAATGATCACTTTATTAATAGAATCTCGCAGACTATTTATTCATATCGAATTCGAATAAATAAAATTTTGTATAGAAAAAGTAAGATTCATTGATTTTCAAATCATTACGACAGAAATACAGATCATTTTATTATACTGTGATCTCTTGTCATTCTATTGAGAAATCGACCTGTTGTGAAATTTTCTCAATACATTTACTTAATAAATTGGACATTTGTAAACAGGTTACAGAAGGCATGATGCTTATTAAAGACATGGCTTGCATTCAGTGGGGTACATGATAAATTAAATTCTTTGAAATACGAACATGCTTTGAAATTCGAAGATCTTTTTTTTTTAATTGTATCCCTATTTTCAGGCCAATCTATCAGTGAACATGACGTCCGTAAGTCATTTATAACATTTCTCTGTATAATGTAAGTATCCAGTATTATTTTGGCCACTTTTTTCGAAGCTAGGTAAAAACCTTTTTTTTCCCCGTATTTTATTTGTTTAAATAAACGTTAAATAAACAAACAGCTTATCATATTTACCATTCTAGTACATGGCGTCCTTGAAATGTTTACCTCAATAGTTGCCTTAGTTGCCGTAGTTGCCTTTGTGAGAAGCAGCTGTGGCCCCGGACGCAGGCACGGCGTTTGAGTGAGCACGCGTTTGGACATTTTCTTATTGTTAGCTAACAGTTTTATACATGAATTAATTTCTTTTATCGCACTTGAGCATGCATAAACATTCGTCTTTACGGTGAAAGTGATTGCTGTACACAAGAACAGCAGAAAGTCATGTCCCTCCCCCTGACGCCCTTCCCCACGGGCTGACAGCAAAACAGTTTCACGACTTTTCGAGCCCGCAGCACTTTCACCCCGGACAGTTCGACCCCCACCATTTCGACCCCACCATTTCGACCCCACCATTTCGACCCCGCCATTTCGACCCCACCATTTCGACCCCACCATTTCGACCCCACCATTTCGACCCCACCATTTCGACCCCGCCATTTCGACCCCACCATTTCGACCCCGCCATTTCGACCCCACCATTTCGACCCCGCCATTTCGACCCCACCATTTCGACCCCACCATTTCGACCCCACCATTTCGACCCCACCATTTCGACCCCACCATTTCGACCCCACCATTTCGACCACGCCATTTCGACCCCACCATTTCGACCCCACCATTTCGACCCCACCATTTCGACCCCACCATTTCGACCCCGCCATTTCGACCCCGCCATTTCGACCCCGCGACGTTTCGACCCCCGGACTATTCGACCCCCGTCAATGATAAAAATAATATTTTGAATTATTATTTGTCTATTTACGCCTCTGTGTACTTCTGCTAGCTAAGAGACTTGTCATAGTCAAATTACACTATGTTGGGTCTAAGACAAATACATCATACTTAAAATAGACTTGACCGACACAAACACATAAACTTCCCACATCTTATAAGCGACAATTTTTTTTTTTTGTTTTTTTTATTAAATAAAACTTCAATTCTTCTAGATATTCTCAAGTGCAGAAATGTGCCGAGTCTGCTTTGCTTTTAATAAAGAAAACACATAGGCCGTTTTTTACGCAAGAATTCCGAGAAGTTGGGTGAGCATAATACAGACATCGCGATGGAACATGGGTAACATACTTTATGGTCTCTCTCCCACCCCAGGGTAAAGAGCCGGTCATGTCGAAACGTAATTTAGTTACTGTGGCTACCTTTTTTTTTAATCTCACATGCAAAACAAAACACACACACACACACACACACACACATGTCCGATTGCACACCTCAAACACGCGCACGCACACACTCGAAAACTCACATGCACATACATGAGCAAACAAACACAATCACACAACCACATTAACATATAAAAGCTCACAACACACAAACACGCATGCACACACACTTGCACACACATACTTTCAAACACAATAACACACATACACACTTGCACACACCGAATTCCTTGCCCACATTCACACCTACCCACTTGCACACACACACACACATGCACACACACAAAGACGCATGCACACACACACACACACACACATGCACACACACAAAGATACTTGCACACAGCCAATTCCTTGCCCACATTCACACCTCCCCACTTGCACACACACACACTTGAACGCACACCTGCACACACTTGCACATAGACTTTCATACAGACTTGCACACACACAGTTGAACATACACTTGCACACATACACTTGCACTCATACACTTGAGCACTCACACTTGCAAACATACACTTGCACTCATACACTATAGCACACACACTTGCAAACATACACGCATTTCCACACATGGATTTACATTGTCGCGTGCATTCTTTAAATTTAGTGTTAAATCAATACATTGTATCCTTTTACAGTGCATTTCACACTTTAAATTTAATGTTAAATCAATACATTGTATCCTTTTACAATGCATTTCACACTTTAAATTTAGTGTTAAATCAATACATTGTATCCTTTTACAATGCATTTCACATTTTAAATTTAGTGTTAAATCAATAAATTGTATCCTTTTACAGTGCATTTCACACTTTAAATTTAGTGTTAAATCAATACATTGTATCCTTTTACAGTGCATTTCACACTTCAAATATATATTTTCCGATCAATACGTTACCTTTCAGATTTCATGTGTCATTATTCTTCATGTACCATCGCTGCGTTTGACTGTAAACATAAAGTGTCATGTCTTAAAACACCTGTCATGATTTAGTCCCAGATAAACACCATTCATATTAGTGACTGTTTCTTTTTTTAATATTGTCTTCTAGTATTCTGTCTCATGATTTTAACTGAAAAGGGAGAGAAGCAATATTTGTTTACTTTTAAAATCTAATAAATTGTATTTCACTTTTTAAGAAGTAATGTATAACATCATTTACGACATCACTATGTCCCTACTCATCATGGACAGGTTGTATTTATAATACTATTTCATTTTACAAATGTAATTTGACTTTAAGATATTCACTGTTTCCATTAGTTCACATTTAAGATTTATACTGTTTCAAAAAAGTAATTTATTACTTTAAAATATTTATGGACAGTTGGAACTCAAAGAGGAAATTTATTTTCATCATAACAATAAAGAAACATGCGCTTTGTTCATGGTATGCTTCTTAAGAATATTAATTCGTTAAAATACTTCATTAGAATAATATATATATATATATATATATATATATATATATATATATATATATATATATATATAATGAGAAAGAGGGAGAGAGATTATTGTAAAATATTATGTTTATACTAGGTGCAAAACCTTAGCATATAGTTATATCCCCTTAGGCTTCATCGGTAAGCTAGGTTATTTTTAAGTTTTGGGCAGATCACATTTTTTTCATGATTGTATTTTAAACATATATATAGTATTTAAAGTAAGACATTCTACACTACAGTTCTACACAATAGCCTAAGTGAATGTTCGTTCAGACTGGTATATAGCCTACTGGTCGTTTTTCACATCTCCCAATCTATCCACTAATTTGTCTTTTACATTTAAAAGGAAAACAGTTCTTTTATCTCGACACAATTATTTTTATAGCAGAAGGTGTGAAGCAATGAAACCTCAAAGGTTTATGTCTGTTGACATCTGTTGGCTTTTGCCATGTTAATAGCACTTACCTCCTTTTGCCACCTTTTTCTTTAACTACAGGATACATTTTTTTTCTACCTGTGTAGTTTAATTGTATATTATTTCAAGCATAGATTTAACTGATGTCAGTGAAGATCGTCAAAAAAAAATATTTAATGACATCAGGCGAGTCAGATACATGATAATTTTTTTTTTACTTAATGCTAAATGTTCTAAAATAATCACAGCAACACAGCTGTAGGTTAAAGATAACGCAGCATTTAATATTTTATATTTAATCGATATCTTCAATGGCGAATATTTTACACAGCCGGCTTCCATCATCACAACTCTGCTGCTCTTACGTCACAAGTCACTGCTTCCAATACGTAATTTATACGTTGCGGTGGTCTCCGGGTATTCCCAGTTCATTGCGCACCACCGAGGGCAAGGAGAGAGTTATACCAATATATTTATGTTTGTTTCACGGTGTGTTAATGCCAATCTTCCAGGCTATTTAATAAAACAAAAATAACGACAGCATTTAGAGCATTCTTACAGTCCCAGTAATGTAGTTAAGTCTTTGGACAAACTGTTTAACGAATAGTTTAGGGCTATCGTTTCTAAATGTGAATTTTGAATGTAACGTGGTCGAATAAGAGCAGTTCTTAATTTATACGTAACTTTGGCGATCACAAGGGACATCTACTGTATAAGGTTCAGCTTCCAGTATAATTATGTACATTACAAAATGCTGTACAGACTCCGACAGGTAGTTTTGCAAAAATCCTCCTAATATGACTCAACTTATAACTGTAAACTTAACATCTCAGGATGTTAGTAAATTTGTAAGATAAATTTGAACCTTTTTTTTTTTTTAGATTTACACCCATTGATCAAAATATGCAAAACTAAATTATTGATTGTAGTTCACTTCTCATTATCTTCAAAGCGACATTTTTTGTATCATTTTATTTGGCTACGCCAGACCTAGTCACTATTAAGGTAAAAAAAAAAACAAGCATCAGGTGTTATGGTCAATACCTGTGTATAATTTCCTGTTCTCAGTTGGTATATCACTAGTTCAACCGTGATGTGTTTTGTATCTTATTCAACCAGTGAGTGAATAGTTGAATTATTTGGCAGGGCCAACACTGAACCTTTGTATTAAGTATTATGTTTCTAACATATTGACATTTTTTTTTTAAATTATGTAAAAAGTTGAGATAAATGTGTAGGTATATATTTCACTTTCTTTACTTTTTATTTCAACGTGATAAAGAAAATATTTACTTATCATCAAATGTAAGAATAAACTATTTTGGAAATTCAATCCGGGGCTGTGTTGTTTGTTCGAGGCCCGCGGGCTGAAAGAAAAATTCTGGGCCCAGTTACTTATGAGTAACATGGAGCTTTATAATGTGTGAACAAATATTGTTAAGTTGGCATTTGGCAGGTCATTTTCAAACTAGTCACCTCGGGAAGGGATATTGCTCCCGCAGTTAATTCCAATTCTAATTTTTAGTGGGGGGGGGAGGGGCTAATCGATTTGAACCGTTTTAAATGAAATCACTGAGCGTGATAGATTCCTAAATTGTTGACAAAATCTGATTGATCGTTATCAAACGCAGAGGGGGTTGGTTGACGCTTTTGGGCGTAATAAATAACAAATAGAAACATTGAAAAGGGTACCAAGGTTAGGCTTTTTAATTTTCATCCGAATTTGGTTGGTGTTGAATTTTCTTTTTTTTTTTTTTTTTTACGCTTACACTACAAACCATAACATCCAAAACTATATATATTTATATGCAGTGCTTTTTTGTGCTGGTACGAACTGGTACGGCGTACCGGCACCTTTTTCAATGTGGGGAAAAAAATATTACTTTTCATGTATTCTAACGTTTATTATTCATTTATTATATTATTAATTTGTTAAAATGAATTATTTTAAAATTGCGCGCAGTAAGAATTAAAATATAAAATGCGAAACAGCGAACTGGTAGTTAAAAGTTAGACAATCCATCACTGAGTACCGGCACCTATTTAAAAAAAAAACACTGTGTGTGTGTATATATATATATATATAACTATAAACTTCCAACAACAAAAAATAATCTATAATTAAAATAATACCCTCTTAGGTTAGCAAAGCATGACTACACCAGACCTGACGAGGAAGTGTGCAGCTAACTTCTGGCGACGAAAACTATTGAGGATTATTTTGGTTCTCAGTTCATCATTTTCCCTGTTTTATATATTTACCTGTAACCCAATGGTAAACGTGTGGAGTTCCTTGTATGTTGCTCCGTACACAATAAGTGTGAATCCTCCACTCAGTGTTAATGATTCTGTTGATAGTTTTCCACACATCGCAACTGAGCAAGCCTGGCATGGTAGAGACGCCAATGCTCAGCATTCAGCCAAGGCGGATATGTACTCTTTTCTAATAAATCTTTCGGAAACATGGAATAGCAGTATGGGCAAGAATAGATGGAAGCAGTCGATCTCGGGCAGACGACACTTGGATTTCATTTGTAAAGGGAGACAACTTGACGAAATGGAAGACAAATTTCGTGTTTCTGAAGTCAACTGTAGAAAACTTCTGTCTGGAGACCATGACGAGATGGTTTATGCTCAATACGTAACCAAATATTATAAAAGGACTTTATTGTCTACATTTCTTTTTTTAAACCTTACCGCAAACTGTGAACTGTTTCAGAGTCAAAGGGGTTACATAATGTGCCCTTTGACCTCTGAGGAAGAAAATTTCCCAATAGCTTTCTCGATGATGGTATATAAAGATGTTGAGATGGTAGAGAGGTTACTGAGGTCAATATACAGACCACAAAACTATTATTGTATTCACGTGGACAAGAAATCTGATGAACAGTTTATGAAGGCTGCTTCAGCCATTGCCTGCTGTTTCGAGAATGTTTTTCTTGTTCCGGAGCGAGTTGATGTGCAATGGGGACAATTCAGTGTTCTGGAGCCGGAGCTCATCTGTATGAAACACTTGTGGAAATATAAAAAATGGAAATATTTTATGAATTTGACAGGACAGGAGTTTCCACTTAAGACGAACTGGCAGTTGGTTCAAATCCTGAAAGCTTACAACGGTGCCAACGATATTGAAGGAACAGTACACAGGTAAATACAACATAGAGTCCGGTAATAGGTAGAGAAAAATGTCAAAACAACTTGGGTACAGACAAAGGTCAATAAATCATAGGCCCAGACATAGACAGAAATGTTAATAAAGCAAACGGAAAGACATAGTAATGTTAAAAAAACATGAGTTCAGACGTAGACAGAAATGTTAATAAAACGTAAGTTCAGTCTCAGACAGAAATGTTAATAAAACACAGGGCCAGACATGGACAGAAATGTTAATAAAACACAGGGACAGACATAGACATCAATTTTAATAAATCATAAGGACAGACATAGACATCAATTTTAATAAATCATAAGGACAGGCATAAAGAGAAATGTTAATTCAACTTGAGGGCTAGAAATTTTAATTACATTCATCAACTCATCGGATAATTTATGGTGTCATTCGTGACGTTTTATTCAGCGATGTGAATAGAATTAAGATAATCCTGTTTTTCTATTCATTTATCCTATAAACTTAATTGCTGAGCATTTCATAAGGACAAGTCAAAGAACCCATTTTAAAAGAGTCTTCTCTGATTAATAATCTCTTTTATATATATTTACAACTAAATAAAAAAAGTTACCTAGCCCTAGGGCCTGTATAAATCTCTCAAAAGGGCCCCTAAGTACCTAAGAACGGCCTTGCCTTCTTGTTTACTATTGAGACAATATATATACTTTCTTTAAAATCTACTATATAAAACCCTAATTGCGACTTCCAACTGTGGCATCAACTAGTTGTTCTGTTATTGATGGAGAAAAATTCTTTAACAAAAAAAAAACATCTTACACATATCTTTTTTTTATGTTGAGTCCTACTCAAAGATTGCATTCACGTTGTTTCGGAGTCATTCCCTTTTAACGTCACAACTTGTGAACGGGTGGAGAGGAAACCGATGTGTGACACACACTTTTTAGGAACAGCTTTACGTTAAATGTGAACGACCCTTTAAGCATTTAATGTTGATTTCAAGTAAATATATTTACCTTCTTCGTTTCCTTTTTTGTTAAGTTCTACATTGTCAGTAGGCTATCTCTAATGTACTTTAATCTATTCCAACATTATTTTTGTCTGCTGTAGCTAATTGCACAGCTGGTATTTACAAATGATTCATTAGCCCATAAAGAACGGCAAGCTAATATTTCAAAGTTTAAACACTGAAACAATGATAGGCGTCCATTAATTATTCTAAAAGAAAACGAAAAAGATATTTTAATAAAATGATATATTTTAAAAGACACATAAGTTTAGCTTTTTAATCTCTTTTCGCAAGTGTGCAAACTTTTAATTACGAGTTGACCATAAAGGTGTCAATCCGCACAGCCTGAGTGACAGGTAAATATTCTTGGTATCTAGTCAGCTGAAAAAAATGTTTTACTGTAATGATTTAAATGATTTTTTTATATTTGTTTTTATTTTCATTGGCAGAAAATACCGTTTTTATATTGGTATCATTGGGTGATCTAATATTTATGATACAAGTTTGTATGTTTTTATGATACAAGCTTATATGTTTGTATCATCATTTTCACCTAAACATGGTTTTGCATCTGGGAGGCGGGGTATTCATGGACACTGTAGTGGACAGTTCTCTCCATTCAACTAATATCACGTGGTCTGCAGTACTGTCGCCACATTTTGGCCTGTCCCTTCCTTAAGGTTGACAGTCCGATTCTCCTTTTTGCTCCGTCCAGTGTACGCTGCTATTTAGTTTTGCAAGCAGTGTAGTGGCGCAAAACAAAATGGAACCGTGACATCTTTCGAGCCTTAAGTGTAGCTATAATTGGTTCCAGGGACGCTAGAAAGAAATCTTCTTATATTTATTTTCGGTTCTCACATATTACTGTTCAATACATGTGTTACTGTGTAATTGTGGGTCTTTTCATTATGTTTTACTTCATGGTGTCTTTAGATTTGGCTGTCAAAACAAAAAAACAGAAACAGCTATAACATTAAATAACATAACATTACATAACATAACATATAACATTATGCAATCATAATCAATCTATTACAAAACCCCGACACGCAATGACTTCGACAGTATTTTTTTTGTTAACAATAAATAACAATATTTGCATACAAATTATTCTTCTTTCACACTCAGCCACACACTAGATGACTTAGGCCGACCGGGAAGTTCAATTCTTCCATCGTAAAGCCTCTTGTATTCGGAAAACCTCATGTGTTCGGAAAGCCTCTTGTGTTCAGAAACCCTCTTGTTTTCTGAAAGTCTCTTGTAAACGGAAAGTATCTTGTGTTCGGAAAACCTCGTGTGTTCTGAAAGCCTCTTGTTTTCTGAAAGTCTCTTGTAAACGGAAAGCCTCTTGTGTTCGGAAAGCCTCTTGTGTTTGGAAAGCCTCTTGTTTTCTGAAAGTCTCTTGTGTTCGGAAAGCCTCTTGTGTTCGGAAAGCCTCTTGTGTTCTTGGATGTGTACTTAACAGCGGCTGTTAAAGAAACTTAATGCGGTTATTGCTCAGTTTGAAATCATTTCTGTTACTCTCTTTCTACCTTCTTGAGAATCGACCGCATCAATGCGACACATTTTAAAACGTTTACAAATTATTTCATGTGGCCATATATTTGGTCATATATTTGGTCATATATTTGGTCATATATTTGGTCATATATTTGGTCATATATTTGGTCATATATTTGGTCATATATTTGGTCATAATGCGTTGCATTACTGAATCTACGCTCCTCTGGACACAAATAAATACATTAAATCTATTTTGCCTAAAATAGATTCGGCTTGTCATGACATGGCCTATGAATTTCTCAAGACGAAACTGATTTTTTTTAATTTGTTTATTTCAAGCGTATTTTAATTACGTCAATTCACTTGATTTACGCTTTCTCTGTTTTGTTCAAGTTGCACATTACGGATGCAATAACAATCCAAATGTCGACAAATGTCGTGACAGACTGTCACCTTTACAACTGAGCTGTTGTTATTGTACAGTAAAGAATGTAACTATTATATTTATGAATGTCTGGGTCATGGGTCGGCAACCTAATGCTCGCGAGCCGCATGCGACTCTTTCGAAGTCAAGTTGCGGCTCTTTCGATGTAAAAATTTTGGCCTAATCAAATACCATAATATTGGAACAACAATTTTAGTGGCTCTTTAAAACCCGAGAAAATTGTACATTATAACTTTTGGCTCTTTCGTCTCAAAAGGCTGCCGATCCCTGGTCTAGGTTAGAGGTCGGGAATTGACGTACCGCTGAAGAAAATAGATACAATTACTTGAATACTTTATATCAAACAATTACTGTATTGAAATTTTTTATGAAATTTGTTTTTTTACTCAAACATGACACTCCAGAAATACAAATTAAATAATTGTGGAACATGGGAATAGCAATTATAAGAAACACAACTCATGAAATTTGGTCTGCCATTTCAAAATATTGCACACTGCCAGTCTTTTTACAAAGCGAGAGTAGAAGATCAAATGTTTTTGTATCGTGTTGCATTTATTTAATGAGCCCGTGACGTATGCATGGTACTGATTTCATCCTCCTGATTATAAAAAATTAAGTTGATTAAGTTTCTTCTCGTTGTCTTAACAGGGCCAATGCGATTCGATGGAGATCAGGCCAACCACCACATAACATAACAGCAGTGAAAGGGTCAGTTCATATAGCGGTAAACAGGTCAGTAAGGGGGGATTTCAACTAGAAATAAATGTAGGTCATTTTCCTTTTTTTTTTATTGTTTCTGTTGTGTATCAACCAAAGAAAGAAACAGAATGCTGGACTCATTATATAGACTATCCAGACTTGGCCCGCGGGGTATAGTTTACCCTTGTCTGATGATACTTTAAACTAGTTTCTTCCTGTATATCTATCTATCAAAGAAAGAAACAGAATGCTGGACTCATTATATAGACTATCCAGACTTGGCCAGCGGGGGTATAGTTTACACTTGTCTGATGATACTTTTAACCAGTTTCTTCCTGTATATCTATCTATCAAAGAAAGAAACAGAATGCTGGACTCATTATATAGACTATCCAGACTTGGCCAGCGGTGTATAGTTTACACTTGTCTGATGATACTTTTAACCAGTTTCTTCCTGTATATCTATCTATCAGGGACGGGGCGTGAGTGTTGCCGGTCATAACTCTAAGAGAAAAATGTATTGATGTTTTTATGCTATATAAAAAGCACAAACGAACAAAGATCTATATATTTTTATAAAGTATTAGACTAACAGCATATACAATTTATATAGAACTTATGTTATACATATATATAAACTTGTAGTCATTTTATTATGAATGATTATGCTAACTATATTCAATAAACACAGGACCGTTGTTTAGCTAAATAAATTTTTCTCTAAGAATTAGACTGGCAACACTCATTCCCTGTCCCTGCTATCTATCTATCTAATCCAATCTGTATCTATACCTATATCTAAAGGTGCACTGTGTACTCAGATTATTTAGGTGATTCTGCACTATATTACCCTGTCATCTAGTAACTGTACAACTGCAACCTGCAAAAAAAAAGTAAAGCTATCCATTTAAACAGGGTGGACTTGTGGGACAACTTTGCTCAAAATTTTACATACATAAATTTCCATAGTTCTCACCGAGGATCTAACCCAGGACTCTCAGTTGTATTTTATAATTTTTTATCCCCACATTTTAAGCAGAGGTGTGCGGATCTTGAAATTTAGCGTCCGCGTCCGTGCATGGATTTCTATCAATGATCCGCGTCCACGTCCACAGAATCTTACAACATTGGTTTGCAGTCAGTCCGCGCGTCCGCATTGATGAAATTTAAATGTTTAAATGAATTGAATTTTTTAATGGTAACGCTAAAGAAGATCCGCGTCAGTCCGCGAGTCCGCAACTTAACCATACGAAGCGTCCGCTGTCAGTACGCAGATTCGGAAAAGTCTGCGGATCTGCGTCCGCAAGAGGACGCGTCCGCTGTCCGCTAATCTCTGATTTTAAGCCGTATTTGTGTTCTTTTGTTGACAATGTGTGTATTGTTTTATTCTTTTTTCTTCTTTCTTTAGGACTTTTATTTTAATCCCATTTTTGTTTATTGTCACGTTCGGGTATACGGCAAAATGAATTGCACAACATATCACACATATTTCATGGTCAATAAATGTTCTTCTTTTGTGAGTAACAAGCAATGTATGTATTCAGCCCCGTAGCGTGAAAATTCTACAGCAGGGGCCAGGCATTCTACAGCAGGGGGCCAGGCAATAGCAGGGGGCTCAGGTAATACATTTTACTAAGTAGAGCAAATAAGCAGAGGCGGCCAGACAAAACGCAGGGGGGGGCTGCCCCCCTGGCCCCCCCGCACGCTACGGGCATTTATGTATTATGTCTTTTATTTGTAATGTCTTTACGATTTTCTGTGTTTTACTGCACGTATGGGTATGAAATTTTTTTACCTATAGGTTAAACACGGATTAAAATAATTACGGTGGACGAGGGGGTGGGGGGGGGAGTCACATGGCACATCAATTTCCCGTCCAATGTCTAGTATTAACAAGCAAGTAGCTCTTGGATTTTATAAGAGAGGTGGACAAAGATCAGATGAATGGATTGATTCAATTACTTTATATTACATTAGTCAAGATTAACATATAACTAACTATTCATAGTCAATTATTTTTTCCACTCGTTGACAGTGTCATCAATCCCAATAATAATGAACATTCATAAAAACTATACAACAAACAATGGTATTTACTGATTGTCATATATATATATTTCATTTAGAGATTTCGTGGACTACGTCCTCCACAACCAGACAGCCAAAGATCTTCTGGACTGGGTGAAAACTACTCGAGTTCCTGATGAAACATTTTTCTCGACGTTGAACCACAACCCACAGTTAGTGATCAGGGGCTCGAACTGAAGAGCTACATTGAACTGACTGAACGTAACTGAACTGAAGAACTACATTGAACTGACTGAACTTAACTGAACTGAAGAACTACATTGAACTGACTGAACTTAACTGAACTGGGAAACTGCAACGAACTGACTGAACTTAACTGAACTGAATAACTTCATTGAATTTTAGGACTACACTCAACTGTAGGACCACAATTAACTTAATGGTTTTTTTTTAATCCTGCGAGCACTGTATCATGCGAGCACTGTATCCACCAATGTAAAATGTTATATAATCTATTGTTCTACAGAAAATTCTATAAACATATCACAATAGTATCACGTTGTATGTAACTAGAAGTCGTGGTTGAAATCCACCCTCCCCCCCCCACACACACACACAGACATGCATACTATTGAATTAGCCATATAAATCATAATAAGGTCAAGAAATTATCTCTAGCAGCTTAGATTCCAGAATCAAATTGGTGAAAGACGAACCTGTCATGGGCAGCATAAGAAGAAAAACGATGTTACATCAACAGAAAACGTGCTGGATTTAGAAAAATCTAATTATTCGCTCATTAGTTTGATAAAAAATCTACCTTGAATAAGGGAGATAATCTTCTTTTGAACAAAATTAATTTAAATAATATAAAAAGGTTACCTCTCTTTTATTTATCAATTACCCGGACAAATAATAACAATAAATGATTATAGATCATGTTCTGTTGAATGTCGGACTTTATTTTGTGTATCAGATTTTAATCCGTTCTTAAAACCGTTCATACTGTGAGACTGTGATCATTTTACCAATGTAGCAAAGATAGACACAAAACTTTGTGTTTATGGCTAAAGGGGTGTACGTATGTAATAACATGTGTATGTATGTATGTATACTTATTTTTAGAGCATTTTCGAAAAAAAAATGCTCTATTGTCCCCGTTTTGTCTATCCGTCTGTCCGTGTACACCCTAGATCTCAACAACCATAAGTCCTAGACCCATGATGTATATATCATTTTGTAGGTCTTGGCCTGCCAAGAAATGACTTTTTTTCATTTCGCGATCTGACCTCTTAGGGCCGTAAAAGGGGCCTTAGT
Organism: Bulinus truncatus; assembly: GCA_021962125.1. Classification (NCBI taxonomy): domain Eukaryota; kingdom Metazoa; phylum Mollusca; class Gastropoda; family Planorbidae; genus Bulinus; species Bulinus truncatus. The sequence goes on along the minus strand of JAGDYQ010000017.1, from coordinate 2,182,906 downwards.
ACCGTTTATTACTATATAAGCTATATTAATAAAGGAGCGCTATATCTCAGCAACTATAAGTCCTAGACCCATGATGTATATATCATTTTGTAGGTCTTGGCCTGCCATGTGTACATCAAAAGTTCATTTCGCGATAGGACCTCTGAGGGCCGGGCTTCAGGGCTCCTAAGGGGCTTATATATTATATATACACCTTGTACGGTAATAACCCGTTCATTTGGTGCGAAATACTGCAGCACGTAGTTTCACCAAGATTTATTAAGAAACTCATTAAATGAAATAGTAAGCTTGTGTTCTGAGTTTAATTGAAAGTATCAGAGCTATGCAACAATTGACGGAGTTTTCGGACGATTAAATGACTATAATTTAGAATGTTTTCAATTATGAGTCCTATTTCAGTAACCACAAACCACTTGTAGTCAGATTTAAGAGACAATAATTTTTTTTCAAATATAAAGAAACGTCTTTATAATTTTTTTTTACAGATATATGCATTACACAATTGAATTTATAAACATTTCCAAAATTTACAAATATTTACTGAAAGCTAACAAACGTACTGATACATAACACGAAAATGCGCTAACACGTCCTGTGTCCAGAATGGAACAGGCTTAATTGCTTGTTTAAAATAAAATTATACTTTCACTTACAGATACACACACGTAAATAAATAAAATCTAGACAAATGTTCCGGGTTTTGTTTTTAATTTGTTTATTTTATTTTATTTATTTTGTTTCTCACTTTAGGACTCCCAGAGACTGACCCAGACACTTTCATGGGGAAACCTTTCTTGACAAGATTCAAAAACTGGGGACACCCTCCACGGGGATATCCTTGTGCTGGTCGATTTGTACGAGAGATTTGTACCCTGTCTACAGGTAGGTGCTGGAGATTTGTATCCTGTCTGCAGGTAGGTTCTGGAGGACTGCTACAAGCTCATTATGTATATTGTTAAAGAGGCATGGCAAGTTTTTATAGTGTGTACATGTGTCACAGGGTATATTCCCTATGACAGTGCACCAAATGAATGTTTATGTTGAACGGAAGTAGAAAAAGGTGCGACGTAGAGACGGTTGTTGTAGTTGAAGGAAAGAATACATTGTTTTTAATAACCTCTATTGTTGGTGTTAGTTTACAAGTATATTGTGATAGCAAGGTAGTGCGGGAAATTCTATCGACTGTCGACTCGATGTCTTCCGTGGTCTCTCCATGGCCTTTGCACTATTTACTATGGCGTTTGTTTATAATATCAAAGAGATAAACGTTTCATTCTTAAGTAGCCTATGGCAGTCCAATCGGTCAAGACATGTTGGCCGAAGTAGGCAGAATGCGGATTAGCTTATTCATCGATAAGATTCTAACGGTCCTTTATCAAGTTTGTCAGCACCATGATTTGTAAGAGGAATTATCTATATACATAATAGCGGTGTGGGTTCTGCATTAAGTCCAATGTATCACATTAAGTATATCTAATTGTAACTGTAGACTAAAAGCCTGCCACCTCTTTACTCACAAACCTCGCCGGTAATTTAAACAATGCACGTTACATTACTTAGTGACAACTATTCATCTAAACGGGAGATTAAAATCATAAAACTAAGACTTTTTTTTATTCACAGGAGATCTTCCAATTCTAGGAAAATCTAAACATTTATTTGCCAACAAATTCTACTTACGGGAAGACCCGATTGTCATTGGCTGCCTAGAAGAAATGATTTTCAACAACAGAAGAGATGAATTCAAGGGAGATAAACAGTTTAATTCTACTTACTACAGTCAGCTGGGTTTTGTACTCAATGAAGTCACGTAGTTGAACTGGGTTATCTATTTATCTCTGTAGGGTTGATTTTTATTTAAGATATGTAATTGTAATGTCTGTAAGATATTATGTAAGAGTACTGAATAGAACGAATGACATCACGTATATGTATGTTTTATTATAATGCTGTATCTTGTTTATCTTTCGAAAGCTTAATTAATTAAACATTCCATAAAGTTGTTTGGAATCATCAATCATGAAAAAGGTCTGAAATATTGTATAAAATGTAAGCTATTTTTACAACAATTTAACAGAACCATTTTGCATTTTACAAAATCTAGAGTTAATCATTGGAGCCACTAGATTTTCGAGAGCCATCCTAGCATTCTAAATGACTGGAATAAACGTGAAAGCTCCATAATTTCAAACGACGCACCATGCACAGACTTACATATAATTTGAAGAGCCATCTTATCATTATATTTAATGGGAATAAACGTGAAAGCACCCTAATTTCAAAGGTACTATTGGTGATCGCCTAGTTCGCCATGCTATAATATAGTAATATCGTCTATAAATAAAATACTTCACATTTAAAAATTTCACATTTATTAATCCATAAATATCATAGGCCGAAATAAGTTTATGTTTGTTTTTCAATAAAAATGTTAAGTTTGATCTGAATAACATTTGAAAATTTAATAGTAGATTGATATTACTAAAAGGTCGAGGGGGGTGTAACCCTTTGAGTAGGCACATGGATGTAGTCGACATTGCTGTGTGTGTAGTTGACATCATTTGATGTCATCAGTTGACATTGCTGTGTGTAGTTGACATAATTTGATGTCATAAGTTGACATTGCTGTGTGTAGTTGACATCATTTGATGTCATAAGTTGACATTGCTGTGTGCAGTTGACATAATTTGATGTCATAAGTTGACATAGCTGGGTGTATTTGACATCATTTGATGTCATAAGTTGACATTGCTGGGTGTAGTTGACATTATTTGATGTCATAAGTTGGCATAGCTGGGTGTAGTTGACATCATTAGATGTCATAAGTTGATAAAGCTGGGTGTATTTGACATCATTTGATGTAATAAGTTGGCATAATTCGTTATAATAACCATCATTTGATGACATAAGTTGACATAGCTAGGTGTAATCTGCCATCGTTTGAAGTCGTAAGGCTGTATAGCTTTGATGTCGTACATCGACATAGCTGGTTGTAGCTGTTAGCCTTCTAGAAGACGCTTGACGTTTATAACACGATGTAAGACCAGTCGTAATATAAAACAAGTCCTTCAGTCCACGTTATTAACATCAACGTCACGTCTCTAACATAAAACTGAAACACTCCTGACGAATCCACTATGAAAACATCAGCCGTGTGCAAAATCTGGAAAAAGCAATTCAACCTAACGCTTAACGCCAAGAAGATAATCATTCTTTCAGAATTCATTCCCCAAACCTTTGTTTATTTTCAGTATTTACAATCAGCCATATTTCTTCTTGTCAAATTTAACGCAAAAAAATCAATAAAAATATTACTTTGATATATTACCATTATGTATCTCATCATTATGGACATAGATTTCAATGTATTCCTGGTTTGTTTATTTTTCATTCCTTCAATCTTCCATTCCTACTAATATAAGTTTAATTAATCATTTTACATTGAAATCATGATAATTAACACAATTAAAAAAAAAATTCAAAACCTTGTACCTCCGACTCCCCCCAATCCATTGACTGGCTCCAGCGTCAAATACCAGGATCACTAGAATTAAAATACAGTTTGTTTATTTTTTGTTTCTATTGACAAACAATTGGTTTAATTACTGGCTTTTATAGTTCCCCCCCCCCCATTCTCTCCACCTCTAGACTCCACCTTGATATTGATTATATGATAAACGTAGGATACCAGTAGCTATTCATTACCGACAATTAAACGTATGAAGAACAAAATTTGTTGGGATGGTTGTTATTTCTTTTTAAATATAATATAATTAAAAACCCATCTCATATAAAGGGAAGTAATTTATTTTTTACCACTCCCCCTTATTTCTGTCAAACTTTTTTTCAATAGATAAAACAAAAACTCTATTAGAAAATGCCCAGCTTTTAATGTTGATTTTATTCCCCAGAAAATTAAAGATATCGGAATATCATATTTCACAATTATAGTTTCACAGTTTAAAGAAAAAAAGTCTAATTAGCTGATATTTTGGTCTGCATTTAAATGACTAAAATAGTTTTTGACAAATTTAAATAAAGATGTCATATAGGTTTGTACAAACTAATTCATGATATAACCATTAAACATATATTTTTTTCCTCTGGATGACTTATGTATACAAATCTTGAGTTGAAGACATTAATTCCTGGGAAGAATGAACTCAACCAATATCTCAGCAGACGAAGTGATGTCACGTCTAGTTCCATTGATAGACCCCGTAGTCTTAAATGTTTTCTACACAGAGAACCTTCTGGTTGTTGGACTGACGGTCGGTGTTTTGGGAATTGTAGCGAATATCGTTACCATCATGAACTTCAAGAGACAAGGCTTTCAGGAGGGTGTGAACGTTACACTAACTGCTCTGGCGGTCAGCGATATCGGCTCTCTTGCTACTCAGATATTTGTGAACATATCTGGTAGTCCTTGGTTAAGGCAGGAGGACTGGTTTATAATTAAGACCGACTTTGCGACCCCGTTCTATTACATCCATGAATTTTTCATGCGAGTGAGTGGAGTCATTACATCTTACGCCGCCTTCGAGAGATGTCTCTGCGTGGCTCTGCCTCTAAAAGTCAAGTGGATCATTAACAAGAACGTGTCGTTGATTGTGAATGGAGCCGCCTTCGTTGTCCTCTCTTTGACATTAATTCCTCCATTTCATGTGATATACTTTGGTGTGAAGTTCTCGCCACAGTTTAACAAGACTTTCATTTCTATTTATTTTAAAGACATTAGAGAGGAATATATGCCATTTTATTATTTTATCGGGCATCTGTTTGTACCTTACGCCACGATTTTGGTTTTAATCATATGCACCGCTGTTCTAATCAGAAGACTGAACGTGTCAGCCAAGTGGAGACAGGCGAGATCCAATGACGTCACTTATAAAGAGAGGAAGCTGATCGCCATGTTGATGACCATATCCCTGATGTTTATAGCACTCACCGTGCCACAAGCTGCACTCACTACAGCTATTAATTTCGTCCGTTCGCTCTCTCTGGATGGATCTTCTTTTCAAGTGTTTACATTCACAAGTTCCTTTACAGGGTTAATGGAAACGGTGAACTGCAGTACTTCCATATTTGTTTACTACAAGATGAGCTCAAAGTTTCGTACAGAACTTTGGCTAATGTTTCCAATTTTTAAAAGATGGTGTAAATAGATGTAGATCCATGCTAAGTGATCTTTTCAACATGTTAATATAAGACAATTTCTTTTTTTAACGTTATACGCCAATAATATTTTTTTCTGCATTGTCGTAGACACATTACTTCTTTTGCATAGCTTCTATTTGTGTTTTTATCTTTGATTATCACCGGAGATCGGACCACGGGATCTTCAGGTTGAAAATCGACAGCTATACCGAGGACGGATGGTTCGATCTCCTGTGAGGATCAATGGATATTTCAGATCACGGCTTAAGTCCCCGCTATGTCTACCGTGGTGCCTCCATGTCCATTGCACTATCAGCTATGGTGAAGATGAAAGAAGGACACCATTAAAACCATCCTATTAGTGGTTTATAGGGAATAAGAGATTTCAACTCATCCTTACTGGGACTTCACACATCTATGATTTAGATATCGCAAACCGTTTCGTTATTGTGTATTTTTGTTTTTATTTTTCTAGCAATATGATTTTTCGCCTAGGTCAGGGCTTCTTAAACTATGGGTCGCGACCCCATTTGGAGTCGCGTAGCAAAATTCTTGGGTCGCGAGAGATAAAAATACAATTTATCAGAGAATGTTTTTTAACGTGTAAAATATTAATTTATTTTTCTTTTATATTTGTATGGGGTCGTCAAGAAACTCGCAATCATAAATGGGGTCGTGAATTACAAAAGTTTAAGAAGCCCTGTTCTAGATGAATACAAACAGACTTAATAACAAAGTGACCTACTGAGGTACTGACGGTTTGACTGACAGCAAAAATAATCCTCTTATTGAAGGACATTATTAATGGCATTGGAAAAAGTTAATATTGTAAAGCTATCTGAAAACTGCAATGAAGAATAATCTGGCTTTTGTCAGATTCTCTACCTGACTGCAAATCGAACATATTTACTGACTTTAAGAAATCAAACACATTTTAAGAATGACAATGTTTATTGGATAACTTTTACAAAAACTTTTGCTTGTTATTCAGTAGCAGCACTGCACTATTGTGCATGCCAATCAGTTTTCTACTCCTGTAAAAGTTCCCTTCTTAGCCCTAACGGGCCTTCGGGGCAGATGAAGTGTAGGATTCATCTGTTTCTATAACCTCGGCATATGAAGGGATTGTGTGGTTAGCACAACGCCCAGCCGCCATTACTTCCCAAACTTAAAGTCAGGTACCCATTTAAAGCTGGGTGGACTTGTGGGACGACTTTGCACCAAATTTCACCTGGAAAAATTCCATGGGCTTCACCGAGGATCGAACCCAGGACTCTCAGGTCGACAGTCGAGTATCTACACCTCTCGGCCATCCGTCCCACTTTTCTACTCCTGTGCTAAATATTTATTAATCTGCAAAATACCGGGTGGGAAATATGCATACAAAAAATTATAATGCCTTTAGTCTTATTTGTTACGTAGAATTTATTTACTGGTGGGTTAGCGTAAATTGTCAAAGATATGTTAATTAGGATAAAAAAAATCGTAATAGTTTCATTGATAGGTCATTCAGCGTGATAGCCTGAGAACCACTGTTTTACTATTCGCGTTTTTTTGTTTGTTTTTATAACATCCCCAATGCTGTTTGTACGTCTGTAATTTAATACACGTATCCATTATTGTGATACAGTGAACGTCAACAATATATACGTTTCCATTAATGCCATTACATTTAACGTCAAAAAAAAAATATTTCCTTTTAAGTAATTGCGTTCAGGTAAATGTGATATGCAAAGTTGAAAAGATTATAAATTGAAATTCTAATATATTAAAGAACAAGACGGTGTACCAATATTTCGATTGCCCAGACTGTAAAGATGGTAGTCTCCCTTGACTTAATCGAGTCGTTCCTTAAAGTTAACCACATTTTAGAATATAATAAACTTATGAACAATAACCTGTGAATGAAGAGAACATAACAAGCGTTTTAACCTAAACTAGCCTTACCTACACTTTACACGGTAATGTAGGTAATACCCCCGAAGCCCTTGAGGGCAATCGGTTAAGATGAAATGTTTCTGAAGCCACGGAGTAATATTGGGCTGTGTGGCTAGAAATGCGCCCAAATAAAATTTCTATGTAGTTACGGAGTAATATTGGGCTAAGTGGCTAGAAATACGCCCAAATGAAATGTCTATGTAGTCACAAGTATTATACAAATAGCATACACGTATCATACAAGTATCATACAAATATCATACAAATATCATACATGTATTATACACGTATCATAGAAGTATTATACAAGTATTATACACGTATCATAGAAGTATTATACAAATATCATACACGTATCATACAAATGTCATACAAATAATATACAAGTATTATACAAGTATCATACAAGTATCATACAAATATCATACAAATATCATACACATTTCATACAAGTATTATACAAGTATCAAACAAATATCATACAAGTATCATACAAATATCATACAAATATCATATAAATATCATACAAGTATTATACAAGTATTATAAAGTATCATACAATATCATACAAGTATCAAACAAGAATCATACAAATATCATAGAAATATCATAGAAATACACTTATCATACAACTATCATACACGTATCAGACAAGTATCATACAAGTATGACATTTACAATGAAATGAACATTTTTAAATGCTGTAATATAAACTAAACAAACTTGGTCAAAATTCATTTTCAATTCTTTCATTACTCGTGTGTTAATTGAAATTATCTAATTTGATATCTATCAATTATTTGTGGCATTTTTTAAAAATATTTTATCGATGCAAGTAAAATAATTTATAGAAGAATTGAAAGTATACATTCCTATGGTATTGTACAGCAATCAGATACAATGAGTCGACAAAATGACAGTGGAACAGTTTAGAGAACTAGCTAGAGGACAACTTCATAATTATGTAGACCACATCCCTAGCCCTGTACAAACAGACAGCAACATATCTACTGGACTGGGTGAGGAATCCATCTATCCCTGATGAAACATTTTTCTCAATGTTCAACCACAACCCACCTCTAGGTATCAGAGGTTAATGTAAACACAAAATAAAACACAACGCTTTATAAATAGCTTAAATTATGTACAATAAAGTGTGCTCAAAATACAGCGATACCGAACAAAAAAAATTGTTAGTATACAACATAGGTGGGCAAAATGTTTGTCTCGCGGGCCGCATTGGGGACACCTAAATTTAACCAGATGGCCGGATCAAGAGCAGATGTGTGGAGTCTTGACATGAAATAACGTACATTAAAGGTAATCGTCATAACATGAAAGGCCCGGGTCATGGGGGACCGGATTTTGCCCACGGGCCGTATTTTACCCATGGCTGGTATATATTATATGATATAGAACCTGCACCATATAAAATGATATTCCACCTCGACAAGATTGAACAGTATTGTATATTGTATAAAATATTATGATGAGCAACATTGTTGTGAATTGAAGAATATAAAGAGATAACTCGCCGTGAAATAGTATTCAGATGGAGCAGAAATATACCTAACAAAAAATCACTTGTCTATAAGAGCCGGTTGATGGTGACTGTTGGAATGGGTCAGGGGTGTGTCTACACATGATGTCAATGATAGCCACACTCCAGTGTTTCATATACAAACAAGTACGTTACAGAGCTGCTTGACAATAATCGATCTATTACAATTTAGTGAACAAAGCTAATTAACAAAAAAACTTCAATGGTATGGTGATAAATAGATATATAGATAGACAGACAGACAGATAGATAGATAGATAGATAGATAGATATATAGATATATAGATAGATAGATATATATAGATAGATAGATAGATAGAGATAGATAGATAGATGTATAGATTGATAGATAGATAGATAGATAGATAGATAGATAGATAGATAGATATAAATAGATAGATATATAGATAGATTAGATAGATTATATATATATATATATATATATAAATTGATAGATAGATAGATAGTTAGATAGATAGATTGATAGATAGATAGATAGATAGATAGATAGATAGATAGATTAGATAGATAGATAGATAGATAGATAGATAGATAGATAGATAGATAGATAGATAGATAGATAGATAGATAGATAGATAGATAGATAGATAGATAGATAGATAGATAGATAGATAGATAAACTTCTAAAGTAAAATTTAAAACCTCTTCATGGGCTAATCGCATGCATGACTAATCAATTCTTCTACGTTCTAAAGATTTCATTTTTATTATTTCAGGAAAAAAAAATATTCAAATAGCACAAATATAAAAACATCTTCAAATATGTGAGTACTTTGATATCGTTTGTTAATATTGAACTATTGCATTGCCCAAAACAATCCCATGTCAACTTTACCAGTTCAATGTTCATATTGCCAGCTGTCTTACAATACTCAAACGTAATACATTAAGTTACTTCTCAGAGACTCCCCATTAATTTAATGAATAAAATGTTGTAACAACAATGACAATGACAGCTTTTTTGCAGGCTGTGATTCACTTTTATCACCGTCTCCGGCACAGCCTGTAAAATCAAGAGTTACGTTTTTTTTTTAATATCTCCATTCCAAATTGTGAAATAAAAATATTGCTAAAGAGCTCCACATATTTTTTCTCATGGGGGGAGGGGGGTGAATCTCTGGTTTATTGTCTTTGTTTTTTTTATTTCGTTTTGGTTTTATTTCACATAAATTCATGGGTTTGTGGCTGTGAAGACAAGTATAATAATGACATTTTTTTTAATAAACGTTACGCAAACTGATATAAATCAAAAGTTGAGGGAGTTGTTACCCTTTAATTGAATATCTATATATATAGTTCCCATCATAGGATGTCATATGTTGACATAGCTGCATGTAGGTGCTATCAATTGATGTCATATGTTGACATTGCTGCATGTAGGTGCTATCAACTGATGTCATATGTTGATATAGCTGCATGTAGGTGCTATCAATTGATGCCGTTTGTTGACAAAGCTGCATGTAGGTGCTATCAACTGATGTCATATATTGATATAGCTGCATGTAGGTGCTATCAATTGATGTCATATGTTGATATAGCTGCATGTAGGTGCTATCAATTGATGTTATATGTTGACATGGCAGGGTGTTTATGTCATCCGTCGTATCGGCACTCCATATCATAAAATGGTGTAATGGTATCACGAAGTGACATAAAAAAATAGGTCTTTCAGTCCACGCGATAAATAGAAATGTCAAAACTGTGACATAAGCCTCTACCACTCCTGATACAACTACCATTACAACACACTCCTGACACATCAACCAATAAAACACACTTCTAATACAGCTACCATTCAAACACACTCCAGACAAGTCTAACATTTACACACACTCCCGACATATACACTATTAAAACAAACTCCTGACTCTACCAATAAAAATACTCCTGACTCACCTACCATTAAAAACACTCCTGACTCAACTGCCATTAAAAACACTCCTGACTCAACTACCATTAAAAATAATCCTGACTCACCTACCATTAAAAACACTCCTGACTCAACTACCATTAAAACAAACTCCTGACTCTACCAATAAAAATACTCCTGACTCACCTACCATTAAAAACACTCCTGACTCAACTGCCATTAAAAACACTCCTGACTCTACCAATAAAAATACTCCTGACTCAACTACCAATAAAAACACTCCTGACTCAACTGCCATTAAAAACATTTCTGACTCAACTACCATTAAAACACTCCTGACTCTACCAATAAAAACACTCCTGACTCAACTACCATTAAAACACACTCCTGACTCCTGTACCATAATACTAGTGTTGTTTTAGTCCCAGGTCATATTTTAGTTTCAGTTTTTATTTCGTTTTTTCTGTAATAATTTTAGTTTTCGTCTAGTTTTAGTCTTGCTTCTAATTTTAGTTTTAGTTTTAGTTCTCGTTGACGAAAAGTCAACATTTTCGTCAACGAAGGTTTTAGTTTTCGTCAACGAAAACAACACTACATAATACATCAGCCGTGTATGTCGACTGATATAAACATTTCAATCTAAAACTGCATACCATGAATAGAATTATTCTATACGAATTCATTCATAAGCTACATTTATTTATTCTCTTAATTCAAGTTTCCTTTGAATACTCAGTAATATTACTGCATATATATATAAATTATAGGAACTAATGCGAAATAAGTAACATGACTTATACAAATGTTCACGATGAGCTAACCCATCATCCCACAATGTTTTAACCAAGTTTCAAACAAAGGAACACAAGAACTAACATTCATTCTGTTGTCTATAGATAAACAATTGCAGACGCTTGGTGATTATATTTTCTTTCTTTGAGATTACATTCTTATCCACCTTTTTTCAACCCTCACCTTGTCAATGAAACATAAAACTAAAAGAAATAATCCATTATCTAAACTTTAACATTACATACGCAAAGGAGTTAATTTTTTTTTCAGTGTTTTTTTTATAAATTACATCCAATTTACACAATTTCTGAAATAAATTTTGTCCCCCTTTCTTTAATGTGTGTTTTTGTTTTGTTTTCCACATTAATATCAGAAGTGTTTTCCGTTCCAGTTAGTGTTGTTTTAGTCCCAGGTCATATTTTAGTTTCAGTTTTAATTTCGTTTTTTCTGTAATAATTTTAGTTTACGTCTAGTTTTAGTCTTGCTTCTAATTTTAGTTTTAGTTTTAGTTCTCGTTGACGAAAAGTCAACATTTTCGTCAACGAAGGTTTTAGTTTTCGTCAACGAAAACAACACTACATAATACATCAGCCGTGTATGTCGACTGATATAAACATTTCAATCTAAAACTGCATACCATGAATAGAATTATTCTATACGAATTCATTCATAAGCTACATTTATTTATTCTCTTAATTCAAGTTTCCTTTGAATACTCAGTAATATTACTGCATATATATATAAATTATAGGAACTAATGCGAAATAAGTAACATGACTTATACAAGTGTTCACGATGAGCTAACCCATCATCCCACAATGTTTTAACCAAGTTTCAAACAAAGGAACACAAGAACTAACATTCATTCTGTTGTCTATAGATAAACAATTGCAGACGCTTGGTGATTATATTTTCTTTCTTTGAGATTACATTCTTATCCACCTTTTTTCAACCCTCACCTTGTCAATGAAACATAAAACTAAAAGAAATAATCCATTATCTAAACTTTAACATTACATACGCAAAGGAGTTAATTTTTTTTTCAGTGTTTTTTTTATAAATTACATCCAATTTACACAATTTCTGAAATAAATTTTGTCCCCCTTTCTTTAATGTGTGTTTTTGTTTTGTTTTCCACATTAATATCAGAAGTGTTTTCCGTTCCAGTTAGTGTTGTTTTAGTCCCAGGTCATATTTTAGTTTCAGTTTTAATTTCGTTTTTTCTGTAATAATTTTAGTTTACGTCTAGTTTTAGTCTTGCTTCTAATTTTAGTTTTAATTTTAGTTCTCGTTGACGAAAAGTCAACATTTTCGTTAACGAAGGTTTTAGTTTTAGTTTTCGTGAACGAAAGCAACACTATATTTTAGTTTCAGTTTTTATTTCGTTTTTTCTGTAATAATTTCAGTTTTCGTCTAGTTTTAGTCTTGCTGCTAATTTTAGTTTTAGTTTTAGTTCTCGTTGACGAAAAGTCAACATTTTCGTCAACGAAGGTTTTAGTTTTAGTTTTCGTCAACGAAAACAACACTAGTTCCAGTGGTGCGTGATTATATTTAAACGATTGAACAATTTATGTCGCAAACTTTGAAGAACTTAAATTCAAATATTTAGTGACACAGTTGTAGATATAAAGTATGTTGTAAAAAAATATTTGGCAAAGTAATTCGTATTTTTTTTAATATCTAATAAAATAACAGCGATTTTGGGTTCTGCGTTAAATCGAAAGTAAATAATTAATACATCAGTTTTCCAGTTTAAAATACAACTATGAAAAAAATCGGAAATGCCCGAACCAAAAAAAAATAACCTAGCCCACCGTTGAAGATTAAGGGGATATAACTCTATGCAAAGGTTTTGCAGGGTACATCTAGTTTTAATGTAAAAGTTGAAACCTCTACTCATTTTTTTCTTTTAATACTTGCGTATAGATCCCTTGAGTTAAAGTAATTAAATCCTGGTAAGGATGAACTTGACCAATGTCTCAGCAGACGATAAGATCTCACGTCTAGTTCCGTTTATCGACCCAGTAGTTTTTAATTTTTTCTACACATTGAACCTACTGCTTTTTGGGCTCACGGTCGTCGTCTTGGAAATCGTAGCAAATATTATCACCATCATGAACTTCAAGAGTCAAGGCTTTCAGGACGGTGTGAACGTTACACTAACTGCTCTGGCGGTCAGCGATATTGGCTCTCTGGCGTCTGGGGCTATTGCGATCATATCTGGTAGTCCGTGGATAAGACAGGTGGATTGTTTTATAATAAAAACCCATTTTGGGATCACTTTCTATTACGTCCATGAATATTTCATGCGAGTGAGTGGAGTCATCACATCCTACGCCGCCTTTGAGAGATGCCTCTGCGTGGCTCTGCCTCTGAAAGTCAAGTGGATCATTAAGAGGAATGTGTCGTTGATTGTGAATGGAGCCGCCTTCGTTGTCCTCTCTTTGACCTTGATTCCTCCATTTCATGTGATGTACTTTGGTGTGAGGTTTTCGCCAGAGTTCAACAAGACTTTCATTTCTATGTATTTCAAAGACATTCGAGCGGAGTACATGCCCGTTTATTATATGCCATTTTATTATTTCATCGGGCATCTGTTTGTACCTTACGCCACAATTTTGGTTTTAATTATATGCACCGCTGTTTTAATCAGAGGACTGAATGTGTCAGCCAAGTGGAGACAGGCGAGATCCAATGACGTCACTTATAAAGAGAGGAAGCTGATCGCCATGTTGATGACCATATCTCTGATGTTTATAGTACTCACCGTGCCACAAGCTGCACTCACTACAGATATAAATTTCGTCCGTTCGCTCTCTGTAGATGGATCTTTATCTTACATGTTTACATTCACAAGTTCTTTTACAGGGTTATTGGAAGCGATCAACTCCAGTACTTCTATATTTGTTTACTACAAGATGAGCTCAAAGTTTCGTACAGAGCTTTGGCTAATGTTTCCAATTTTAGATCAATCGGTGCTTTGATTTAGAACGTTATAACTGATTACATTTAATGTGACAAATATTTTACTGTAACGTTTTATCTCGTTAAATTTAGTATAAAAATATTCTTCTGGAATAAATTATCAATAACTTGCAATGTTATCACTAATTCATTTCTAAACAGCTAATTAAAACATAAGAACCATAACTCTAGTTACTTTTAAGATACATGGTAATGAAATTCATCGTACAGATCATACAAGCGGGTGGGGTTGGGGGGAAACAATTTATATGGCATTACTTTTAAATTCGAGTGATTACTTTTTTTTGAAATGAAGGAGCTTGTGATTTCAATGTGGCTTCCAAGTTTAGAAAGAGGTCATTCGATCAAGGACGTGTGCGAACTGATCTTTGATCGTTGATCTATTTGATCTAGACGTATAATTTATTATTGATTGTGAAATAAACTGAAATATTGATCATTCGATGAAACGATTTGTGATAGACTGTTATAGATCGGTAACACAATGAGTTAAACCCACAACAGGTGGGTCAGGCTACACAACAAGTGGGTCAGACTACATAACAAGTGGGTCAGGCTACACAACAAGTGGGGCAGGCTACACAACATGTGGGTCAGGCTACACAACATGTAGATCTTAATCTTCACCAATGCACCACCCATAGAGTGAGCGGCAGATTTTCCGGTGCAGATGTTCAAAAAGCCGCCCGTGTGATTACTTTATTTTATTAAAAAAATAAATTTAGATCTATCTGTTAAAGTTGCCCCGCCTTCCATACTTGGGGCGCCTGATGTTGTATCATACAACGGTAACCCCCCCCCCCTGTATTTAGTTAAATATTGCTGATGGAAGTTGTTGTTTTCAAAGTATCATTTCAGTCTAGTTCCGTCATTAAGAGTCTTACATCATTTTTGTACATTAAATACTTCTCTTCTATCGACCTACAAAACTGTCTAGTTCCGTCATAAAGAATCTTACATCATGGTTGTAAATTAATACTTCCCTTATATCGGCCTTTAAAAACAGTCTAGTTCATTCACTGAGTTTCTAGTTGTTCAGTTGCAAGTTATTTTTGTTTTTGTAACTATCCCCAATTTCGTCTACACGCTGGCCTATTTACGAACCAATCAGAGTTATTCTTCTCAGTCTCGTATTATTACGATAACTTTAGTCTACATATTAAATTTTTCTTTTATTAAAATCAAAATACATATATAATTAGGACATGGTAAAAACCGAACCATAGATAGACACAAATCAGAAAGTAAGTACACTACACTGAATATTATTGAAGCAAAATTAAAACGCATCATATTTGAAATCCAGTGTTAACCAGACAGTTACAATGCATTATTTTATTTTTCAGATATTTTGCTCTTGTGAGTTATGTACAGTCCTCGAGAAATTCAATTGTTACAATGTATCAGGTCACATTAAGTAGATCAGGCCACCCCACATGTATATAGTTACTACCTGTGAAGCTATAAATAGTATCATTGCTCACTAAAATGGGTCAAGAAAATATCATTTATTGAACGCGTGATCGTCCGTCGATGCTTTAAAATGTTAATCGATATTTTTTTAACTTTTCTTAAGAAAGGAATTTATAGATTGGAAATCTAAACCTGTTAGGTAAACATGGTTAGATAGATATGTTCTTTTCTATCAGTGTTAAAACCATATAAACTACTTGCTAGTAACTACAAAAAAAAATCAAAAACACAAAACGAATGTGTTTCACAAAAACTTAAAAGCATTTAAAAAATCGTTAATACTTTACGACCAACCATTGTTCAATCATTTCTTTTGGTCCAATACAATTTTTATAACTCCAAATATAGAGGGGTGAGTTGTGTAGTAATTGTAAGGATGGGATGACATCTTTTATATCCTATAAACAACTAATCGGACTGTTTTTTATGGTGCCCTTCTTTTATCCCCACCATAGCCAACAGTTCAATGGCCTTGGAGACACCAAGGGAGAGATAGCGAGGACTTAAGCCACGACCTAAACTATGTATTGGTCCTAACCAGAGATCGAACCACGTATATACAAGACGACAATCGAGCGCGTTACCACAAGGCCATCAGTCTCACTACTGTACATTGGTGGCCATTTCCGGCTCTTGTGGCTCTAAGATGACTCAGGTGCGGCTTCCATTTATCCGGCTTTTTTCTATAATATTAAATTTTTTAATAATTTCAATAATTATAATAATTAAAAAAAAAGTTTTCTTCCTACAGCCAATACAGACAATCGGGGTCAGCTGATGTTGACTTTCTATAGCCACAGCTATTCTATGGGATTGTGAGGCTAGTAATTGACCCAACCAATTTGGGTTTCCATGTGTAAACTGGGTGGACTTACCACCATCGATCGGACCCGAGAACGGTCCCGGCACGCACCGAACTCGAGACATCATTTTAGCAGTCGAGCGCTCTACCACACTACCACCGTGTCCCTCACATGATTACGGTGCAGCTCATTAAATTTTTGTCATTAAAATTCAGGACACATTGACCCAACGCGTTGCCAACTCAGTACTGGCTCCTTGAGCAGACGATATCAGGATGAAGATCGTTCTCTAACACTAAGCAACTGCAGTGAATGGTTTGGAAATGTTCCTTTTTTACTATTTAGAATATAGACGATGTTCCAGTAATATTTATGGTGCCATGATGTCCATTGGTCACTTCAGTCGGTAGGTCTTTAGCCCATAATTTTAAATTACTGCACATTTGTAACGTATTAGTTTTAATGTAGGCGTACATAAAAATATCATAATTTTAGTCTTAGTTACTTGCATGTGACCCTGTTGGACACATATAGTAGATATTATTAACAAAAAAAACTTCAATTGTATCATTCTTATAATTGTGGTTAAAATAACAGGTATGTTATTAAAATAACAGGTATGTTGTTAAAATAACAGGTACGTTGTTAAAATAACAGGTATGTTGTTAAAAAACAGTTAGTCTGTTAAAATAACAGATGTGCTGTTAAAATAACATACATGTTGTTAAAATAATATGCATGTTGTTAAAATAACAAGTATGTTGTTAAAATAACAAGTATGTGTTAAATTTTCACTCAACACATTTTTAAACAAATGAATAGTATAAATGTTTAAGCTTTTAAGGTTTTCATAGAGTACTATGTTTGTGTATTTGCTCACCTTGAAGTTATATTTTAACCAAGTAAGTCAATATGATGACGAAGGTTACACTTACTTTTTCTGTTATATTTGTGTGGGTGAGATAATCACTTATTGATAAAATATTTCTTCTCAAGCAGTGGTTCCCAGGCGTTGAGATAAAATCTTTGCATATATAAAAACTAACTGGTGTTAAAGACTGTTTTTTAGGTGGAGAGAGGGGTTCATTGAATGTCATCAGAGCTTTTAGAACCTCAATGAATATTATTTGAGACCCACTGATGTACACTGACGTTATAAGAACAGCTTAATAATTTCTTCTTCTCTGTTTGATCTTTAATGTATAAATAATGATACAAGAATTGTGCATCGATCTAATTATGTTGACATTCAACAACACAGAGACGGTGGAGACAGAAAAGGAAAAAAAATCAAGTAATGTTTGTTAGATAGACAGACAATTTTGTTTGATATACAGACATTTAAATAGAGTTTACCGTCTTCTTTAAATATTGACATTTACTTAGTACATTAAATGTTAAAAATGTTACTGAGGAAGCAGTTTAGCAGTTCATTGTTGTGCCGCAAACAGATACACAAAGCTGGTATTAATTGTAATGTTGAATGAAAAAAAAATGTTTCGATAACAGTATTATTGAAAAAATATAATAACGTTGTCAAAGAAAAACGATAGAAAATGTATCAATGCTTCAAAATTGTTGCTTGATGAGGAAAAATTGAATGTTCAGCAATGATTTCAAAGGCAGAGTTATTCATTTATATTCAAGTTCAAATAGTGATATGTAAGTAATTGAAATCACACTTTTAAAATTAAATTTTAAACATATTTTAAGGATAAATATATATATACGCCTATATAAGTCGCCATTAATAGACCGCGTTACTGCTAGGGAGCTGTAGTTTGATAAATAAATAATGTTCCATTGGATCTAATGTTTAATTTACGTCCTATAAATGACTTAAGTAATAAATAAAGGCATGGGATAGGCTGGGACCAACTGAATGCGCCCGTTGGATAAGTTATTAATTATAAGTTATTACAGGTCAAACGTATTACTGTAGCATCTAATCAAAGACTAGCAACCATTTTATTATCAGAAACTATTCAAGTATTAAAAATGTACAAAAGTACGATACATACATGAAAATAATAAAGATAATAATTTTCTGTTGTTTACTTTTCTATTGCAAAGTGTATAAGCCACCCTTTTTTTCCAAGCCCAAAAAGTAGGGGGGGGGGGGTGGAGTGTATGAGTGATTATTAAGAATTTTGAATTTTTTTTCTTTGTAAATTTTCTTTCGTTATAACTTGTTTCTCTAATACATTTTATTGTTCAATACTTCACAGTCCAAAAAAAATGGAGGGGGGGGGCTTATAGAAAGGGGGTGCTTATACATGGGGAAATACGGTAATTGTTATCGAAATATTAAGCAATAAAACAATTTCCTACATATGACCTATATATTTTTTGGAAAGTCGACAGTATATTTTAAAATGTATACATTCACTTTAATACTGTATAATATATTCACTAAATAACGATTTAATGAAGCTACAAAACATGCAAATCAATGTCATATCAAACTAAACACGACCAACATACACTTTGTTTGGGAGACATGCAGTGAGTGAGTATCTGCTATAGAAAGATACATTTTAATTATAATTATTTTGAATTTCTTTATTACGTATATGTAGTTTTTGTGAATAGAACTCAATGTTTCTTACATAATGTTTTTTTAAACCGAAAAAAATGAAAACTACAGGATTTTTAATACAAATGTATTAATATTTACAAATGTATTAATATTTACAAAGACAACCATGCAAGGTTCAACCAACGGAGGAAGGAAAAGAGGAAGACAAAAGAAGAGATGGGAAGACAACATCAAAGAATGGACCGGCCTTTCGTTCGTCGACTCCCAAAAGGCAGCTCAAGACCGGAAAAAATGGCGGGAACTGGTTTTCAGTCAACAACGGTGCCCCAACGACCCACCCACGGGTTAAGGGATAAAGAAAGAAAATTAATATTTACCACCAACATAGCCTAATAATAATATTGAATTTTACCAATATAAAGCTCTGAACATTGCCGGTTATAAAGTATTAACATAAGAATTGAAAATGGTCTTAGGAGGTTTATTCAACCACTGAAATTTAATTGTGGCGCCCTGTGTTATCTACTGTAGCGCACTATGTTAGCTAGTTTGGCGACCTATGTTATCGTCTGTAGCGCCCTGTGTTAGCCAGTTTGGCGACCTATGTTATCTATTGTAGCGCCCTGTGTTTGCTAATTTGGCGACCTGTGTTATCGTCTGTAGCGCCCTGTGTTAGCAGATATGAAGACCTATGTTACCTACTGTGGTGACCTGTGTTACCTACTGTGGTGACCTGTGTTACCTACTGTGGTGACCTGTGTTACCTACTGTAGCGCCCTGTGTTTGCTAATTTGGCGACCTGTGTTATCGTCTGTAGCGCCCTGTGTTTGCTAATTTGGCGACCTGTGTTATCGTCTGTAGCGCTATGTGTTAGCGAGTTAGGCGACCTGTGTTATCTACTGTAGCTCCCTGTGTTAGCAGATATGAAGAACTGTGTTACCTACTGTGGTGACCTGTGTTACCTACTGTGCTGACCTGTGTTACCTACTGTGGTGACCTGTGTTTGCTAATGTGGTGCCCAGTGTTAGCACCTGACAGTGTGAAGACATGGCTCCAGTCTCAACAACCCCTGGTCTGGTCAAAAACCCAACAAGTCTAAGGGTAACGGTCAGCAACCGGTGGTATGCGGACCAGTGGTGTTCGGCTGGGAATAGTTATGGTCACTCTCTTTAGCAAGAATGTCCATTGAATTCAATTCATTATGGACGATGTATGTTTATCTAGCGATACTGAATGTACGGGAAAAAAAATAGTATAACATTTAGTGGTTTTCAAAAATAAAAGGTCATGAAATCAGCACAACCCTTACGTTCAAAAAGTCAATTTAATTAACTGACAATTTATGTTAATGGTAGTAGCACTTTCTCAGGATGGAGGAGTAGAACTACAAAAGAAATATATCAGAGTTGGACATATGGATTTAAAACACTCAAAAAAAAAACCAACAACAACGCATACTTACGTATACTACCAAAGATTATATTGTTTTATTCCATGTCACTTTCTGTATTTCAGGTGTCAGCTCCAACCCTTGTTTCTTCTGGGACTCGTCCATCTCTTTCCAGGATCACTGCTACAAGTTGTTCAATTTTAGCAAAACATGGGCGGAAGCACATGTAAGTGATTAATGTATTATCGGTTATGTCATACTTTCAATTAAAACCCATTTAAACTAGGTTTTGGATATTTGATTTATATTAATGTGTCTTCCATTTTAACTTCTATAAAAATCCAAATATCTGGTAATGAAACACAGTGCACCGTGTTCAACTAGTAAAATCTAAGTTCAACCAAATCACAAAACTTTAAAACGTGTATTTTTGAAAGAAACAGATTAGGATTCCCATCTAGCATTCCCGCCAAGAGTCCAGTTGTACCATGTATAATTTTTTAACAGTATTTTATTTACAATACATAAATACATTGGCACTAGTTAATTCTACCAATTTAATATGGTGGATGGATGGTCGTGTGGTGAAGTGATAGACTGTCGACATGTGGGTCACTGGTTCAATCCTCGGTAAGGAGCAATGGATATTTAAAGTCATGACTAAAGTCCCCGTGGTTCGTCCACTATCGGCCACGGTGAGAATGATGATATGTGAACTATATAATTTTGAAATACGCAATGGCTAGGGATACGGCACACGTACTCCGTATTATTTTTTTCCGGGGTACGGATATAGATGTGCGCATTGCGCCAGACGGACTGCATTTTATTGCTATTTTTTTCGGGGCTAGGGTTAGGGTTAGGGTTAGGAATATGGTTAGGATTAGGGTTAGTGTTAGGAGCAATTTCTATAGACGGACCCCGAAAAAAAAATACGGAGTCCGTCTATCGCGCATGCGCACATCTATAGCCGTAAAAAAAAATTAAGAGTCCGTCTGCCGCACATGCGCACACCTATATCCGTACCCCGGAAACAAATAATACAGAGTACGTTTGCCGTATCCGTAGCCACTGCGTTTGAAATATATCGTGCCTTTTTAATACATTTAATCTTATTATAAAATACTAGTTGAAAAGCCTGCTGAAGCTGGCTGCTTGCTACCTGCACTATAATAAGAAATCTTTGTTGTGTTTAGATTTCCAGTTTTGGAATTCCCCAGTGTATTTTTATCCGGGATACACACGGTCGAACGTACGCCTCGGTTATCCGATTATGTATTAGATTTTCGCACTAGAACACTCTCTGTATTAATCAGATGTCCAAGGTTACATAGACGGGCATAAATCAAACTTAAAGGGCTGGTTTTCAAAACATAATAGGATTATATATATATATTGCAAAGTCTGTTATATATATATTTACAATACTTCAAATTTCACAATGAAATAATACGAAACCCACGGTTCGAGTGCAAGTTATATCTAATTCGTGCCACGTTGGCGCTAGAACGAGTCATTTCCAATGACATTGTGTAGAAAACGAAAGTAAGTGGTAAAAAGTGACAGAATTGTAAAGGGCGTGACATAAAGTTATCGCCCCTTCATTTATGGTTTTAAAGTTTGTCAGTTATTCATATATACATAGCATAATATACAATGTGACGCAACTCTTGCCACAAATAAATATGTAATTAACATTTTATATCATCTTGTCCTTTACACACTGTAGGAGTCTTTAGTAAATTCAACAATTTTTACGTCATTGGTATTTGTGCTCTTCAAAAAAATAAATATTTGCTGTCTGAATCTTCCAAGACTTCTGAGATCGATAGTCCATCCTACAGCAACGATTGATTTTTTTGGAACAAAAGAAAACCACTACAACATTTTTTTACTAGATTTTAAATTCTTTTAAATATAATTTTAAATAGCTTGAGATCTACTCTAGTCTTTATTGGGAACAAATAATAATAATAGGAATGTCTTTAATAAATATTTAAAAAAAGAAGACCATTTTTATCAGCTGATCAAAGTGTGTTTACATTACGTAAGGTCAAGGACATTTATTAAAAAAAAATGAACCCATTTTCTTTCCTAAATATTTAATGAACACTTTTTGTAAGTGTAGCTGAAATTCATTGAAACTATATATTTTAAAATAAAAACGGTTGTTGATTACGTGTATAGATTTTTGTTTTTTTACTTTTCGCGATTGTTTATAATGGCAGCAGTATAGCATGGACGGCACAATGTACTGTCAATTATATATTAACGAGAATTTATAACAACTTACTTTTACGCAGTGGCTCCGGCACCAGCCAAAACCATTATATTAGGGTATAAGGAATATGGCATATATAATTTTTTTTTCAGGATTAGGGTTAGGGTTAGGGATAGGGTTAGGGATAGGGTTAGGGATAGGGTTAGGGATATGGATAGGGTTAGGGATAGGGTTAGGGACAGGGATAGGGACAGGGATAGGGTTAGGAATATGGTTAGGGTGTGGAGCAATATCTATGGCTGGTACCCAAAGAAAAAAAAATACGGGTTCGGTCGGACCGAACCGTAGCCACTGCGTTACTTTTAACTTACTCCGAATAGTAAATGACACGAACACATTTTTAAGTTATATTATCGCTTGAAGCTAAGAATGTAGACTTATGAATTAAATTCAAATATATGAGGTTTAGAATTAAATAAAAACTTCATACGCTAAGTAGTATCTTAACATTGGTGGTCGTTAAATGACACACTCTGAACGCCGGTAAATGTTGCTTGCTCCACAAACAATAAAAATATATCATCCGAAAATGTTATTTAGTAATAAATATTACGTACAGATAAATAAAGTGTTCTCTCTCACGAAAACATTTTTGTTCAATTTGATACTGTTTTTATTTTGGCCTTTGGGAAAAAAAATCCTGTAAATTAGCTCCTTGTGTAAACAGCTCACTAGCTAGTAGCATTCCTTTGCCACTGACAATATATAAACAAATGTACGTCATACTCGTTACGTCACAAACACTCGACATAGTTGGCTAAGAGTAACCTGTCAACCGCGAAAACAAAATGACGTAAGCTGTATAAATTAGCAAGATAGATTCAAACAGCCAACAACTATTGAAAATACAATTCTCTTAACTCCACAATTCCTTTAAAATTAGAAGGAAAATGTCGACTTATAATCTTTTATCTTCTAAATATTAAATGTTGTATTGACCTTGTGACCATTTAGTGACCATTATGGGTTTGTCCACCTATGATCATCCTACGCCCCCGTGGGCTAGGTACGACCCGTTTTACCTGTCCATCGCACCACTATCCTCCGCTGTTTCACTTCTAACGTATATAAATTCATATAACCGGACCATCTCAAAAATCTGTCACATTTAAGAACCGTTGGTCGCTGATGTTTACATTGAAATAAGACGATATCCAGAGTACAAGTATGTATTATATCTAATTCTTGCTCCATGGGCCTATAACGGAAGTCTTTGCCAATGCCAGTGTGTAGAAATCGAAAGCTTTGACAACTATAGGGCTAGTCTGTTTGAAGTTCGTAGTTTGTGTTTTGTAAGCCCATTAGGAGAAATGCTTTTCAGTGTACTGACGTATCTTTAGCCTGCGTGTCAAACACAGTAGTTTTCTCCCTCCTCCCCATCCTCCCCCAGATGAGGGGACAGATAGTCGAGAGGTTAACATCACGCTACTGTCCACCTCAGAGTACCAGGTTTGATCTTTGATGAGAACAAAGTATTTTATTTTAAATCATGTTTGTTTCTATGACTCCCGTGGTGCCTTCATAGCCAATGCACAGTGGGACACTGTGGGCATGAAAGAAGGGCACTATGAAAACTGTCCCATTCTTTGTTTACTTACAGGGGCGTCACATATCTGGGTAGAATGACGGTTGTTATCTGGCAATGTACACCAAATCACAAATTATAACACATGTATGGATAGATAGATAGATAGATAGATAGATCGATAGATAGATTAATAGATGAATATGTCGATAGATAGATAGATAGATAGATAGATAGATAGATAGATAGATGGATGGATGGATGGATGGATGGATAATTGGATAGATAGATAGATAGATAGATAGATAGATGATAGATAGATAGATAGATAGATAGATAGATAGATAGATAGATAGATAGATAGATAGATAGATAGATAGATAGATAGATAGATAGATAGATAGATAGATAGATAGATAGATAGATAGACAGATAGACAGACAGATAGATTGATGGATGGATGGATAATTGGATAGATAGACAGATAGATTGATGGATGGATGGATAATTGGATAGTTAGATAGATAGATAGATAGATAGATAGATAGATAGATAGATAGATAGATAGATAGATAGATAGGTAGATAGATAGATAGATAGATAGATAGATAGATAGATAGATAGATAGATAGATAGATAGATAGATAGATAGATAGATAGATAGATAGATAGATAGATAGATAGATAGATAGATAGATAGATAGATAGATATTGATGGTATGTAAAAAAACTTTAATATTTGCAAGGCCGATATTTCATTTATCACCTTAGTTTTTTATAAGCTTTAATATTTTAGATATTTGTACGTGTCGAAAAAATTCATTCCAGAGTTTTATTTTAGCAAGCGCAATAGGTTCTTAATTATTTCAGTTTTACGTCTTCGAGTAAGTCGCCTATTAATATATTGATTGACTGAAAAAACTACTGACAGAGGCATCTAATAAATATGATCTTCATTTAAATATTAAAGAATTTCACTATTTAAAAAAAAAAAGAAATAAAAGCTAGCAACTATTATATTACTGCACTCACTGTACTTTGTACTACTTAAATTTGAAGAATATCTAATTAACTTTCTCAAGTCATACTGTCAACAAGACATTCCACGAGGTAAACTGATGGAAGTTGTTGATGACAATGTCATAGATTACCTCTCATTTCACTTCCCATTGGCTGGACAAGGTACGTCAATTGATTTTTTTTGTTATACAAATTATGTCTCACAGTAGACGAAAATAGATACCTTTAATACTCTAATAAATTTTTCTACCGGTCTTCTCTTTCACATAAATACTGTAACTTACTCATTTTCGCCATAAAATAACTTCCTATTATTCGCAATATTGTAATTCCCTTTTTTTTTGCGATACAGTAACTTCCTATTATTTCTATAGTGACTTATTTTTATTTTCAAAGAAAGTGAACTCTCGTTGATCTGCAAAACGGTGACTTCCATTTTTTTTTCAGAGTGGTGGACAGGGGGTCTAAAAAATGTAACATATGCAGCCAACCCCATGTGGGTCTCAAGTTATCAAACTATACGTTCCAGCAGGGTTTCTTTGTCAGGAAATGGTGACTGTGTTAAACTCTGGGACCGTCAAATGAAAGTGGCGTCGCCTGTCTTGGACTATGAAAAGTGCACTAACTCCAAACAATTTATTTGTCAACTTTGTGAGTTGTTATTAGGGTTTATTATTATAATAGCATCTAACGACAAACTGGATTAAGTACAATACAAATAGTATTGGGTTAAGTACATTACAAATAGTATTGGGTTAAGTACATTACAAATAGTACTGGGTTAAGTACATTACAAATAGTATTGGGTTAAGTACATTACAAATAATATTGGGTTTAGTACATTACAAATAGTATATTTAAACAAAAATTATAAAATTTCTTAAGCTGATTGAAGATACACATTAACTGCTGTACTGGTCTCAGGGATAACAAATCTCTGTAGGTCAGACACCTATTGGCTATGAGGAATAAATAGACGGGTAGAGAAAGAGAGTGTTAGATGGAGACAGGTAAATAATATTTATTTGTATTCCAGATGTCGGTAATCCTTGTGATGGAGTTTTACCTGAGAGTAACTTTACTAGCAATGGTTACTGTTATAAACTTTTCAACACTAGAACCCACTGGATCGAGGCTCAGGCAAGATGTTACACGTTTTAACTAAACAATCTACAAGTTTCACACTAAATGAAACTAAACTTTATATCCATACTTGACATGGCTAATCTCCCTACCATTCTTTATCAACGTCTCTCTGTATTTCTCCATCTTTCCAAAATATTTATTTATCTGTTTGAGAGGTTGAGCTTTTATTTAAAATTCATTAATAAACATACAGTCTGTCTGCATTTTTTACTTATATTTATTTCCATATCTACAGGTAAAAAATGTGATTATAAAAAATATATATACTTCACGGTTTTAAATATAACCTACATTCATAAAATGTGTAAGGTAACAGACCTTCTTGTAAATGAAACCAGTCTTATAAATGAGTCTTCACATCCTATATGTATGTAAGTGACTGGACATACAGGTGGGCAGACATAACATTTGTATACAAGTGACTGGACATACAGGTGGGCGGACATAACACGTGTATACAAGTGACTGGACATACAGGTGGGTGGACATACCATTTGTATACAAGTGACTGGACATACAGGTGGGCGGACATATCATTTGTATACAAGTGACTGGACATACAGGTGGGTGGACATACAGGTGGGTGGACATAACACGTGTATACAAGTGGGTGTATATATATATATTTTTTTTTTCCTCATAGCGATAATACCACATGAAACATTTCAGCTTTATGTGTCAGCATTTTGTGTGATTTATCACAATTTACCTGTTCATCATAGTGCTTTCTTTATGTTATTTCTCTTATAAAATATAGCGCAACTTAGTACAATTAACATTAAAATATTTATGTTAAAATCGAGATTATTTGTCTAATTTATTTATATTTTTTGCGGGTCTAAGAAAATATCATTTCAGTTTATAGGATTTGTTAACATTTTAGGATCTGATAGGAAATCGAAATATTCAATTTTTTAATGTTGTCCCTGATATTTAATAAATCAGTATAATTCTTCACATATTTAATTGAGAGAAATATATCGAGTGATACATATTTATCCCTATATCACCCACTTTTACTTGTGCCAAGGAATAATTTTTCGGTATGTTTTTATATTTCAATGACAGTTGCAGGAATAATTTGATGTTATCAAAAAGTTTGGTGTGTTTAGAAATAATGAATTAATGAAACTGTTTCCATGTGGCGACAAAAGATACAATGGGCAACATTTTTTAGACTGAGTCAAGTTGGCAACATAATTAGTAGACGTTCTTTAAATAGATAGATGCAAAGTAATTTTATTATAGAACACTAAAGAGGATTTATGTATTTGCAAATATTGTTTTTTGTTTAAATAAATTGTTCTTTTTAGGAAATGTGTAATTCATTGTCGGGATTAGTAGCTGAGTTGCAAACTAACGAAACCTACTATTATGTCAAAAATGTCATGGAAAGAAATCTAGGTTGGTAGATTACATGGCATTTGTATATGTTGCCTTTTATAAAATAATATGTCAAACAAGAAATCAAAGTGGCGTCTTGCCGCGTCTCGATGCGATAAATGTTGTTTTTTTTTAAATCTACAGTTTTGAATAGTTTCTGCTGTTTTTAAATGTGAAACCCAAAGGCTAAATTGTGATTAGACGTTCATACTATTGAAACAATGCAGAACAAAGCTTTTTTATTGTTCTCTTTAGTTGGAAAGATATACATGTCTGCCTACTCGACGTTATATCTGGAAGATGAAGGCATTAGTAACCGCGATGAGATATCCTTTAACATCAAGTTCACTAACTGTGGAAACAATATCAGAGTCTTACTTTGGGCGTCAGACACCAACTCTTCAACACCTTCGTCTTCACAATTTGACTATTACGAGTTGAACTACGACCTGTGAGAAATACTCATAAATTATGATCATGTTTTTTTTAAGTTTTTTTTTTATGAATGGCTTTTTTTTTTTTTAAACAAAATATTCCTAGTTATTAAATCATTGGACCTTTTATAATGTTTTTAGTCTGATATAATACAGAAAATAATGTAGGATATGTTAACGAAACTTTATATATGTATTTAATGTATTCATGTATTTATAAAGAGATAGCGTGAATCAGAATAGTTTCCTGTTTATGTATTGTTTTGAAAAATTACTGCTTACTCTGTTAGTTGTTTATCTATGACATATTATTACGTCATCAATAATGTGTAATAGTATATAAATGCGCAATTAAACAACAAAACAGGCTTGGGGGTAAAGATTCTACACTCAGATTTTGCAACAACACGATGTCCACTGAGTTAGCAAGGGTCAAGCTGACAGCTAACTGCAGTAAGGTAGGCATTAAAAATTTTTTTCTTCTACCAGATACATGGGAAAATTTTAATTTTGTTTTTGACAAAAATGGACTTTTGAACAAGGTGCAATAATTATATTTGTGTCAGTTGTGATAATGGGACTTTTTGTTTATGGTTGCTATGACAACAAAGAAACTGGTATTATTTTTATTGTTTAATATTGTGAACTCGGCATATTGAGTCATTGAGTGGTTAATACCCCCCCTACCCGGCCACCTTTATTTCCCCAATTTAAGAAGTCAGGTACCCATTTAAAGCTGGGTGAACTTGAAGGACTTTGAACGACTTAACCAGGGCCTGGATAAATTATCACCCGTCATCCAGCCCAGAACTCTTAGATCTACGGTCGTACTCTACACATCCCCCTCTAATATGTCAGACATATTGCCACACTTACTACATGAGAG
The DNA here is from genome assembly GCA_021962125.1 of Bulinus truncatus. Lineage (NCBI taxonomy): Eukaryota > Metazoa > Mollusca > Gastropoda > Planorbidae > Bulinus > Bulinus truncatus. The sequence continues at coordinate 2,153,702 of JAGDYQ010000017.1, read as the reverse complement.
CAGGATGATTAGTAAGACTAGAAACGATTTCTGTTTATTTGTATTTTATTTTTGGCATCAATCGTCATTCAGTACTAATTCACGTATTCAGACAATCTTCATTCAGTACTATTTCACGTATTTAGTCAATCTTCATTCAGTACTATTTCACATATTCAGTCAATCTTCATTCAGTATTATTTCACGTATTCGGTCAATATTCAATTAGTACTTTTTCACGTATTTAGTCAATCTTCATTCAGTACTATTTCACGTATTTACCCCAAATATTTTCCCTGTTTCCTAACTGCATTTTTAGCTATTCATCTTTACTTTGGTCAATTTAAACTTTGTGTATATATTCCCAGACTTTAGATTCTACTATTAAATGGAATACAACGACAAATATAATCAAAGTAGCAGCTTTCAATAACGCCTTATCTAATATAATCCCGAATATAAACAGAATTTCTATATCAATGGGCAATATGAGTGGAATCGTCTCCTTCCAAGGTAAATCTGGTAGAACATTTAGACATTAAAAGCACATGTGAATAAATAAATTGTTAATAAGACAATTTTCAAAAAGTATGTCAGCTACTTTGAAATTAGTTTTAAAAAAATAATGTTCATGAAGATTGAATTACTAATAATGTTTAGTCTCAGAAAAAAAAAACATATTGTTTTTGTTCTGTTTTGCTGGAATAATACAAATTTACTTTCGCAGGTTTATTGGCCACATCTGACATATTTCTGGGTGGTAACGACAGCCTGCACGAAGGTCAGTTGACCTGGATGTCCAACGACCAGAACGTCACCATAGCCGACTGGAAAAAGGACGAACCCAACGATTGGTCTGGTGTCCTAGGGGAAGACAACCTCGGCTGGAGAGTGCAGTCAGGCGTATACCAACTCAATGACTTTATGGGACACTCAAATATGCTCGGCCTTTTTGTCAAAAAGGTTGACATTTCTTTCTACTCGGTTTATTTTCGTTTTAAAGGGAATTATTTGGAATTAGTCGTACCTATAATGAAATGAACTAATTGAGTAAACAGGATATATCAGCCCAATATTTTTTTTTAATCTAAATGCAAATGAAATAAAATATTGTTGCTTAATTCAAAGTAACCTGGTAGATAGACGAAGTTTAATAGATTGATTATTTAATTTAAAAATACGTACATTTCTTTAAGCAACGTAAAAGATGTCATCTAGATACTTTAAAAAGTCCATCACTTAATATAATAATTGCTGGCTAGGTTTTTTTACAGTTATCCGTAAGGGCATTATCAATAGTTAGCCATAATTCTCTTAGCCCTATGGCTATTTTTCATATGGGCTTTACTTAGATCAAATAATCATTCTGTCTACATAATTTAAATATAAAAACTTGCATTGAATGTTTTGTATGAAGACATATTATTAATATTTTAATTGTGCATGTGTGAATGTATCAGATTGAATGGCTACTTTTTTTCATCTTAAATTTTAAAAGAGGTGACCGTAAGTCAAGTGAGAAATCATTAATACTAGTAACATAACCCTATGTACTATTTACTTGGCTAGTGCCAAGTATGGTTTCTGAGTATTTCAGAAGATATTTTTCAGTAAAAAGCAATGAATTAGAAAAATAAAGCATAGAAAAATAGTTATGCATCTTTATGCCTCTGCCTTAGTTTCCAGAAAGACAGCTATATAACTTAAAGCAACTGTCTTAGTTTCCAAAAATATAGCTATATAATATGAAGCAGCTGTCTTAGTTTCCAGAAATATAGCTATATAATATGAAGCAACTGTCTTAGTTTCCAGAAATATAGCCATATATTTGTGCGGCTAGCTCTACGATCAGCCGTCTTTACTTTCCTGACTTAAGTCAGGTACCCATTTAAAGATGGTTGGACTTGTGGGACGTTAATTAACTACCCTTGGTTCTTCACCAAGGATCGAACCCATCTGTCCCACCAAGGACAGTGTAGTAACGAATGGATAAACTGAAAATTAATTACATTACAAAAAGTAGAGCGTAATGTTTGAATATTATTAAACAAATCGTTCAGCCAAAAAATAATAAATTAGAACATAACATATATCTTTTAATTGGTTCTATATTTTATCTAAATAAAAACAATTTGTCAATTGCATATGTATTTATATTTAGAATAAACAACTTACGTTCATATATATATATATATATATATATATATATATATATATATATTTAAATTTTGTAAACTATCACTACAGACACAATGACGGTGAAATACTTGATTGTTGTCCCTGACAGCGGTTCTGGTTCAAGTGCCGTTGTGAATCAAATCATCGTCACAACAGGTAATATTGTCCTTGTCACTATTCTCCTTATGAAACTCACCACTGACAATGTAATTTGTGATAATAAACGTTTTGAAACTTAGTGCAACTACCTTAATGCAACTACCTTTTGCTGTTTAGTTATTTTTCCATACACTATTGTATTTTTTAAAATTAAGAATCCATAAACTTATTCTATGCCGAGCGGATTACGGCATGCAGTTTCACAGCTATAGAACCGTCGAGTCAACTGTACACACTTATTAAAATCAGCTAAAATGTGCAGCATCTTTCTCAGTAGTAATTTAAAATAATATATAAATGTATATATTAAAGCGAAAGTAAAGAATTAATACACCAGTATTTCAGTTTAAAATACCATCGTTAAAAGATCGGATATGCCCGAAACAAAAAAAAACCTAACCTAAGGGGATATAAATCTATGCAAGTCATACCCACCATAAGTCATATCCATCATAAGTCATACCCACCATAAGTCTAATCCACCATAAGTCATACCCACCATTAGTCATATCCGCCATAATTCATACCCCCATACGACATATCCCCTATAAGTCATATCCACCATAATTCATACTACCATAAGTCAGTCACATCCACCATAAGTCATATCCACCATAAGTCATATCCACCATAAGTCATACCCAACATAAATCATACGACATATCCCCCATAAGTCATACCCACCATAAGTCATATCCACCATAAGTCATACCCACCATAAGTCAGTCATATCCACCACAAGTCATACCCGCCATAAGTCATATCCACCATAAGTCATACCCGCCATAAGTCATACCCGCCATAAGTCATACCCGCCATAAGTCATAGACACCATAAGTCATATCCTCAATAAGTCATACCCGCCATAAGTCATACCCGCCATTAGTCATAGACACCATAAGTCATATCCACGGTAAGTTATACTCACCATAAGTCAGTCATATCTACCATAAGTCTTATCCACAATGGTTGTGTTATTGCACTAGTGTGTAGCAATATATAGGTGGCACACTATTGAAAAACATATGCAGAAATATTTTCTTTGTATTTCTTGTTATGGTTACTCTCTCTTTCTCTCTCTCTCTCTCTCTCTCTCTCTCTCTCTCTCTCTCTTTATCGCTCTCTCTCTCTCTCTCTCTCTCTATATATATATATATATATATATATATCTCGCTCTCTCTATCTCTCTCTCGCTCTCTCTCTCTTTATCGCTCTCTCTCTCTCTCTCTTTCTCTCTCTCTCGCTCTCTCTATCTCTCTCTCTCTCTCGCTCTCTCTCTCTCTCTCTCTCTCTCTCTAAATATATATATATATATATATATATATATATATATATATATATATATATATAAATTTCAACTCAGCTGCGTGCCTACTAGCTGTTGAGGACCCCTTTGAGGGTATCCTTGGCTTGTTGCTAAGAGTATGAGGGCTGACTCAACGGTGACCCGTATTTGTATTTGTGTTTCTACCACACACAGTCTCACCAACAATTAAACGATCAACAAGTGACAATAATCAATCCAACAAGTGTGTACAGCGACACAATATATTTATTTACAGAGACACCAGTCCGTAACAGGGATCTGGTGGTCTTTAAAAGCATAAGCAAAGTAATCCAAAAATGTCAAAGATTAATCCAGTATCAATGATCAGAATTAAAGGGGACGTTCTCTCGACAGATCACCCTTCTCTCTCTCTGTCTCTCTCTCACTCAGAGACACAACAATCGACCCTCTCTTCCGAGAGCCCACGGCCGAATGTCTACGAATCTCTCTTTCATTCCTCATATCACTTTCTTCCACGTGACCCTTAGCCAATCAAATATAATATATGTTTCTTTCAAACTTTCAAATTAGGGGGTGGAGCCTAGATGAGGAGGGGGGAGGGAGAAGTACGTCGTATAGACAAAGACAGTAGTAACTGGACATCCATCACTTTGTCGGCAATTAACCCGGGCCGAGTGACCAGGGAGAATTCCGCGAGGAATGTAACGTGTTTCTGTTACCCGCTACCTCGTTCACCTTCCGTTGTCCACCTGGCTGATGACGCAATTATGGGGATGGGGTAAAAAGGGGGGGGGAACTTGAGAACGGGCACGTATATTATTATACAGGGTATAATATACATCTTAACGTTAGTAATACTATTAGGTTAAGGGTTGGAGTAAGGGGATGGTTTCGACATATTAGTCACAACCCGTGACACTAGCCTGTTCGGATACCGGGCGATTATTTACTAGTAATATTAAATTATAGTCAGTCCTTGTATCCAGTTTAAACATGTTGTCATGAGGCTATGTTTTAAGGGTTTTACGGTTGGGGACGGGTGGGGGATGGAACAGACATTGACTGGAGTAAGTGGGGGTGGTTCAAACTATGGGGGATGGGTGGTGGGGTTCGATACAAATTACAGTCCCGTGCAGCTCTCGATTCTTCACTTCATCTGACTCAGTGTAACCTCAAGGGCTAAAGGGACGTTAATTTGGTTCAACTTTCCTTTTCTATCTCCTTTTTTTTAATTTTCTGTCTGGCAGGAAACAGTACTCCACTACCTGCTGGGCTGGATGAGGCCGTGGTTTATCTTCGAATTACTGCACGTGATTATGACGGGAGTACAACCGTCATGGCCGACTGGGTGACGTCATATCACAGCTGTACATATTCCATGATTGCGGACAATGAGTTGAGAATGGGAACAGGTAGGATGAAATGTTCCTTTTATACAATGCCTTTCAAGTGTATAGAAATAGCGACTGAAATACCTTTTTTAGAAATTATTTCAACAATTTTAATGATTCAATAGGGAAACGAAAAAATATATACAAATATATGCAAATATTATTAAGAGTTTTATTTTTCCATTGACCAGGTGTTTACAAGAGTTCCGTTTTGGTGGAATCCCAAAGTCACGTGACTGTAGTGGTCTATCAGGAGTCCACTGGTCACATGAGCAGCGCGTTGGTGTTCCCTGTGAATATATTCACTTCCGGGTACTTTGTTCTACACAAGTCTTTGATGACGTCATTTTATCATGTATGTTAACAGTAAACAGCAGATTATTTCAGTAGTTGTTTCAATATTTAGGCTACATGTTTTATAATAATCGTGTGTTACAAATCAACACACACAAAAAATAATTAAAAGAAAGCAATCCTTTTAGATGTCTAAGTGTAAGATTGCTCTTAAAAATCTGTAATGAACTTACGGTTTTACCATTTCTTTAACATTTCTAGAAAATAAATTACTACGCAGCTTTCTTTAATTAAAATCGTATCAGTGATATCTATTAGTTAAATTCTATTGTGATATCTATTAATTAAATTATATTGTAATATCTATTAGTTAAATTATATTGTAATATCTATTAGTTAAATTCTATTGTAATATCTATTAATTAAATTATATTGTAATATCTATTAGTTAAATTCTATTGTGATATCTATTAATTAAAATCGTATTAATAATATTTTATATACAAAATCGTATTAGCAATATTTATAAACAAATATCAAATGTTTAAACTTTTTGAATTGTTTATATTTATTCTGTGTTTCCGAAAGATAAATGAGGACCTGTTTATCACCAACATGAAGTTTTTATCATATGTATTTATATTCTTGTATGATATGATAATATGAATCTTTTCACACCGCCTTCATGTGAGAGCTTACGATTTCCGTTCCTTAATTCCACAGCTGACAGTTACAGCTATTGGTAGTGATACAGACGTCATTGTGAGATTTCCAAGAAACAGAATCCAACCAGTCACAATTCGGGTCAATCAGATGACATTCCTGTAAGTACACCCATTCCTACTTGCGTTGGTCAATATCGTTATAACTCTCTTTCTACTGACCCACGACTCTGCACCATTATATCACCTGGACAGGTGTGTAAAAAGGAGATGGGGGTGAAACACGTGTCGTTTCCCCTCCCTTCCTCAACTGGCGCTAGCATCAGGACGATTCATCAAGAGACCAGTCACGTGACTTGGTTTGAGGGGGCGGGGATTTATTTCGGACTCTTTAATATAAGTTAGTGACCATAGAAAAATTGGACAGTTATGCAGTTATTTTTAGGAGAGCCAGTTTGTTACCTGAGAGGTAACACGTTCAACTAGCCTGTAGTGATTTCCCTTCTGGATTTATTAGTTTTAGTTTAGTTTAGATGTAGATTAAATGTTAAGTGAATTAGTAGTAATAAATAAAAGTATTAGTATAGTTAATGAACCCACGTGCCTTGATTCATTCTGTATAAAGTTATAACAGTATTTACCTTCTTTTTTTTAGACAAAGTAAGAAAAACGTAGCTACCAAATAAATAATATTCGCTCATTCGTGGTTATAGTTCAATAAATAATATTCCCTCATTCATAGTTATAGCTCAATAAAAAGGATAATTTTATCAAAAATTTACAATTTTTGGGGTTTTAATAAAAATGGTGGCATAATGTACACATTATTTGCTAATATTCACAATTTCATTATTTGCAAAGGGAAGTAGTTTAGTAATATTTACTTCAGACGAGGACTTAAGTTTACAATGAATTGTTTCCCTTACAATTATTTACTTCACATTTGCCTCATTTGTACTTCACATACGTAATTTAATTATTTAATAGAATTGACCTTAAAAAAAAACAGCAGAAAAAAAAACTTGCACCAATCAAACCGAATTTAAACTGACGCCTCTAAAACTAGGCAGTTTCCTTGGCCCAAACAACCCCAAAAAACCCTTTCAGCGTAAATCTATATTAAATATGATATTATAGGCTACCCTAAAATGGGAAACAGCAGAGGTCCAAAGGCAATATATAAGACAACACCCAATGAGAAAAGGTTTAAGGGCAGACCAAGAAGCAGATGGTTAGAGGAAGTGGAGAAAGACCTTAAGGCCATAGGAGTGAGAGAGTAGAGGAAGAAGAAGACCATGGATCGAGAAAAGTGGAGAAGAGTAGTATGGCAGGCCAGGGCCCTAAATGGGCTGTAGATCCAAAGGAAGAAGAAGATGAAGGGGCTTTAAAATTGTTTTAGCCTAGGGCTCACAATGTAGATATATTTCTTGTCAGGGAGAAAATAAAATCTAATAATGGTACTCGATGAAGTATCAGACTTTATACTGACTCTACAACTATAATGTAAAATAAAATTTGAATATTCATGACCGGATGCTAACATCGAAAACTTCCTTAATTAAATACATAATCGTCTAGCTCGTGTGTATCCCTCGCAGGTAGTTTTCATATCGCACTGGCTTCGGTACCGTCACATGACGGTGCCGGTATCTTTTTTTTACCGCTTCCGTCAACAGAATGAACTCTTATGATGTAAAGTTATACATGCAGTTTATATTATGATATTATTACTTACACAATGATGGTGCTCAAAATCGGCGATCGTTTTAACACATTTAAAGAGTAAACAGAATGAATGAGAACTTTTATTTACTGCAGACGTTGATGACATTATTTACTGTTAAAAATCGGAGATATTTTTTTTTCGGGGACCATAAATAGATATTGCTCCACACCCTAACCCTATACCTATCCCTAACCCTATCCCTAACCCTATCCCTAACCCTAATCCTATCCCTAACCCTATCCCTAACCCTATCCCTAACCCTAATCCTAACCCTAGTCCTATCCCTAACCCTATCCCTAACCCTAACCCTATCCCTAACCCTATCCCTATCCCTAATCCTATCCCTAATCCTAACCCTAATCCTAACCCTAATCCTGAAAAAAAAATCTGGAAAAAAAAATTTATGATTTATTAAAAAATGACCATCAATAGATATTGCTCCACACCCTAACCCTATCCCTAACCCCCTATCCCTAACCCTGATCCTGAAAAATAAAATCTGAACAAAAAAATGTATGTCTCTATCAGGAATCTAACCCGCACATAGCTAGCCAAACTGGGTCTCAGCCAAGCGAACAACCTACATTACTAGAACGCCACACAAACTAACCTCTCATTTTAATGTATAATTGCTCGGCTATGCAATAGTTGACGGAAGCGGTAAAAAAAAGATACCGGCACCGTCATGTGACGGTACCGGAGCCAGTGCGTTTTCATATCGTATTGTTTTCATGGCAATAAAAGCCACATGATCTTTTCTAATGCAGTATTTCTTATATTTCTTTGTTATCCCTTCTGTCGGATTTCGTTTTCCACTAGTATTTAATTATTATCTTGTATTTCACACACCTTTGTCACTAAATCATGCTATTAGCTACAAAGACAATTGTTTGGTGAGTGTTTCATTTTTTACCAGACAAAGTAGATCACTGAATGTAAAGTTGAACAGACTGGACACAGTCCAGTTAACTTCAGATCAAGACCTCAGTGGGACATTTGTTTATGCCACAAGGCCTGTTGCAGCCTACACTGGAAGCGGTCAGGACCAGGTAAGTTGTCAGAAATCTAGAACATAGCAAAGCAACATGTTAAAAACTCCGTTCTGTATAGTAGATACATGTTGTTTATTTAAAACCCAATGAGTAAAATCACGAAGTACTATTCCTTATTTTAAATTTGTTTCTGTACGTTTGTGTAGCTAAGTATTATTTAGAAGGTTGCGGTCCTTACATATTCAATCATTCGATCAAAAATCATTAAATCATACAATCATTCAGTCATATAATCATTCAATCATACAGTCATACAATCATTCAATCTACAGTCATTCAGTCATACAATCATTAAATCATACATTCATTCAGTCATGCAATCATTCAGTCATACAATCATTCAATCATACAGTCATTCAGTCATACAATCATTCAGTCATACAATCATTCAATCATACAGTCATACAATCATTAAATCTACATTCAGTCAGTAATACAATCATTAAATCATACAGTCATTCAGTCATACAATTATTCAATCATGCAATGTTTTGATCGTTTCTAAATTGACTTCTTTTTTAAACTGGATTCTTCTTAATGGAAAATATGAATGACCACATTGATCAATGAGTTATAATAAAAATACATTTGTGTCAATGTAAATGTACAAAACAAAACACGATTTTCATGGCAGTAAATGTTGATAAAAAATGTAAATTTAAGTTCTGTTTTTTTAGTAAATGCATAATTGAATTGTCCAACAAATAAACTGTAAGGCTTTACACATGAGTGTATCTGTCTTATAGTCAACCTTTTGCATTTGAAATTTAGACACCACTTTCATTTTTTGCCCTATAATAAACATAGTTGAAAAGTCCAAAATAAACAAAACTCTTTCTGATGTTTATTTGTCTTCAAATTAATCGATAATGTATTAAGAAGAACAAATATCCGTGTACATATATATTAAATATGAAATAATCCATATACAACGTTTCTTCCCTTCACCAAATGAATATTAATATATAGTTAGTTATTAAAAAATAACGAGTTCATCTAACGTGCACTTCACAGACTTTGTCAGACAGTCAACTGGACGCAGCTGTACCAGTGGACATTGTGTCATACCAGTACGTCACATTCCCATCGCTGCCGTCAAGTGATGTCACCTATACGTTCCTCAGCCTGTATGACGACACCAACATCACAGTGAGTACAGAAGTTATCGTGTATGTTACTCTTTGAATGAGGGAAACCTGGGTACTGGCTTTTGCGAGAGTACGTTCCTTTGTGAGTCAATAGGGAAAGCCCTGGTTACTAACTCTTGTGAGAGTACATTCCTTTGTGAGTTAGGGAAAACCGAGATGATGACTATTGTGAGAGTTCGAATCCACAAAATAATAAATGTATTGATGATTTAAAATTTGACTATACCAGGGAAGGGCAACGTTTTTAACCGCGGGACACAAGGTTTTTTTTTTCAATTTGACAGGAGAGCTGACCAAGACCCGATTAATATAGTGTTTTGTATGTAGTGAAATAAATTAATGATAACGTCATTGGTATGAACGTGGTAATGGGGTTAAAAATCGAGCCAGAAAATAACCAGACAGATCTTACTTGGAAGTCTGTCGTGCTTTGTCCTTTTTTAAAACTAGATCTTTCGCTACAAAAAGTAACAATGTTTTATAGCCAATGAATCATGTTTTAACACATCAAACTACTTTAATTAATAAAGTATGGTGTTTATCTTTCCTTGACAAAGAATTAGTTCCCTTTCACCAGCGTATCACAACTCATCAGACAGATTGCTTTCAACATTATTTCAATGAAACCTAGTTTGGTACTTTTCAGTGGCGTACCTGGAGGGGGGGGGTGCGGTCCGCACCGGGCGGCACTATTTATTACTTTTTAGGGGGGGGGGGCGGCAAAACGAATAAATTAAATTGAAATACCTAAATGAGAGGGCGGCAAAATCGTCTTCCGCCTTGGGCGGCCGATACCCACGCTACGCCGCTGGTACTTTTTTTTGTAACGCAAAAACATTTGTAATAAGAAAGTGAAATTAATTTAATTTAGGTATAGTGTATATGTTTTTATATAATAGTAGGGAGAAATGAACGCGGCAAACGTAATGGATTAGGGTTCGTGCCCCAATAAACCATCAGTGCTAGGACTATTCATGAGATCAAGGTAAAATCCCTATTTCTACCCATCTTAAATTGTAACGCTTGATCTCTATTAATCCCGAAAGCTCTTATGAGCTGAAAATAATCCTCTCTTAACGTAACTAAATGAAAGAGAAGAAACGGAAGTTTGTTTGGTTTCAACATGACTGTCCTGGGTTCAATCATTCGATGAGTGACTAAGAGTTTTTGTTTTGTTTTGGGGTCTAAGTGAAAGTCAATTTAAGACTTAACTATGTACCTGACTTTTTATGAGGAGGTAAAGGCGAATAAGCATCGTGTTCTGCACAAATTACCTATGACGCCGTATTTAGAGAAAACATTTGAATTCTGTACTTATTTATGCCAGGACGGTCTTAAGGGTTTAAAGGAAAAATAAACTTTTGATGAAAAAGAGAGAAAGTAATCGAAATGTAAACAAATAACGTGATAGAAAGATTGACAAAACTATTCATTTAAGTTTGTTTTTTTTTAAACTTACATATGTTTACCTTCAGATATATTTGAGTTTAATGTATTCCTCTGTAGAAAACCCTATCTGTGTAAATCGAAGAGATTTCTTTATTGTTTATTATGCGAAAATGAAATGAATTGTTTCAAATCGTTTCCCCAGATACATACTACTCCGATACAAACAGTATTGATCAGAAAATCCGGATATTGGACGGAGCTGAACTTATTACCTGACGGGTACTTTCTAATAGAAAGTGACCCCCTGCACCCGTTCTACGTTACGAAAATGACGTCATCTTCCCATGGCTCTTGTCTGACGTCACTGCTGCCAACCACGATCTGGAGGAACGGATATGACGCGCTAGTAAGAAATGATCCACAGAATATCTACGTCATCCTTGAAGACAATCCACATTCAGCATTTATTGTGAACACAACTAGATATCCATTGATAACTTGCGTATCAGTTTTAGGTATCGTTATCAGCTCATATTATTTATAGGTGTCGTTAAAAGTTCATATTAGTCATAGGTATCGTTATAAGGTCATATTATTTATGTTTATTTATTTGTCTTTGTGTGTATGTGTCTTTGTTTAAAGATATAAGCATGCTATGAAGATATGTAAGATAATTTTAGGAGAGATATTAAAAATGACATGGGCATTGTCTGATAATAAAGACACTAAAATTAAGTGGTAAGACGTGTACTTCAATAAGTAGGTTACAAATGTTTACCTGTCATACAGGTAAGACTCACATAACTTGTTCAATTTCATTGGCACCATTTTATGTTGGCAGAATTTTGTCCAGCTTTTTCTTTATTCTTAGCATGGCAGGGAAACGGCGGTTAACGGGTAGATTTGCTCTCTGTCGATTCATTTTGTTTCTTCAAGTTAACGTCGAATCAAAAAAGTTAACAATTTGGTTGAGAAAGTAACTACACCGACCCGATGACACCAATTCTTAGATATCAATAGAATATGTATTAGATATCGATAGATTATGAATTAGATATCAATAGATGATGTATTAGATATCGATAGATTATGTTTTAGATATCAATAGATTATGTATTAGCTATCAATAGATTATGTATTAGATATCAATAGATTATGTCTTAGATATCAATAGATTGTGTCTTAGATATCAATAGATTATGTATTAGATATCGATAGATTATGTATTATATATCAATAGATTATTTATCAGATATCGATAGATTATGTATTAGATATCAATAGATTATGTATTAGATATCAATAGATTATGTATTAGATATCAATAGATTATGTATTAGATATCAATAGATTATGTATTAGATATCAATAGATTATGTAGTAGATATCGATAGATTATGTATTAGATATTAATAGATTATGTATTACATATCGATAGATTATGTATTAGATATCAATAGATTATGTATTAGATATCTATAGATTATGTATTAGATATCGATAGATTATGTATTAGATATCAATAGATTATGTATTAGATATCAATAGATTATGTTTCCTGGTTGCAGGTATTTAGGATGGGTAATTGCGGGTGGTGCTCAAATCGATAATAATCAATTAATTTTAAGCTCGGATTGAAGAAATATCTATTTTAGGAGCTCGAGGTAAAGTCTAGTCCTGGGAAGGCAAACTTGTTGAGTCGCGTGCCAGGACGAGCCGGACAAACAGTAGGTGGATATAGTGCCGCCGAGATGGGTGGGCAGAGGGGGGCTAATGCCCAGAGACCCGGCGAGTTTTAAAGGCCCGGATTGAGCTGGCCAATCAACTTTTGAAAATATTATTATTAGGACGGGGGGCCCGTGATAGCCCTGCCCAGGGGCTCGAAATTTCTATCGGTGGGCCTGGGTGGATTGAGTGAGTATTGATATTACATTAATATAAACTGAAGTTAAACCTCATAATATAGAAGGCTAGTGATGTGCTTCACTCTGAAACGAATAGCAAGTCGGGTTTAACAGCCCGATGGGTCGTAGTTTGCTCCGGGGGGCTGGTCAAGTCCTAAGGGTGAGTAAAATTTCTAGCAATAATCAACACTTCAGTAAGTTGGAAAAAAGAGAAAAATGTTGATATATTTATTTACCTTTAACTGCTTTCTATTTACAGGGAGCACGCTCGTTGGATGTAGTTTGATGTTAACTCAAGGACTGAATCACATCGGCTTCATCAACAAGACCATCTACTTCGTCGCATACACGTCTGGTACAGCTAATTCAAACACGGTGTACTGCCACGTTCTCGGCTCAAAAAGTCACTCTAGTTATGTAGGTTGAATTGAATTATTATACAATAGCTGTACCCTTGCAAAAACCTTTGCATAGAGTTATGTCCCCTTAGGCTTGATCGGTAGGCTATGTTATTTTGGTTTCGGGCAGATCCGATTTTTTTCATGATTGTATTTTAAACTGGAATACTGTTGTATTAATGCATTACTTTCGATATAACGCAAAACCCAAATCGTTATTATTTATATAGATGTTATGCTAAATGGTTCATAAAATAAAACTACTACAGTACTGTGAGCCTTCGAAAAAAAAAAGTCATTTTATTTAACACAAAGACACTCTATGTGCACATATGCAACATCCACTTTACTAATTATTCATTTTCCGACAACATTTATATCATTTGTTAAATCTGCATTGTAAAGATCTTTGTACTTGCAGTTATCTTTCCCTGCTCTGGTGTATATCGGGCTCAACGACGACGACCCGTTTAGAAATCCGCTGCAGACAGACACCACAACCGAGGCGACGACGGACGATATCACATCCACATCCACTGTAACTTCTGCAGCACCTATAACAACATCAGAGACGACGACAACTGCAGAAAGCACCGTGACGTTAATCTCCCTTGTAACCTCAACAACACTGACGTCATCGGCGAAAACTTCCGAGACATCGTCAGCAACAACGACGTCAGCGACGTTCACCGAGACAGCTACGTCCTCCAACAATTCTTCCGTCTGTTTTCCCGTAACTATCTTAATGTCCAATCTATCCAGCGACGTTGTAGACTCACTCTTACGCTCCATCGTCAACAATCTTCTGATTCGCTTCAAGGACACAACGGCCTACAGGATACAGCAGACCAGCGCCTGGGACGGGCGGACGTCCAGTGTGGTCATTGGTGTCAGCGGCGTGGCGTTCTTGGTCATATGGACTCTAATCATTACATTGCCAGATGTGTTATCTCTTATTAGATACATGCTGTCGTTCATACGTAAGACTTGACTTAATATAATATACCCCAATAGTGTAAATGTATGAAATATTTTATTCATAATATTTAAAGTCCAAGAATAAAATAAATGTTGTACTTGTATTGTTGAACGTTTTATTCAATAAATTTTATATCTATGTATCATTGCATCAATATTTAGTGACCGATTAATTAAAAAATTAACGTAGTAGCTGGGAGATGCGTATAGTGTCGTACAGTCACTATAGGCTACGTTTGATCAAGTGGTTAAAGTCATATTAGGTGATGATTGGTCTAGTGAACAGAGAAATATTAGGTGATGATTGGTCTAGTGAACAGAGAAATATTAGGTGATGATTGGTCTAGTGAACAGAGAAAAATTAGGTGATGATTGGTTTAGTGAACAGAGAAATATTAGGCGATGATTGGTCAAGTGAATAGAGCAATAGTAGGCGATGATTGGTCAAGTGAATAGAGCAATATTAGGCAATTGTTGGTCTATTGAATAGAGTCACATTAAACGATGATTGGTCTAGTGAAAATGTGTTAAAAATTCCCTAAAGTTCACCCAACTTTACAGGGTAACTTGAATTGGTTATGTCAAGGTTATAGAAACTGATCAACTTTACAAGGTAACTTGAATTGGTTATGTCAAGGTTATAGAAACTGATCAACTTTATACATCATCTGTCTCGATGGCCATTTAGGGCTAAAGACACTGTAAGTTTTTACCCCATTAGTGATTAAAACGATATTGGTATTACAATTACAGTCATTTATTTCTTTGAAATCTTCATTTTTGTATTAGTCAATTTTTAACTGTTCATTTTATAATTTTTGCCCTAACATCAACGGCACTAATGAATCTGTTACCAGCATTTTTTTAATAGAGAAACTAAAAGTATCCTCAAACCAAAGCGAAACTTTCCGCTGCGCTATTTCTCACGTGAGATTTTTCTAAGAGCGAAAAACCCTCGCTACACCTAGGCGGAGCGAAAGTGGACGTCAGCCGACCGGATATAATGATTTTTTTAATTTTATTTTTGTTTTTTGTTTGAAGACGTCGGCAGACATTTTCTTCTTATTATACATTTTCTCCAGTTATTGTGTTTTACGAGTAAAAAGTGAAAAAAATACTTACTTTTTGGTATAATCTGATATAACTCATGTTTCTATATATAAATGTAAGTCGTATTTGTTAATTTTAAGACATTTATATCAATTTTAACCTTTATTTTCATTTGAGTCGACGTTTCTAGGCAGCCATTTTAGATAGTTTACACTCGCGAAACGCGAAAAAACTCTGCAAGAAGCGATGCCGCGAAATTTCTCTGCACCGCCGCGGAAATTCTCCGCGGTTTGAGCATTTTCATATAAATACATTGAGGATACCTTAAACGTTTAGAAAAAGAAAGAAATTGTTATAATCATCTTAAATAAAGTTTATGTAAACTTAAATGGCTGTAAACAAATCTATAATAGTGAAATGTAATCTCACTGGAAATCGCATGTTCAATATCGCTATCATACTCGCATCAGTATGATGGGTAGATAACACCTAGATCGTACATTACTACCATTGATTTTAAAATTGCAGAACTAAATATGCCTGATCATTTATGTGTGTGGTAATATATAAACTGTGGCCGAATGTAGAAAACATTACTAAACATTAGTATCCATAGTTCATCCATCAAAAAGTTTATTTTAAGATTATGTAACAGCGTTACGATTTACAAAAAAAAATATCTTTGAGTTTGAAAAATCCATATTTCTCTTTGAGTACAATAACCATTAATGTGCTAAACATATGCAGAGCTAGTGTTCCATTTGATATTATGGGTTCAATATTGACAACCTTAATTTATACACAATTAGCAATTATTATCATTCATGTTAAATATTTTGAAATTGGAGTATTTATTTCAAACAGTTTTATTTCGTTCCCTTATCATATGTAGAAAAATAAAATGAAAATTTGAGAATATGCAGACTCTAGTAAATATTATTCCCTTTAGAATGGCAATGTTATCAATATAAAATAAATAAACATTGCACAAAGCAAACATACACAGTTTCTAAATAAAAAAGAAAAACGTCTGTAGAAATATGGATTTTTCACAAACATAAATCAATGTTCATTGGTATAAAAATATAGATATTGGATTCATTTGAATAACACGGTAATTCTAAATGTCTGTGCATTCATTACCTTTAATATTTGTTCTCGCATAGTTGAGCTATTTCTATACTGCACGGGAATTTATTCTAAGCTCTTTAAAAGGAATTCTGAAGCGTAAAATTAGGTGCTGGTTAGGCTTACGTGATTGTTTTAATAAGATTATCATGTGTTTGTTTTTTTTATACGTCGCCATTGCCAGCGTGATAGGGTGTAGTGTGTCTACCACACCAGCATTGTTGGCGGCGCTGATTCATGTCTCCCATGCTTACAGAGCGGCGGGGTGTGTGTGCCCGCTATCATTTGCCGGGAGGGCAGAAAAGAGGGTTTTAAGACTTGCCCAAAATGGCCAGACCAGCAGGGTGTGTGTACTGCCGATCGGCCAGAATGGCAAGGAAAGTGTTTTTTCCTGCCACTCGGACAGAGGGGAGGGTGTAGTGTGCCTGTACCCTCAGCCCGAAATGGCAGGCTGCGCAGCTGTGCTTGAGTGAGACGGAGTGGAAGGGTGTTGTGTGCCGACCACATCCGTCACCACCGCCAGCTGTGAATACTACGGTCTCGGATAGTCCTCTTTGACCACAGTACCACCACCCTCGCAAGAAAGATTTTTTTTTTTATTCTGTTTAGAGAACCGCAATGTTCTATTCCCCGTTGATCATGGTATGTCTCTCAGACCAGGATAGAGTATCAACAATATCATGACAAATAACTTTCATGATACTTTTTACGACTAAACGTACACCTAATAGCAAATGTAATGCCTAAATGAAAATTTAAAAGTATATATTTTTAAATATTGAAAAATGGTATTAGTTAGTTTAAATACTTTTAAAAAATATTGATTTAAAAACAAATAATTCGTGGTTTAAAAATAAATTGAGTTGATAATTTCTGAAGCATAAAATATTACTACACATTTTTTAAAATTAAAATGTTATTATTTATATCTAACAAAAATTATATCGTATTTAGCTTTTGATTGTCCTGGTAATCAAATCAAGGGACGGTACTTATGTAGAGGTCTTAATCCTGTAATATCGGCATGTTCAATTAGCTCCAATAACCGGTATGTCCTTGTGAAATAAAAAAACAACTGAGCTATGTGGGGGGGGGGGGTGTATATTGATCCAACTGTGATGTTATAACAACAAACTGTGGATATTGAACCTCGTGCTGATAGAAGTAACAATGGGCTTTTGTCAATCATTTAGATCAGTGGTCCCCAACTCATGGGATGTTTTCTCCCGGGATATTGTGACTTTCCATGGACGGGAAATGATCAACATGCCCCTGACAGCACCCCCCTCCTCCCATCCCCTTTCCATCGAGTCATGGTTAAAATTTTCAAACGCTGACCGGTCCGTGGCGAGAAATATGTTGGGGACCGCTGAGTTAGATAAATATCTGACGGCTTATGTTTACATAGACTCTTCCAGACGATCTATAATGTGGATGATCTGCGATAATTTTGTTGTCACTTCGGCAAGAGCTTAGAAAGAATTTCATGTTTATATTGAAATATTCTAATCAAAAATGTTTACTAAGACAACATTAGCAATGTTACATTGAATTCAATATAAAGAGGGCGTTTGTCTTCATAGGAAACAAGAAGAAATAGTCGCTATTTTAGATTTAGCGAAAACTCTCGATTTGTTGAGGAAACTCATTCAGGATGACGAAGATCGCTTTATTCGTTAATACTGAGATTATATTGATGTTTTGTAAGTATCACAGATCAGACGTGAAATAAGTGATTAAAAATGTATAAATAAAATACTTCAGGGTACTTTTTTATTCATGCGTTTGTCAGGCTGTTTAGTCTCAGTGGTAATTTTGGAATTTTTAAAATCAATCATCACTAGCATCTAGATGTTTTATCGATATAACAAAAGATCTAGGACAGTTCGCAGATGTCTGCAACTCTATTCATTGCTTAGGTTAACTCCGAATAAAGGATCACAATGAAGGTAATAAAATGAAAGTAATTAACCATTTTGGAGCAAACGTTTTTTTTAGGGGAAAAAAAACGCATGGACATTGTCAGTGGTGTGATTTGAAGTGGAGCTGTTATATCCTGGAAAGTCCATTGTATGATTTTGTCAATCAAGTTATTCCTACGGTGGCCAATTTCCCGCGCTCTTTTAAGGGTACTTTGAGTTATGGTATTGGTGAGGAGACAGTGATGTGAGACGTGCCCTAACTTAGTCAGCCTCCGTTTTATATACTATCCCAGCAGTTTTTCACGATGGCGCACCAGGCTGACCCTGACATCGGTCATATGCTCCCTGTACGAAATTCGGAGCATTTTTCTTAATCACCTGATCTCGCTGTTTTCTTTTGTCTGTCTGGGCGCACACTATCCAAGATTCGCACCCATATAGCTGTTGCGGACCCCTTTGAGGGTATCCTTGGCTTGTTGCTAAGAGTATGAGGGTTGACTCAATGATGACTCGTATTTATATTTGTGTTTCCACCACACACAGTCTCACCAACAATTAGACGTAAAACAAGTAACGATGATCAATCCAACAAGTCGTGTGTACAACACTAAGATATATTTATTATACAAAGGCACCAGTCCGTAACTGGTGACTTATCAGAAGCAAAGATAATTCAAACTGCAGCAAATAATCCAATATAAAATGAATAAGGGGAACAAGGACGTTATCACTAGTTAACTCTCTCTCCCTCTCTATTTCCTTCTCACTTCTCTCACACAGAGACACATCAATAGGCTCACTATCACTCATCCTGATTGCGACCGGTCACCCTGGGACCCCTCGGTCGAATGTCCGCGAATCTATATTTCATTTCCCATCTCACTTTTCCCACGTGACCCTTAGCCAATCAAATATAATATAGGTTTCTTTCAAACTTTCAAATTAGGGGGTGGAGCCTAGATGAGGAGGGGGGGGAGAAGTACGTCGTATAGACAAAGACCTTAGTATCTGGACATCGAGCGGGTCGCTGTCCCTTGAAGAAGCCGACCGGAGAATAGCCGTCAGATGGTCAGAGAGAATTCCCCGTAGAATGTAACGTGTTTCTGTTAACCGCTACTTTGGTTCGACGGCGGAGATTCCGCCGGACACCTGGTCTATGACGCAATTACGGGGGTGGGGTGAAAGAAGGTGGGGAGAACTTGAGAGTGGGAACGTTATATTATTCTACATGGTTTAATATACATCTTAACGTTAGTAATACTACTACGTTAAGGGTTGGAGTAAGGGGATGGTTTCGACAGATTAGTCACAACCTGTGACAATAGCAGTATGTGGACTACCAGTGACTGGCACGTACTTGAAGCCATAGCTGATGGCCTGCTTATCTAGATTATATTATACTGGTCGTGGTAGCCAAAGCTGTGGTAATTCTTGTGAGAATCTCAGTCACGTGGTCTCCGTCCTTGGAGAACGTTGATGCCAAGTACTTGAAGTTTTAAACCTCTTCCAGACTTCCTTCATTCATGGTTAACTCCGGATTGATTCCAGCTATGGCATCAATCATTACTTTGTTTTGCTAGTTGCAAGCTTTCGTACCGAAGAGAGTGGCTCTTTATAAATATTGGTGGTAAGGGTTCCACGACAGTTCGACCCCGTGACACATCGACCTCGTGACATTCGACCCCGGATTAAAATAATATTTGAATTTTATTTCGTTGTTATAAATATTTGTGTAAACTTTGCTATACTTTGGGTTTAATTGTTTAAGATATGTGTATTATTTCTGTTAAAAATATGTGTTTTAATTGTTTAAGAAATGTGTATTTGTCTTTGTGCTGTCTGTTACCTTTATGTGTGTGATCGTGAAATTACAACATCCCCAGGATATTTCATTTTCTGATTCTTTTTCCGAAATCAGTATTTAAAATGACATAGAATCACAGTTCTATTTCCTTGATTTGATACAACAAACTCAACATTTTAGAAAAGTTTTACTGTAGCAAATCTTTATTATTTTTTTTTTCATTTCAGGTGTCAATTCTAACCCATGTTTCTTTTGGGGATCGTCAATCTATTTCGAGGACCACTGTTACAAGTGGATGAATGTAACGAAAAGCTGGACTGAAGCTCAGGTAAATGTGAATTCTTGAGACCAGAGTGCATTGAACTGCCCGGCATGACGGAACATAGTGAGGGGCCTAATATTGTCAGATAAGGTTTACAACTTATATATTGTGTAGCTACGGCATATTAAGGCATTGGCACAATAGCAAGCAGCTTTTACCTTTCAAAGAAAGTCGGGTACAATAACTGGAGATCGAACCCTGGACCCTCAAGTCGACAATAGATTGCTCTACAACTAAACAAAGATTCTTCGGCCATAATCTTTTATTTAAATCTATTAAATGTCAACTTGTTAATTGAAAAAAAAACAATTTTCATTTAATACATTATTAATCAACAGAATATAAATTATACAAAATTTCATCGTTAATTTAAATTAATTTTTCTGAAAGCCGCCATAATTGTGTAGCAATATTATTTGTAATTGACGGACATTTTTTTTGTATCATAATATTTTGGACTTTTTAAATACCGCTGCACTATTTGCGTGATGTAACATATTCTGCGGTATTAATCCGCAGAGAATACATGACATCTTTTCTCTAGAGGTTAATATTTAGTGCTTTCAAACCAGCCCTCATTTACAAATTGTAAAGTAGAAGCTAACATTGTCTATTTTGTAAGTAGTAATAAACTAAAGTCGCAATGAACATAAATCAGTGGTTCTCCAAATGTGGGTCATGAGTTTCCGGCGGATAGCGACAAAACTCAACTTAATAATTAAAGGACCGAGAATGTATTAAAATTCTGTTTCTATATATATTATACATTTTAAAGTGCATAGATAAACTAGTATCGTGAAGCGTAAAAAACTTGAAAACCCTGACTTAATTTTTTTTTTCTCAAAGACACCTAAGATTAATCGATTTCTGTCTGTAGTTAAAAACCGTTTTTTGATTCAAATAAATGTGTACACTATAAAAAAGAAGCTTTCGGATAATGTTTTAAATGAAATAAAGTGAGATAAACTTTGAAACCTAGTTTTTTTTTTAATTCATCAAAGCGTACAAGCAAAAAAATCGATTATTTGACCCATATATGAGTACCAATTTAATTTCTATTCCTAATTAGTAAGAATTAATGTAACAAAACGTTACAAAATTCAATTAATATCAATTTTTTAGTCAAACTAACAGTAGTGTAGGTTTGTGGTTCATTCAACAAGTTCAAAATCATAATTAATATTTACATTCCATGAAAACTGTTTGCCTACTGGGTAATTCAAAGAGTTCTAATATCGATATTCAATTCTTATAATCAACAACAGCTCTAACGCGACAAGTCTAGACAACTCTGGAAATAAAGTCTTTGCGACGTGATATGAATACAGATTAACTCCCTTTCAATTTTAAATATAATGTCTTTCTTGTTTAAAAGTTGATAGTGTACGGTTAGCGATATTAAAAAAAAAAAGACTTTTATTAATTATTTCCATGTAATGAGCAAATAAGATGTGCTTCACTCTTTGATTTTTTTTTGTTTTGTTTTACTTTACTTTTAAAATTGTATTTTTTTTGTCTGAGCTTTTCCCAATAAACTTAATAACTAAATGCTGCTTCAAAGATACCTGTATTACTTAAACTATGTATCTTGATATGAATATAATTATCTTTTATTATTAAGAAATATTGGTCGAGTAATATAGGGCGCTTGACTGGAGACCTTGTTGTATTTTTCAGGTCCTGATGAAAGTTAAAAGTCCCCAAAGTCCACTCAACTTTAAATGGGTAACTCACGAGAGTTAAGGAAATTAAGGCAGTTGGGCGTTGATCCCAGCCATACGACCACTTAATATCATCCCTTGGCGATCAATTCTTCATCTAACCCGATGGCCTATAAGTGAACGTTGCTTTTTTCTACATGTAAACTTGGTGAACTTAATGTTTATTGAAAGTATGATTTTGGGTTGGTTCGTCAATAGTGCATTCATTTCAACAATGCTCTCCGAAGCATTATCTTTCGCTATTAATTTAGATTAATTCAATCTACTTTTTTTCTTGTGTCATTCATGAGGGGATATTTACATCAGGTCGAATATAGTTTATTAAATTTCATTATACTAGTGCATGGTTAGCCCATAGCAACTTTTCGAACTGCATTCGGCTCTTCAGTTAATTTCATACAGCTCCCAAATAGCCAGATTTTTTTTTAATTACTTTTTAATTTACGTTTGTTAACTAAATTTGGATAAATTGAATAACATGAGGCAAGATCAAGTTTGCTTTTCGATTGTTGTTTTGTTTGCACAATGAAGATACCAGAGTGTCGATCTCATTGGCCTGACAAGTGGCTGCCCCTTGCACTATGTAAACAATGTGTTCAATTATGTTTCGTTGTTTGTTTATATCGTCTTCAGTCCCAGTGTCAACAAGAAACCCCCCGAGGGAGACTGGTGGAAGATGTCAACAACAAATTGATTGACTTTCTATCTAATTTCTATCTGCCTGCTGGACAAGGTAAGCAAGAAGTCACTTGAAGAACAGATTCGAAGTTTGTTTATTTGCTGGTGTTGTTGTTGTTGTTTTTTCTTTTAGTTTATTTTTGCAATTATTCGAAACTAACGCTTAAAGCAATTTGATAAAGCAATTTAATAAAAGGATAAGATAGAATCGATAACTTCTCTTGCTAGTTAAAGAGGGGAAATGTTCTTTTATTGTCTGATACACAGTATGTTTTTATTTTAGACAAAAACCAGGATTAGAGCTATCTTATATATGCTACATTTTCTTTGAACAATTTCACATATAAAAGTTGAGGAGCGCAGTACGGATCAAAGACCAAGGTGACTGTGTTTGTATACCTCAACCAAGGCCGTAGCTGGTGGGGGGGGGCTAGGGGGTATGCAGCCCCCCCCCTCCCCCAAATTAATTCTAAAAATCAAATTTTATTATACAATACACTTCTTTATCAATGCGTTCCAATTTTTTCTTATATAAAACTCTCCGCACAGCCCCCCCCCCCCAAAAAAAAAAAAAAAAAACAAAATCCTGGCTAAGGCCTTGACCTCAACCAAAATACAATTGTCACTGAGTAACCGTGTTTGTACACCTGAACAAATGTATCCTTGTCACTGAGTAACCGTGTTTGTACACCTGAACAAATGTATCCTTGTCACTGAGTAACCGTGTTTGTACACCTGAACAAATGTATCCTTGTCACTGAGTAACCGTGTTTGTACACCTGAACAAATGTATCCTTGTCACTGAGTAACCGTGTTTGTACACCTGAACAAATGTATCCTTGTCACTGAGTAACCGTGTTTGTACACCTGAACAAATGTATCCTTGTCACTGAGTAACCGTGTTTGTACACCTGAACAAATGTATCCTTGTCACTGAGTAACCGTGTTTGTACACCTGAACAAATGTATCCTTGTCACTGAGTAACCGTGTTTGTATACCTCAACCAAAGTACACGTGACAAAGAATAACTGTGTTTGTATTCTTGGCCGTTTACTGTAGGAATGGTCAGAGAAGAGAGTAAATGGTAGACTAGTGACAGACACATCTAGTAACAAGTACGTGTGAGGAAACGAGTAATGGGACAATTGTGTTATGACCCTCGAACTGTGAGGCTGAAATATTGGAGTTTTGGGTTAGCATAGAAGTCGTTGTATCCATATGAACTTAATGTGAATAGTAACTGAGCAGTATTTATTAATTTATCTACGACTTTTGTAGTCATTTAGGAAGTAGCATATGCTCTTACTGAGTCGTTACACCTAGTACCAGAAAGGTATTTACATTGTGATTACAAGTCATTACTTTACTGGACGTTAATTGGTTAAGTTTTGTTACCCGTGCATTAGAAAGTAACTAGTTTTATATATGCTGGTTCATTTTTTGAGATTAGTTGACAGGGAAAATACTTTTATAAGTACATGCACAATGTCATTGTCGAAATGTGGTTAGGACATCTTAAGACGACTATTATGTTATTGAAACATTTGTTTTTTAATTACTCAGAAAACAAATAAAAAATATTGTATTTCTTCTTTTATAGTTTTAACATCAAATGTAACACACTTTCCTTTAAAATGAATAACATTAAACATATTTATCTTGACATGAAAGAATGAAATGTTTATCTCTTGGATCCTATATACCACTATAGCCGATGGTGCAATGGTCATGGAGGCACCACGAGTGCACGTAAAAAAGTATGATAACAGAGTTAAGGTTATAAAAGTTGGACCGAATACACGTAGACAGTCAGTCTCCTACTATTTTTTTTTCAGAATGGTGGACTGGTGGTGTAATGACTACTGGAAATCCAACAACATTGAGATGGTGGAAAAGTGGACGAATGCTAAGTACCGGAACAAGATTTATAATCGGAAGTGGTAACTGCACTAAACTGTGGAATCAGAACTCTTACACCTTGCCTCTTGTTTTAATGAATGATGACTGTTGGCGCCAGAAGAAATTTATATGTCAGCTTTGTAAGTTAATATTTATTTTTAATCTCAGTATTTTCCAATGGATACAAATGTACCATTAAATTAAAAAAAAAAAAAACAAGACTCTCCCCACCATCATCATCTTTTTGGCAGCTGTCTAGGAAATAATATATACAATTTGATGAACGTCCTGACGGTGGTAATTTCAATTACATTGAATATATTTCTAGTATTTAGTAATATATTACTCACAATTCAAGCAAATATAAAATTTTTATTTTGTGCTTTCGTTATTAATGACCATTTTGTAACCAAAATTTTGGCTTCATTGGGAAAGCAATACACACCACATATTAGATATTATACAGATTGCGCAAGCCTCGTTTTGAAACAATGTTTTCATCTCCGCCATTGATGATATTTACTCTCATCAGTCCATTCATCGAAGAGAAATGTTTATTATATATATATATATATATATATATATATATATATATATATATATATATATATATATATATAAAGCTCCTAAAACCCCGTGAACTCATGAATCAAATAATATATAATTGCTTTTTTATATTTAAAAATCAAATTGAAAGCTTTTTACTAATAGTTTATGCATTGAATAAAACAACAAAGGTGTAAATAGGTCTGTGTGTTTTTATGAATGGAAAGCTTCACATTGGAAACAAAAGCGAATAACAACAATGGAGCGAGAGTTTTTAACACAAAACCAAGGACTATTTATATAGCGATACGCTATCTGTATAATAAATAATCTGTGCCCCGTCTTAAGTTTTTCAATAAACAATGAGGACGTTACATCCTTGACACAAAAAATAATGTTAATACAACAAAATCAATAATAATAGAGAAATACTTATGGGTACATATCTATTGAGACTGACAGATAATTATACTTTTTTTTATTACAGATGTTGGCAATCCATGCAAAGGAGTATTGCCAGAGAGTAACTTCAGTAGCAATGGATTCTGTTATAAACTTTTAGATACCCTATGTAGTTGGAGTGAAGCCCAGGTATGTAGCTTGTTAATATACATAAAAACATTTCGTTAACTAAATCGAAATTAATGATGGAATACTACAGTAAAAATTAAATATGTAATTGACACAGAATTATACAAAAATATAAACATATATTTACATATAAATATACCTCGATAAACGAATTTAATTCGTTCAGCATATCAATTAACTCGTATCTCAAAAGAAATTTTCCAATTAAAAATAAATTGAAATGGCCTTAATCCATCCTATCCCCCCAAAAAGTGTATTTACTTGGAAATTAGCCAACTAGATCTTACAAAATTTGCTGAGTGGGTGGGTGGGCGTAGGAGCTAATACATTTTTGTAGCGCCCTTATCTGATGTTATACCCTTTAACGACTCCTTCTGTTCAAGCCCAGTACACATCGTTGAGGTACTACGCCCGTACTGACTCGTCAAGTCAGTCACTCGCACATCTTGCTCATGTTTTTCTGTGATTCCACGTTTCTACTGAGCACTGATCCTTCCATTCACTTTCTTCGACCCATGATTATAACAAGAAATGTGATAAAGTACTGCAAATGAACAAAAAGGACAAAACGCGAGAACATTTTATCAAAGATACTTCGCCATGGAGGAAAACAAGAACACTGACTGAGGTGCTAAATAAATAAAAGACGCACAAAGCGCAGTAAACTGGGTCCTGTACTGCCGGCCGACCCGCTCGTATCTCAAATATTTCTCGTATTTTGAAAACAAAACATTGCTCACTCGACAGTTTGTATCTCAATGTCAAGATACCACTGTGTAAATATATAGATAGATAGATAGATAGATAGATAGATAGATAGTTCTTAATATTTATGGGTCTTAGAATTAGATATCGAGATATTTCAGGGCCTTCGGCAAAAGAACCTGTCTTGGCCTATTTACCACAAGATTTATTCGGCTTTAGTATTAACATATATCAAAACTGGCTTATGTGATTAAGAGAGAGACGGGGGAGGGGGTAGAAAGAGAGAGAGAGAGGTTAGAGGCAACATGTCACCCTAACATACATATTGTTAAATATTTTGTGTTCTATATTTATAGCACCAGTGCCGGATGTTGTCAGGTTCACTTGCTGAGTTACAAACAAACGATACTTACAAATACATCAAATCTGTTGTTGAAAGAAAGCTAAGTAGGCCAAATATAATTTTATTGAAAACATAGTTTACTTTTTTAAGATATTCCCTTAACAACGTATTGTAGTTTATATATATATATATATATATATATATATATATATATATGTATATATATATATGTATATATATATATTAAAAATATATATATTGCATTTTACTTCGATAATGGGCATTATTTACCATGAAAATGTATTGATTCAGAAGTTAGTAACGCAGTAAATTATTAAGTCCTGGAATATTTCCAGTTATCATATTTTAACTTTTTTTTTTAATTATTCGCTTCGTCAGTTTTACATTTGTTAAGTTAAATAACTTTCATAATGACTTAGAACGACAGAATCAATTTAAGTTATGGAAAGTAATTTATATATATATATATATATATATATATATGAATGCCTGTTGAGCTATACACTGTCCTAGAAGAATAATTTATTCACCGCTGTTAAATAAATATAAAACTTGGAGACAGTAGTAGTGGTGCTATGTATGAATATGTGAAGACATTAAAACTTTATTTCAAACACTGTCAGTAAATGGAAAGATATGCAAAGAAAATTATGAGATTGTGAACTATTTTTTAATTTTAATTTTCTTTTTTTTTCCAAATGCCTAGAAAGGTTAATATTTACCTTTGCTTTTTGCACACCATTCCTTTTAGTCCCCAAGCAATAGAAATATTTATTTATTTATTTATTATAAAAAAAGCGAAATTACTTATAACAATAATATTTGTGTGATTTAAGGATTTTATTTTTCCTTTGATTGCCCTATTATACTTCAAGTAAAATATGTTTTTTTTTTGTTTTAATGTTCTTAATGTTTTTTTTTATATTGTACTTTATTATTAATTGTATTTTAATTATTTGTATATCTTAGGCTAATAAGAACAAAATAAATTTAATGATTTACTAATGGAGAGAACAGAAAATGTAAAAAAAAAAACTATTTAAATTAATGTTTTTCTGTATGTATAGTCAATAAGAACTTCACTTGCTGTGTTCGTAATGCTGATATAAAATATTTAAAGACTAAAAAAAAATCAGAAAACTGCTGCCATATTTTTTTTCTGTGAGCTCTCTTTTGATGATAAAGTAAGTAAAATTCCCTTAACCCTAACGGGACATCGGGGCAGATAAGTGTAGAATACACCTGTTTCTGTAACCGCGGCATATGAAGGGATTGTGTGGTTTGCACAACGCCCAGCCCTCTTTAGTCCCCCAACTTAAAGTCAGGTACCCATTTAAAGCTGGGTGGACTTGGGGACTATCTTCAGGACCTCAAGAATCTCACTGTCGACAGTCGAGCGCTCTGCATCGCACTACCACCCGCCCCCCCCCCTTCCTTTAATATGATTATCAGTCATTGCCTTATGGATGCACACGAATTTAATCAATTGACTCAGAAATTTGCAGTTTTTAAAATTTATAAATGATTATATTATGAAATAGTGGTATATGATTTGCAATTTCATAAATTACAGACCACGAACATTACAACATCTAGACAGAGCAGTTAAATTAAGGTTTATAATGGTAAAATTAAATACAATCACAGAGTTTTAAAGTTTTTCTAAAAAAAAAATATTTTTGAATGTACATAGAATCAAACTTCAATAGCGACATATTTCTGGGCGCTAACGACAGCCTGCATGAGGGCGTCTTCACCTGGATGTCCAACGACCAGAAGGTCAACATAGGCGACTGGTTGCCTACTGAGCCAAACGACTATTCAAATTACAATGGAGAGGACAACCTGTGCTGGAGAGTGTCACCTCCAGCAAACATACAATATCAACTAAATGATATTAACGGAACTCTGATACATTGTCTGCCATTTTGTCAAAAAGGTTCGTATTCACTTAAACTGACGCATTTAGGTTCATAGTTTATGTCAATCAGTCTCATATTTTTATAGTATTTAGCTAACTATATTCTCCATATGGGAATAATATCCTACAGATCTGCTCACGGAAATAACGCAAAAAGTTTATTAAAATGTCAAATAAATATGCATTGGCACTCAGTGCTGTAAAAAGTAAAATTCCCTTAGTTCTAAAGGGCCATCGGGGTAGATGAAGTGTAGTATTCATCTGTTTCTATAACCTCGGCATAAGAAGGGATTGTGTGGTTAGCACAAGACTCAGCTGCCTTTACTTCCCCAACTTAAGTCAGGTACCCATATAAAGCTGGGTGGACTTGTGGGACGACTTTAAAACACATTTCACCTGGAAAAATTCCCATGGTTCTCACCGAGGATAGAACCCAGGACTCTCAGGTTGACTCATTGCTGTGGGGTTAGAAATATTTAAGCTCTAGAGGTTGGGTTGATACACATTTTTTGCAATGTAAAATTTAAAAAAATGTAAAAAAAAAATTAAAAATTCGTATTTATAAAAAAAAAGAAAAATTCCTTTCATCATACAATATAGTTGTACAAATTATAAAGACTGGAAAATGTGGGTTGTATTCAGAGCCGTTGCTAGCTATTGTTGCGCCCTGTGTGATTTATATTTTAGGTGTCTTACTCAGAAACAGACAAATGCAAAAAAAAAAACAACATTAACAGCACTCTTTCTGCGCCCTTTTTTTTGGTCTGTAGTACCCTTCATACCCATTTGCTGATAACACCAATTACTATTGTCATTGTATTATATTACAATTTGTCAATGAACATAATTTCAATACGTATTTTAGTAATTATGTATTTTAACATTAACTGGAGCCCTCGATCATATTTAGCGAAGACATCAAAAAGTTTGATAAGTTTTTTTTTGTTTTTTGTTGTTGTTTTATATAATTGCTTACAGCGTATGCACATTTAGTTTGGTAAGCCTTGTATTTGAATGACACATGCACTAATTTATTGACATTTAAAAAAAAAAACTGACAAAACGAATGGGTAAGCACTAAAGCAAGTTAATTCTTGCACCTCCTTAAAAAAACAAAAACGAACCTGTCACATAAATTACTCTAAACCACTAGACAATCCATACCCCCTCACCATAAGTAATACATTTGTTGATTACCGTATTTCCCCATGTATAAGCCACCCCTTTTTTTCCCAAATTTTCAAGCCCAAAAAGACAGTGATGATGAGTGTATGAGTGATTATTATGAATCTTGAATTTTGTTTCTTTGTAATTTTTTTTTTCTTTATAACTTGTTACTCTAATAAAATTTTTTTTTCAAAACTTCACAGTCCAAAAATTGGGGGGGGGGGGGGGGGGGAGTGGCTTATACATGGGGAAATACGGTAATTGAAGTTAAGATGAATTTAATTATTTGACATTTTTTTATTAGTCTTTTCAAACTTTCCTTCATACGCTCAATTAAAGGGACATAACTTGACGTACAATTAAAACTAAAACTAGTGGCGCAAATAGCCTTTGAACGCCCAAGGATGTACACTTAAATAGTGGTCACGACTTTTCGAAATCCAAACGCCATAAAAGTCCGACAACTTTAAAACTGAGCTAAACATATGAAAATGCCTTAGAATACGAACATGTTTTGTAATTCGGACAACGGTATTGTTATTATTTCTATAGTTTTTGTACTTTTCAGCACTTTCCTCGTTGGCATCATACCATTGTTGTGTATTGTTTATGGTTGACTGGCGTGTTTGAATGGGATTGCATGAGTTGGGAAGATAAAGGTTGGAATATGTAGGCTGAGTACGGACTGAGTGTTGGGTGAGACCAGGAGAGCATGGCGGTTATGAGTGAAAGGTCATTGCAGGTTAAAGTGGGCAGAGAAAGTTGACCACGTGAAAAGACAGGAGGTTATTATTTGTGTTAGTTCATGAGTACTAGAGTAGTAAAGTAGATGGCTTTATTATATGTCGATAATTTATCATTATTATTCGATCGTTCTAGTGTTGCTTAAATAGATAAAACTTATACTATTGTGTTTCATGAATAACTTGTTGATGTGTTCATATTATTGATTGTGGTACATAAGGAGTTACAATGTTCTGCACAATGAACACACTATAGAAACCCTGTTTACAACACCATCTTTATGCCGATTATAATATTTTTTTTGTAAAATGAAAGTATCCAGTTACTTTTGCAAAGTTGAAGCGTTTTTTTTTTCTTTTTTATTTAAATTACATATGTAAAAAGCTTAGCACGTTTATCATTCAGAAATTGGGTTTCATTAAACAAAACATAGCAAAATATCGACGTTAGTGAGTGATATCAGTCGACACTGTCCAACGCTTGCGTCTGACATAATAATAGCGTTTTTTTTAATTGTTTACTTTTTTTCTAACCTTCATTTTTTAGAATTTGAACTAATTTAAAAATAGTTATTTTATTTGTGTGAATTCCCACACAACTTAGATACTTTTTTTGTTTTCTTTTCAAAACATTTTAAACGCAGACGCCATGACGACAAGCTTCTTGATTGTTGTTCCTGACAGCGGAAGTGGTTTAAACATCTTTCTAAATCACATCATTGTTACAACAGGTAAGTATCTCCATCATTTTTTTTCACATCTAACGAATTAAATTAATGTTTCTCGCTGCAATTTTTATGTGTGTGTGAGTGTGTGAAGTCTCTGTAAGGATGAGATGAAATACCTATAAATCACTAAATGGACGGTTTTTATAATGCCCTTCTTTCAATCCCCACCATAGCCGGGAGACACAGCGGGAACTTCAGCCATAACCTGAAATATTTACTGGTTCTTACCCAAGATCGAACCAGTGAACTTCAGTTCAACAGTCGAGCACTTTACCTCACGACCATCCCTCCAACTTGCAATTCTTTATCGTACTACCCGTCTGTTTTTATGTTAATATCCCATATATGCGAAGTCTAAACCATTCTCACACAAGCCGGCTAGCTTAGACAACGGAACGATTCTCAATTGATATCTGTAGCAATCTAAATATAACAAAATGGTATATATAGGCCTATTATCTATATAAATAATAGCTGTGCGGGTTCTTCGTTAAATCGAAAGTAAAGAATTAATACAAAAGTATTCCCGTTTAAAATCGTCAAACGTAAACAATAGTAATAAAATTCATTAAAAAAAATCGAATCTATCCGAAACCAAAAATAACCTAGCCTATTGATCAAACCTAAGGGAATATTATATAGACTGCATTACATTTTTGAATACAGTGATTCAATAAAATGTTATTGAATAGTTATTATTTCATATTTAGAATTTTGCCTGCAAGTCTTATTACTTGGGATTTCTAAAAAAAATTCTTTGTAAATACGCTTTATATTTTTGTGCATTCTCCCAATTTAAAAAAAATCGAAATTTTCATTAATTTACGTTCGGTAAATGTGGACGTTTTTTTTTTAAAGAATGACCCCTAAGCGTTTATATTTACTTGCTAAGGCAGTACATACAATTGTGATACCGTTTTTTTTTTCACATGAAGTATTTGAGGAGTGATCATTATACAGTAGTCGCAGACCTATAGTGGCCACATCACTCAAGTTTAATAAAAACCTCAAAGATTGTTTTCACACTTTGCCACAATGTTTCCGAATATGGAGGTTTAAATGAGTTATATATATATATATATATATATATATATATATATATATATATATATATATAATAAAACATAGTCCCTTGATGTCATGTTATGTGGCGCACGTTACTCAAGGGTTGTATGCTTTTATAAATAGTATGCAATCTGTGTTAATGCAGTGATTAAAGTAAGACTGAATATATTTTGATTGTAGCCTTTGCTATTATTGGTGTTTGTTTGTTTTTTAAACTCTATGTAGTAAATTGTCTAAATTTTGTCGAAAAGAAAGATTGTTTTCCCTCTTTCTTTTATTCACCCTATATTTATATCGTATGTTAGATATACTGAAAGGATTACAGCAAAGGTTGTCTGTCCTGCAGGTAACAACACTCCAACACCTGCTAGAGAAGACGATGAAGTCGTTTACCTTCGAATCACTCAACGCTTTTATAATGGGACCACATCCACGGTGGCCGAGTGGGTGACGTCATATCACCACTGTACATACGGCATCAACCAAGACGCTGAGTTAAAGAGAGGATCTGGTAACTTCATAAACATCTGAAATATCTTCCTCGTCCTGAGCACAATAACAATAATGAAAAAAACACCAATATTAATCGATATATTTCATAAATTGTGTTTGTTGTGGTATTGATTTATTTTATTTTTATTCTGGGTCATGCCAGGTGTTTACCTCAGTGCAGTCTTGATTGAGTCTCACAGTCACGTGACTGTCGTTGTCTACCAACAGTCCACTGGTCACTTGAGCACTGCCTTGGTCTTCCCTGTGAATATGTTCACATCCGGGTACTTTGTCCTACATCAGTCACTGAGGGCGTCCTCGTATCACGTAAGTTATATTCAGGGGGAGTAACTTATCATATTAGGTGAATAAAATAAAAATCTCAAACTATTAATTGTATAAATTTGGAATTTAAAACAAGAAGGGAAATAGATCATACAAAATAATAAGCCCGGCGTTGCCCGGGAAATCTAGGTGTAATGTTAAACCCCTTCCTAATCAATTTAATTAGGTACTGATTTATGCCACCTTCCGAATGTGCAGAAATGACCTACATTTCATACGTCAAAAGATGTGTCTGCCATAACCAACAAACCATCATCAAAAAGTAATCCATCGAGGGAACAATAACCTCCAGTACACAATGTTAACAAACTATAATAACTGAGCATAATTATCAAATGCGCAGCCGATTTACGTGAAATCAAGTGCAGAATTTTTTTTTTATTTGACGTCATAGAGGATTTTTATTTATAGCGTTTTGCCCTGAATTCTATTTATAGTTAAAATCAAAACAAAGCTTTAAAAAAATGCAGCGTCAAAGGTCGTAGGTTATTTACGAACGCGCTCGCTAGTGACCTAGTCTTATTAAAATGCTATTTGTTGTAATAAAAACGAAAATAATTTGAATGATACTCTATATTATTATTTTTATTTAATATTTAGGACTTTTGCATTTCATAATAAAAAGCAACAGAAACTATTTAAAACTGTACATTTTTTTAAACAAAATTTCGAATCGAAGACGCCATTTTGAATTATGTTTTCGTGACCTCGCTGGTCACGTGATTACTTTATCAAATACTATTGTTTTATTTATTTCTGGAGGTCGTTTATTTATAGAACGTATTCCCTACACGCGACCCAGACAAGCTTAGCGCTTTATAAGTAGAAAAGTACTAGTGGAGAGTATTATAAAGAGACATACTATGATCTACGGGGAATGGATCACTGGGGTTCAATGAGGACTATCCGAGACCGTAGTATTCACAGTTGGCGGTAGTGACGGATGTGGTCGGCACACAAAAACCTTCAACTCAAGCACACCTACGCAGCTTGCCGTTTCGGACTGAGGGTACAGGCACACTACACCCTCCCATCTGTCCGATTGGCAGGGAAACCCCTTGCATAGCCATTCTGGCAGATTACCAGTACACACACCCTGCTAATCTTGCAATTTTGGGCAAGTCTTAAAACCCTCTCTTCTGCCATCCCGGCAGATGATATCCGGCACACTCTCCCCGCCGCTCTGTAGGGATGGCAGACGTGCATCAGCACCGACACCAATGATGGTGTGGCAAGCACACTACACCCTATCATGCTGGCAATGTCGGCATAAATATATATATATATATATATATATATATATATCTATATATATATATATATATATATATATATATATATATATATATAAAAAATAAAGCATACGGATACATTGTAATGAACCTGTTGATATTTGGTAAAGATATATTGAAAAGAACCTGTTGATTTTTTATAGGAATGTATTGTTATGAACCTGTTGATGTTTGGTAGAGATTTACTGTAATCAACCTGTTGATGTTTGGTAGAGATTTATTGTAATCAACCTGTTGATGTTTGGTAGAGATTTACTGTAATCAACCTGTTGATGTTTGGTAGAGATTTACTGTAATCAACCTGTTGATGTTTGGTAGAGATTTATTGTAATTAACCTGTTGATGTTTGGTAGAGATTTATTGTAATCAACCTGTTGATGTTTGGTATAGATTTATTGTAATCAACCTGTTGATGTTTGGTAGAGATTTATTGTAATCAACCTGTTGATGTTTGGTAGAGATTTATTGTAATCAATCTGTTGATGTTTGGTAGAGATTTACTGTAATCAACCTGTTGATGTTTGGTAGAGATTTACTGTAATCAACCTGTTGATGTTTGGTAGAGATTTATTGTAATCAACCTGTTGATGATTGTTAGAGATTTATTGTAATCAACCTGTTGATGTTTGGTAGAGATTTATTGTAATCAACCTGTTGATGATTGGTAGAGATTTATTGTAATCAACCTGTTGATGTTTGGTAGAGATTTATTGTAATCAACCTGTTGATGTTTGGTAGAGATTTATTGTAATCAACCTGTTGATGTTTGGTAGAGATTTATTGTAATCAACCTGTTGATGTTTGGTAGAGATTTATTGTAATCAACCTGTTGATGTTTGGTAGAGATTTATTGTAATCAACCTGTTGATGATTGGTAGAGATTTATTGTAATCAACCTGTTGATGTTTGGTAGAGATTTATTGTAATCAACCTGTTGATGTTTGGTAGAGATTTATTGTAATCAACCTGTTGATGTTTGGTAGAGATTTACTGTAATCCACCTGTTGATGTTTGGTGGAGATTTTACTGTAATCAACCGGTTGATGTTTGGTAGAGATTTACTGTAATTAACCTGTTGATGTTTGGTAGAGATTTACTGTAATCAACCTGTTGATGTTTGGTAGAGATTTATTGTAATCAACCTGTTGATGTTTGGTAGAGATTTATTGTAATCAACCTGTTGATGTTTGGTAGAGATTTACTGTAATCAACCTGTTGATGTTTGGTAGAGATTTATTGTAATCAACCTGTTGATGTTTGGTAGAGATTTATTGTAATCAACCTGTTGATGTTTGGTAGAGATTTATTGTAATCAACCTGTTGATGTTTGGTAGAGATTCTACTGTAATCAACCTGTTGATGTTTGGTAGAGATTTACTGTAATCAACCTGTTGATGTTTGGTAGAGATTTATTGTAATCAACCTGTTGATGTTTGGTAGAGATTTATTGTAATCAACCTGTTGATGATTGGTAGAGATTTATTGTAATCAACCTGTTGATGTTTGGTAGAGATTTATTGTAATCAACCTGTTGATGTTTGGTAGAGATTTATTGTAATCAACCTGTTGATGTTTGGTAGAGATTTACTGTAATCCACCTGTTGATGTTTGGTGGAGATTTTACTGTAATCAACCGGTTGATGTTTGGTAGAGATTTACTGTAATTAACCTGTTGATGTTTGGTAGAGATTTACTGTAATCAACCTGTTGATGTTTGGTAGAGATTTATTGTAATCAACCTGTTGATGTTTGGTAGAGATTTATTGTAATCAACCTGTTGATGTTTGGTAGAGATTTACTGTAATCAACCTGTTGATGTTTGGTAGAGATTTATTGTAATCAACCTGTTGATGTTTGGTAGAGATTTATTGTAATCAACCTGTTGATGTTTGGTAGAGATTTATTGTAATCAACCTGTTGATGTTTGGTAGAGATTCTACTGTAATCAACCTGTTGATGTTTGGTAGAGATTTACTGTAATCAACCTGTTGATGTTTGGTAGAGATTTATTGTAATCAACCTGTTGATGTTTGGTAGAGATTTATTGTAATCAACCTGTTGATGTTTGGTAGAGATTTACTGTAATCAACCTGTTGATGTTTGGTAGAGATTTATTGTAATCAACCTGTTGATGTTTGGTAGAGATTTATTGTAATCAACCTGTTGATGTTTGGTAGAGATTTATTGTAATCAACCTGTTGATGTTTGGTAGAGATTTATTGTAATCAACCTGTTGATGTTTGGTAGAGATTTACTGTAATCAACCTGTTGATGTTTGGTAGAGATTTACTGTAATCAACCTGTTGATGTTTGATAGAGATTTACTGTAATCAACATGGTGATGAATGATAGGAATGTCTTGTGCTGATCTCATCGGTTTTGTTTTTCTTTCAACAGCTGACTGTTACAGCACTGAGCAGTGGCACTGACGTCACAATAAAGTTTCCCAGAAACCGAACACAACCTGTCACAATCCAAATCAATCAGATGACATTCCAGTGGGTCGAACGATTGATGATTTGTTCATTCCTTGTACTTTTTATGTTGTTTTCTTGACTGATTACCGGACGCGCATGTAGTACGCTTGTCTGTCGACATGGAAGTACGAAGTTCAATCCGTGTTAGAGCTTTGAAGTTTTAATCCGGTACTGTGGACAGTTCCTGTGTCTAATCTTTAAAAGGGTACCTGATTTAAGTTAGGGAAGTAAAGGCATCAGGCGTTGTTACAGCCATTCAATTTATTTGAATGAAATAAGACTGTGGGATTCTCACTAATAAACATTGTTATGTGATTTGTAACAAAAAAGACGGTTGTATAGTCGGCCGCATTTTTATGTCTAAATTATAACTGTTGCCTTTATTAGTGTGTGTGGAGTCCCTGTAAGATTTGAGATTAAAATCTCTTAGATTATACTAACCACTAATGGGACGGTTTTCGAAGTGACCTTCTTTCGTCATCATCATAGTCGATAGTGCAATGGAGACATGGCGGGGACTTAACCCATGACCTGAAATACGCATTGGTCCTCATCAAAGATCGAACCAGTGACCAGTCGACAGAAGAGCGCTTTATGAAACGACAATCCATCGACTGTCTCTATTAGTAGAAATTTCAAATTTGGTAAAACAAAGCCAATTAAAAGATTAATTTAATATTTATTTCATATTAAACACCATACAGTCAATGTGTAGAAAATCTATATTTATAATAGCGATTAGTGTTGTGCGTCGTCAAATCGAAAGTGAAGAATAAATACAAAGTATTCCAGTTTAAAATATAATCATGAAAAAATCGGATCTGCCCGAAACCAAAAATAACCTAGCCTACCGATCTAGCCTGAAGGGATATAACTGTATGCAAATGTTTTGCAGGGTACAGCTAGTAAAATAAATATTTCAAATTAACTCCGAGGGAAGAAAATTGGAAACATTTTGTCGCATTTAATTGATGGTAAATAAATTTGGTGCAAATAATTTCCTTAGATATCATGGGTGTCTTGTAAAGCCAGTGTTATTTTATTTTTACTATCGGTTCATTGGAATCAATAAAATAAAAAACAAAAATCAATTTGTTGTATTCAATATTTTTAAATATCTTCTTTCGGAAAGATAATAAACAGACATAGCTACATCTGAGTAAAATAAAGAGTAAAAGAAGAATACGACCAATGAAATAAAACTGAAAATGAATTGATGTCAGGCGTCAGTAGGTCAGAGTCACTATCATAATCGCATTAAATCTAAATAAAAGAATAAATGTTAAAATATATCCCGACCTGTTGATCATATCTTTATTAGCCCAATAATTATTTGACAATGTTTAGGGGAAAAAAACATACAGTTATTTTATATTTTATTAAATTTATTTTAATTATATATTTGTTTTTCAATGTAGACAAAGTCGATCACTGAATTTAACATTGCAACAGCTGGACACAGTCCAGTTAACTTCAGATCAAGACCTCAGTGGGACATTTGTTTATGCCACTCGGCCTGTTACAGCCTACACAGGAAGCAGCAACAGTCAGGTCAGGTTTGGAATTCTAGATCTCGAACTGAATCAGTTTAACTTGCTCCACTGGATGTAAATTATATATAATGTGAAACCCTCTATTTTATCCATTTTTTTTTACGGTTCAACCAATTAAGACCATTAAGGTCATTGTTATGCATAAGTGCACTGTTGTTGGCTGAGCATCTCCTTATATTCCATTAGTAAAGTCACTGAAAAGAATATTAATTAGTTTACCCCCTAGGCCGAACCGATATTTTTAAAACTAAAAAGTAATAAAATAAATAAAAACTTTTTTATTAAAAAAAAGGATCTTATTAAAATGCAATACAATTTAAAAAAAAACACCTTTAGATTATACAAATATCTAAATATATTATGTATATGTACTATATTCCAAAAAAAAAATTGGTTGAATACAATATGCATGACTGAAAATGCCATATACATTGATTTACTAATAGCGATAAATAAATAGACTTTATGTCATTTTAGGCATAGACGCCCGTATATTTAATGATGATACTTTTTTAAAATAATTCTATTGCATAAGCTATGTTTTTCTACTTTTAATGCATTTTAATAAGACTTATGATGAAAAAGTTGTTTTTCATCTGTTTTTTTTTATAGATCTGCACTTACCGTTGATAATAAATTCACATAAACTAAAAAAAAAAAGTACGCCAAATGTAAGACTGAAAAACTTTTTAAATGCGCGCGGTAACTGACGTGTATTGTACTTGAAATCATACTCTCTAATCGCATCTCTCACATTTAAACAGATTTCATCAGACAGTCAACTGGACGCAGCTATACCCGTGGACAACGTGTCCTACCAGTACGTCACCTTTCCATCCCTGTGGCCACGTGACGTCACTTACAGGTTTCTCAGTTTGTACGATGACACTATAATCAGAGTGAGTTCATATGTTTTGCTTTAAAATTGTTCGTATCTGAGTTATAAGATTGGCACATTTAATGCTTTTCTCATGTTTTTGGCTCAAATCCACAAAAATTACATCAAATTTTGGTCGCCCAACAATAACTATTTCAACTTATTTTGTGGGTTTCGATTATTTCCAATACCGTTTCACTGGTGATGACTTTGTAAGGAAGGCATTTTAAATATATTAATAATATCACACCGTTAAGAGTTGGATGGTATTCTTTAGCTAAGATTTCTACACGTTGTAATAAAGCCAATCTGTTCGTACAATTAAGATTTACAATGAGACCGCCAATAAATATTATCATACGAACCTAACATTTCCACGAAATAGTCAAGAGTGTATAGATGGTGGTTCATAATATCCTAGAGATAAACGCCACGACATTACATTAACTTAATAGAAATATTTAAACTACCATACCTGAACCAAAAGCTTATGAAGGCTTATCGGAATTTTTGTTTTACCCTTTAAAAAAAATGATGCAATGAAGTAGTTTAGCTGAAGACTTTAAATTATTTATGTAGTTTATGGTTAATATTTTATTGGCACTTAACGAGTTAATGAAAGAGGAATGTAGGAAAAGACAATGATTATTACATTAATAAGCAGAAAGCTTGATCAAAATTATATCTGCATATATCATTGAAATTATATTCAAAACGTTATTTTAACCATGTGTATTTTCTTTTCGAATCGTCCCCAGATCCACACTGCATCTAACCAGCAAATAGTTCTTTCAAAATCTGGATATTGGGTTGATTTTCAAATACCTGGTGATGGGTTTTTTCTCATCGAAAGTGATCCCCAGCACCCGTTCTACGCTACAAAAATGACGTCATTCACCTCTGGATCCTGTCTGACGTCACTGCTGCCACCGACACTCTGGAGAAGCAGATATGACGTACTAGTAAAAGATGCTCACCAAATTTTGTACGTTATACTGGAAGTCAATCAGACATCAGCTTTTACTGTAGACGGGTCCCCATCTCTTTTGTATAATTGCTCATCTGTCGAAGGTAGTGCTTTTTCCAAATAGATTTTTTCATTGTTTAACTTAGGTGACTTAAATAGTATAGATATTTGCGCGTGTGTGTGTATTTGTAAAAATTTAACTCGCGAAAAGATAGTTATATAGCATGTATCAATAGTTACCAATTGCAGCTATTAGTTGAGTTTTGTTCGGCTTTCTATGGGTGCGCATTTTTTCTCCATTATTCTATTCACTCTGCTCTCTAAATCGTGTTTCGCCGACTTAAGTCATTAAAACACTTCTGTTCATATTATAATTGTACAATATAATCAATTAGAATAGGGATCTAAAAGAACTAATGCATGAGCCCAACTAATAGATTGAAAAATTAAATATTTACCAACCCATATATTTATTCTAAAATTATATATGAATGCAATAATATATAATTGCTTCATTTTCGTTTTTCGTTGTTTTCACTTTTTTTTGCAGGGACTTCTCTGGTTGGGTGCAATATAACATTACCTGTAGGGCTGCACCACATCGGCTTCAATAATAATAATACTCAACTGGCCGCCTATACAACACATAGTACTAACAGCAACACTGAATACTGTCACTCCATTGGTTTGTCTGAGTCAGTCAGAGACAGTCGAACTAGAAACGTATGTTTGGAAAGAATTACTTTTTAGGTCATGTAATTTTAAGTTTTAATTGATATATATATATATGTTTGTATATGTAAGTAGAGCTACATAAGTCCCTTGTGGCTCTTCTGTGCATATGAAATGTAGAATTCATCTGCTTCGGGTTGTGAAGGGGTTGTGTGGTGAGCACAACGTCCAGGTCCAACTTAAAGGCAGGTACCCATTTAAATGCTTGGTGGACTTGAAGACTTACACCAGGACCTGAAAAAATCTCAAGGTTCTCACTAAGGTTCGATCCCCTCCGGTCAGGCCCATAGCGTGCGGGAGGGGGGCAGGGGGCCGGCACCCCCTGCGTTTTGTCTGGCCCCCTCTGTTTATTAGCTCTACTTAGTAAAATGTATTACCTGCCCCCCTGCTATTGCATGGCCCCTGCTGTAGAATGCCTGGCCCCTGCTGTAGAATTTTCACGCTACGGGGCTGCCTCCGGTCGACAGTCTAGTGCTCTACACTACACGACCACACGTCCTACTGTGTATGTGTATTTTGTACAAATATATCTATGAGCTTTTCAAATTTTAATGTTTTCTTTTCAGTATTTTAAAACGATAGAGCAAATTATCTGTTGCTGTTAAGTTATGCTGTTTTTTTTTTTAATTGATGATTTTAAATAATGTAATAGAAAGCATCTAACTGTAAGTAATGCTGGTTCTGACACTCTCTAGTTGTTAGCATTTGAACCTGATCAACAATGGGGCTGTACAAAGTCTAGTCCGGAGTAATGCCCAAGCCTCACCGATGCCTCTTGTAGAAATGGCAGCTTCAGTTATAAAAGTTATATAGGTAGTTGCTCTAAAATACTTGCAGTATTGATAAATGATTGAGGAAAAGTGAATCCTTAATAAATGGTTCCCTTAGAAGTAGAATTTTTTGCCGGGCTAAAACAAAAAAGAAACTGTTTTAAAATATATTTATGCAAGGAACGTCAATTACTTTAATGGTTTATTATATTTCTAAAACAGTGATCTTTCTTTAAAGAGTATGATGGTGATGAGTCTAAAGTATGATTGTGAAGAGTCTAGAGTATGAAGGTGATGGGTATAGAGTATGATGGTGATGAGTCTAGAGTATGATGGTGATGAGTCTAGACCAGTAGCGTAGGAAGTGGAAAGTTTAAAATCCATACATAATATAAAAAAAATAAACAAATATGGCGCATTCTGTATAATTTATTTATGTACAATTTTCTAGCTCAGAAAGCAAATCCCATGAATATTTTTATCTAACCGGTCATTGCCCCCCCCCCCCACAACCAACGCCTGGCCAACCTTACACTTGCTTTTATTTTGTATCTCATTTTTGTTCATGGGTGGGGATGTGGGGGTGGGGGGAGCTAAAGTATGTATGACTGCCCTGGGTCATATTCTGCCTTGAAAACCTCCTCTAGGTTTTTTTGGGGCTTAGTAGGACTGACATTAGCCATATGCTAAGTAGAACTGACTTTAGCCACATGCTAAGTAGAACTGACTTTAGCCACATGCTAAGTAGAACTGACATTAGCCATATACTAAGTAGAACTGACATTAGCCACATGCTAAGTAGAACTGACTTTAGCCACATGCTAAGTAGAACTGACTTTAGCCACATGCTAAGTAGAACTGACATTAGCCACATGCTAAGTAGAACTGACTTTAGCCACATGCTAAGTAGAACTGACTTTAGCCACATGCTAAGTAGAACTGACATTAGCCACATGCTAAGTAGAACTGACTTTAGCCACATGCTAAGTAGAACTGACATTAGCCACATGCTAAGTAGAACTGACTTTAGCCACATGCTAAGTAGAACTGACATTAGCCACATGCTAAGTAGAACTGACATTAGCCACATGCTAAGTAGAACTGACTTTAGCCACATGCTAAGTAGAACTGACATTAGCCACATGCTAAGTAGAACTGACATTAGCCACATGCTAAGTAGAAAAAGGGCTAGCACCCCTTCACACAAAACTGCTAACTTCCCTATCCCACTGACCAGCGATCCCTGTTGAAAGCAGGATATCAACGATCAATGAGCTGTGCACAAGGTAGAAATTATATTTTTATAAGGGAGTTAACTGTAAAAAAAAAAGTATATTTGTTATACTTTTTTTTAGTCATTCAAACAACAATCTTGAAAATAAATTTAAAAAAAGGACGTTATAAATTGTTGTATAAAAAATGTAAATATAAAGATTTCTGTTAAAAATAAACAAAAATAAATCTAATTAATAACCATTTTTAAAAAGATGTAAAAATATAAAACAAAGTTAAATTTCATTTCAAGTTTTTTTTTTTTTAATTTATTTGTTGCTACTCACTGACGTTAACACTTGTATATATTCTATTGGAAATTTTTAGATGCGATTATCTAATCGCTTTGTTAATACTTTCGTATTAGATTTAAACTGTTCTCAATCGATTATAATATCACGTTAACACCGACGAAACACGGATGTTGAAAAGTATCCTTAGACATATAACTGAAACAAAGATTGCGGGTATGCATGAGGCTGTGATACTGGTTACAAATAAGTGAACCTAGCTATGGCCAAGCATGTGATCGATCAGAAAGCCACTTTCTGGGATTTTATGTGGCAAAATAAAAATACTAATTATGGACGCACTATAGGATGCGGCAGATTCAGCCACCATTGAACTTAACGATTTGTTTTATATGTGTGAATCTGCAAGTTCGCTCCTCCGATGGTCATTTAAATAGGCTCCACGCATGCCCGTAGCGTGCGGGGGGTGGGGGAGGGACGGGCCCCATGCGTTTTGTCTCCCCCCCCCCTGCTTGTTTTCTCTACTTAGTACTATTTATTTCCTCCCCCCCTGCTTGTTTTCTCTACTTAGTACTATTTATTTCCTCCCCACCCTGCTTGTTTTCTCTACTTAGTACTATTTATTTCCTCCCCCCCCCTGCTTGTTTTCTCAACTTAGTACTATTTATTTCCTCCCCCCCTGCTTGTTTTCTCTACTTAGTACTATTTATTTCCTTCCCCCCCTGCTTGTTTTCTCTACTTAGTACTATTTATTTCCTCCCCCCCTGCTTGTTTTCTCTACTTAGTACTATTTATTTCCTCCCCCCCTGCTTGTTTTCTCTACTTAGTACTATTTATTTCCTTCCCCCCCCCCCGCTTGTTTTCTCTACTTAGTACTATTTATTTCCTCCCCCCCCTGCTTGTTTTCTCTACT
Source organism: Bulinus truncatus (assembly GCA_021962125.1). Taxonomy (NCBI): domain Eukaryota; kingdom Metazoa; phylum Mollusca; class Gastropoda; family Planorbidae; genus Bulinus; species Bulinus truncatus. Next base: position 2,108,860 of record JAGDYQ010000017.1, on the reverse strand, counting down.
TAGTACTATTTATTTCCTCCCCCCCCTGCTTGTTTTCTCAACTTAGTACTATTTATTTCCTCCCCCCCCCTGCTTGTTTTCTCTACTTAGTACTATTTATTTCCTCCCCCCTGCTTGTTTTCTCTACTTAGTACTATTTATTTCCTCCCCCTGCTTGTTTTCTCTACTTAGTACTATTTATTTCCTCCCCCCCTGCTTGTTTTCTCTACTTAGTACTATTTATTTCCTCCCCCCTGCTTGTTTTCTCTACTTAGTACTATTTATTTCCTTCCCCCTGCTTGTTTTCTCTACTTAGTACTATTTATTTCCTCCCCCCCCTGCTTGTTTTCTCTACTTAGTACTCATTTATTTCCTCCCCCCCCCCCTGCTTGTTTTCTCTACTTAGTACTATTTATTTCCTTCCCCCCCCCCGCTTGTTTTCTCAACTTAGTACTATTTATTTCCTCCCCCCCTGCTTGTTTTCTCTACTTAGTACTATTTATTTCCTCCCCCCTGCTTGTTTTCTCTACTTAGTACTATTTATTTCCTCCCCCCCTGCTTGTTTTCTCTACTTAGTACTATTTATTTCCTCCCCCCCCTGCTTGTTTTCTCTACTTAGTACTATTTATTTCCTCCCCCCTGCTTGTTTTCTCTACTTAGTACTATTTATTTCCTCCCCCCCCTGCTTGTTTTCTCTACTTAGTACTATTTATTTCCTCCCCCCCCTGCTTGTTTTCTCTACTTAGTACTATTTATTTCCTTCCCCCCCCCTGCTTGTTTTCTCTACTTAGTAATATTTATTTCCTCCCCCCTGCTTGTTTTCTCTACTTAGTACTATTTATTTCCTCCCCCTGCTTGTTTTCTCTACTTAGTAATATTTATTTCCTTCCCCCCCCCTGCTTGTTTTCTCTACTTAGTAATATTTATTTCCTCCCCCCTGCTTGTTTTCTCTACTTAGTACTATTTATTTCCTCCCCCCTGCTTGTTTTCTCTACTTAGTACTATTTATTTCCTCCCCCCTGCTTGTTTTCTCTACTTAGTACTATTTATTTCCTTCCCCCCCCTGCTTGTTTTCTCTACTTAGTAATATTTATTTCCTTCCCCCCCTGCTTGTTTTCTCTACTTAGTACTATTTATTTCCTCCCCCCCCCTGCTTGTTTTCTCTACTTAGTACTATTTATTTCCTCCCCCCCCCTGCTTGTTTACTCTACTTAGTAATATTTATTTCCTTCCCCCCCTCCCTTGCTATTGGCCTTGCCCCTGCTGTAGAATTTTCACACTACGGGGCTAGCTCAACGTTTTCCAAACTCTATTCTAAAAGACTAGTTGCCAAAAATCTTAGGCAGCGGCTATTCGGACCCGGGTCCCAATAAAGTTCGATAGTTATTCGGACCCTTGGCAAACATGCGCTTAGCTTAGCTATAAATAAACTGTATTAATTCTCTTTTGTATGCTATGAAAATTGTTTGAACTGTATGATTTAATTGTTAAGTTTCAAAAATTACAACTTTTTTTAAAGCTAGTAAGCGAATTGTTAACATGATAAGATTAGTTGTTCGATTACTAAGACTAGCTTTTTTTTTTAGGTTTTTCGAAAGCTAAGAACCTATAAATAGATCTTGGGGACTGAATAGCGATCGGACTATCTATAAATAGATCTGCGGGTCCGAATAGCGATCGGACTATCTATAAATAGATCTGCGGGTCAGTGGCGTAGCGAGCTTAACTCGAGCCCGGGACACAATACCTTTTTAGCCCCTCCCCCCTATTCAAAAACCGTATAATATTAAATGTAAAATATATCATTTGGCGCCCCTTTGTGAATAGCGCCCGGGGCTTTATTTCACCTTTAGCCTCCCTCACTACGCCACTGCTCCGGGTCCGAATAGAGATCGGATAATCTATAAAGAGATCTGCGGGTCCGAATACAGATCAGATAATCTATAAAGAGATCTTCGGGTCCGAATAAAGGTCGGATAATCTATAAAGAGATCTGAGAGTCCGAATAGAGATCGGATAATCTATAAAGAGATCTTCGGATCCGAATAGAGATCGGACTTTATTGGGAACCGGGACCGAATAGCAGCTTCGAAAATCTTAAGTGAAAGACTTGACTTACCTTATGTATAAAGATTTCAAATGTCGGCTTTAAGCTGTAATTTCACATATACACCACACACATAAACGATAATCCAGTGGATGTAAACTTGGAATCATTGATCTGTTGGAGTCATTGATCTGTTGGAGTCATTGATTCAGATACTTGATGACCAGTTGATTACATTAGTTAATTGTTTATTATTTGGATACACGAGGTCTCATTGATTCAAAGACATCAAGACTCATTGATTCAAAGACATCAAGACTTATTTATTCAAATACCTAACTGGTAAAATAATTTTACATTAAACCTAGCGCGGATTTGAAGTTGTTCAGGGACCCCAATAGAATTTTAATCTTCCACGGACCCCCTGAAAGATACCGGGGACCCCTGGGGGCCCGTAGGGACCACTTTGGGAATCATGATTTGATTTAAAAGAAAATATTGTCTCTAGGCATGATTGAATAAGTCTTTTATTAAAATATTGACTTACATATTAGGCCTACTTGTTAAATACATTTATAGTTTCCCTCGCTGGTGTACCTTATACTTAATACATATTTATTTGTTTCATCGCAGTTGTGGTTTCCCGCGCTCGTGTATCTTGGACTCAAGGACGATGACCCACTTACTAATCCTCTTCTGCCGGAACCAACCACAAACACAGTGACGTCCCACGTTACGCTTAATACATCTGTGACGTCTACCTCACCTAGCAGTACACAGACGCAGACCAGCACTGAAACATCAGTGAGACAGACCGACACGTCTGCAGTGACGCAGGCGTCAACAACCACCACAACTTCTGCGACATCGTCAGTGACGTCCACGACGTCCACCCAGACGACGACAACGACCAAGCCCGCCACCGTCTCCGTCTGCTTTCCCGTCCATCTCCAGTCGACGAATCTATCCAGCGACGTTGTAGACTCACTCTTACACTCCATCGTCAACAATCTTCTGATTCGCTTCAAGGACACGACGGCCTACAGGATACAGCAGACCAGCGCCTGGGACGGGCGGACGTCCAGTGTGGTCATCGGTGTCAGCGGCGTGGCGTTCCTGGTCATTTGGACGATGGTCATCACGTTCTCAGATATTGTGTCTGCCATTAGATACCTTGTGTCATACACACGTAAGACTTTACTCCGACAGTAACGTACTCCAAGACACTTGTTTATTACAATGGAAACTAGGCAAAAAATGTCCATTCCTAGACATTCCGTTGTCAAAATGTCTCACTTTACTTTGCTTTTTTTTTTAAATATATAAATTGGATTGTTAGCTAATTGTACGTGCTGCAATAATCTCCGTGAATTATATAAATGTACCCTTTCTAACAACAAATATAACAAATGTCGAAAATTTCAAGGTGGCAAATTGGAGATGAATATGGATGTATCAGCAGACATGAAATGATAGTATGAGGGAATCTCATATTTGACACCAGAACAGAAATTGATTGTCATATCATCTCAAGAAACCTGGATCTTATTAAATATATTACCATGCAATGAAATAGAAAAGGAGTGGCTACGGTTCTGTCCCTGACAGAACCCGTATTTTTTTACTTCGGGTACCAGCCATAGATAATATTGCTCCACACCCTAATCCTAACCCTATCCCTAACCCTATCCCTAACCCTATCCCTATCCCTATCCCTATCCCTAACCCTATCCCTAACCCTATCCCTAACCCTATCCCTAACCCTATCCCTAACCCTAACCCTATCCCTATCCCTATCCCTAACCCTATCCCTAATCCTGAAAAAAAAATTCTGAAAAAAAAATATATTTATATATGCCATGTTCCTTATACCCTAATATAATGGTTTTGGCTGGTGCCGGAGCCACTGCGAATACAAAAATAAAATTCTAGACAAAACATGATTAAAAAGATTGAGTTTTTTTTTTTGTACTACTAATTGTAAGAAATTAATTTCCTATGTTTCTGCTTATTGAATTTTATGTTGACATATTGATTGTTTTATGTATATTTTTTTTAATCGTGTATTGGTTTCAACACATTTTTGTGCATTTGAAAAAAAATGTTGAAAAATGTCAAGTTTATGAAACAAAATTATCTTTATGGACAAACGAAAGGGGAGATAAATAAATAAACAGTGAGAAATGTTAATTTCAAAGCACTGCAAACATTTAAATTAAAGGCCTAGATATTTAGAATGTAAGAAATAGTTTGTGTTTGTACTTCTAATCTATTAAATATTTTTTTTTTTATATTCAATTTGGTCATCGGGGCTAGCGGCGTGTCGTTTATGGTCATCTGGACAGTTGTCACTATCTTACCAGATAACGTATCTCTTATCAGATATCCAATGGGTTAGAAGAGGGGTAGGACAGTCCCAATGGTTAAAATTCTTCAAAGACTGTTGTCTGTGTCTGGATTCTGTTTGTGTCTAGAGTACGCCCGTGTCAAGAGCCTGTCAGTATCTAGTGTCAGTCTGTGTTGGAGTCTGTCTGTGACTAAAGTCTGTTTGTGTCTAGAATCTGTCTCTTTCTAGAGTCTGTCTGTGTCTAAAGTCTGTCTGTTCTATATATCGATGTAACTCATGAGTAAATAATGTAGTACTGTCTTTAAATTTTCATTGAACATATTAAAGGAACAAATATCAGTATCGTTACTAGCTACAATAATAAAACGGCTACCATCAGAAACATTGGTCAGTACTCTGAGGCCGTTAAGTGGAATAGTAAAGAGGTTAACAGTACCCTGCCTATATTATTGTCAGCTCATTACACACATTTACTTAGTTTATTGTTAGTTCATTACACACATTTACTTAGTTTATCGTTAGCTCATTACACACATTTACTTAGTTTATCGTTAGCTCATTACACACATTTACTTAGTTTATTGTTAGTTCATTACACACATTTTCTTAGTTTATTATTAGTTCATTATACACATTTACTTAGTTTATTGTTAGCTCATGACACACATTTTCTTAGTTTATTGTTAGTTCATTATTCACATTTACTTAGTTTATTGTTAGTTCATTACACACATTTTCTTAGATTATTTTTATTTCATGACACACATTTACTTAGTTTATTGTTAGTCCATAACAATTATTTAACCGACTTTATTCTTACCTCACTACACACACATTTTCCCAGTTTTTCGTTAGTTCATTACAAAAATAGACCTATTCTATCGTTAGTTCATTACAAAAATAGACATATTCTATCGTTAGTTCATTTCACACATTTACCTAAACTCAAGTAAACACCAATAAATGAACTCATATATTTGTTCGAATCAATCTTTTAACAATCGGAAGGAAAAAAATCATTGCAGTATAAATACACCTTCATATCTGCCTGTGTGTCCCACGAGCTGGCCTTCAGGAGGCATACATATTTTACGGTCCACTTGTCAGTCACGCTACCATCGCCGGATACCATATCCACCCATTGAGTTACGAGATGTAATATAGCTGCAACGTAAAATGGGACCACTACATTCAGAATAGTAATCAAAGTACATGTACATTCACAATACATTATTTATAGAAATACGTTTTTACTTTCCATGTAGCTAGTTACAAATAATGATTTCTCTATAATCAATAAAACTGCAGTGTTCGATTCAAACCTTCCAGCGTTACGTTCACACGCAGGTAATCGATTAGAAGCTCATGCATATTGATTATCGGCTCTTTTCATACATTCATATGTACTGTCAACATCCTGGACAAAAAAAGTAGATTAAACAAATAATAATTTAATTTCTTTGATGATTTAAAAATTAAAATTATTATCTTAAATGTTGTTTATGTTATTCCATTCAGGAAAACGGAACATCAAGTAGGTAAGTTTGGTACTTCGAACTATTTCATGTTTATCTAGTACATTACGGAACAGTACAGTCTCTTGTGTTAAAATTCTTATCAAGTTGGTCTTTAGAAGTTATAGTTACACACACAGGTATGCAAAGTGATCGTGAAATAAGAATTATAAAAAAAATTCCATGATTTTATTTTTTTTTTATTATTTTTGTCAGTCACTTTCTTCTCGAAATGAAGTATATTTGTCAAGTCAATTATTTGGATTAAAAAAAAATGTTATGCGTTGTGCTCATGATCCCGCACCCCCCCCCTTTCCACACACACACACACACACACACACACACACTTTCCGCTTTTCACTGAATCTCTAATACATAATGTCCAACCTTAGACAACCAAACACAATAATTCGACGTGTACTATATGAATTGATGAATATTTCTGAAAAAAAAAAAGGTTGACGATTTTAAATCTGCACATGACTCATAGCCTGTGCAGCCCAGATTTTTAAATAAAAAAATATAACTAAACACAATGTGAAATCTGAAGAGAAGACCGCCAAATGATTTTAAAAAGGCGAAGAAATGACCAATTTTCCACAAATTTTTATTATTGATTCGTCTTATTTTTCTATTTACTCGTAGTAAAACGTTGACCCCGCATATAACCCGCCGAGCCGCTGGTAAGTGAAAATTGCAGCCGATGGCAATAATAACGCCGCCTAAAATGGCGGAAAATCAGCCAACTCTGATAATAACACTGTTTTAATCTTTTGTGAAAGTTTCGCATGAGACACGATGTCGTACATGGTGCTAGGTAACGAGTGGAGACTAGTTAGCTAAATTTTTGAAGAAAATAAGAAAACATTATGCTGTAATACGAAGTAAATATCCAAGTTACAAATCAATCGATTGACTATCGATCAGCGATATCTAGTAGATCTCAATTGTATCCTTAACCGTTCAGCTATCAGTGCCGTTGCTGTAGAAAGGCAAACTAGGAAACCGCCCAAGGCCTCGCTTCTAACGCACTGGCCCTCAAACTTTGTCTTGCCTCCGACCGGTCAGTGTTCGATAATTTCACCGCGGCCCGCTAACAAGAGGGTTGCGGCGTTGATTAATTCTCGTCCATGGATGGTCGCACTATCCCGAGAGAAATACACCACAGTAAATAAAAAGGAAATAATTCAATGTTTCTTTGGTGGCCCGGTACCATTTGATCCACGGATCGGTAACGATCCGCGGCCCGGGGAGGTTGGGGAGCGCTGTTCTAAAGCATTCCCATTCCGCAGTTCCTCCTTTACTGATTTCTATTAAATCAGTGGGAGAGATCGAAAGTAAATATTGCCCAAGAGCCTCACATATCTCTGGAAGTCTCTCACTCCGATGGAATCCATGCCCCGCGAAGGTCTAAGAACAACCCTGTCAGTACCTGCCTCGTATATCTATGAATGAGTCGAATACCCACAATCATGACATATATATATATATAGTCCATATAGTCCATATCGTAAACATGTTATTTTAATCAACCAGGTCAAACTTTGTCCCACTTTTCCGTATATTTATGGCCATATAACTGACACACTCTTTAAAATTTAATTTAAATATCTTCACAGATGTTTATCTGTCTTTTAGTTTCGGTTTGCGGGTTTCCAGGAAGCAACCAATACATTCTCAGCGGTTACATTATAGCACAAGCACACACTTACTGTGTGTATAACTTGGATTAAACAGTGCAGTAGTACGATGTGCTATCATCTGGTGCAATAATTGTTTAAAGTAGGTCTATGTTTTGCTTTTGTTTTGTTTTCGTTTCTCTTTCATTGATTTTTATTGTATTCCATGTATTGTATATATATATATATATATATATATATATATATATATATATATATATATATATGTATATATGGTAGTAAGGGGCCGTCCATAAAGTACGTCACGCTATTTTTGACGATTTTTGACCCCCCCTCCCCCCTGTCACAAATCTCGGGACCCCCCACCCCTAAAGTACGTCACACTTTCGAAATTTTTTTTAATTAACAACTAATTAAAATTTAATCGAAAACTTAAATCGCACTTCACTGCCTTAAAATATAAATATTAAAAGAACTATCAGATTATTAAATGAGGTTAATAGTAGAATAACTAATTGTCAATAGTTGTATCAGTTATTCTTTGAAACAGTAACTCAATCAATTGAATTTGAAAAAAAAATTGCAAAAATTAGACTTGACAATTATATAATAAACATCATTTATCTGCTACCTATTCATTTACAATGGGTGAGGTGAACTTTGAGATAATCTTCCGATTATGCATTCTATTGATACAGGATAAGAAGTAGATTAGCGAAACAAAACAATGCGACTAAAAAAAGGACTAGATTGACAAATTATGTGAGCAGCACTGGTGCTATATTTAATATGTTTATAGTGGGCCTGTAAATTATGTTTAATTAAAAAAAAATATTCACTAGACATCATCCATCCATGGTGAAGTGAAGTGTTCATCCATAGTTAAGACTGACATAAATCTTTCCCTACCATCGTTTCCTGGAAGGATAGTTGCAGACAGATCAACTTCATCCTCATATAGCCACTCAACATCCTTTGAATGAGTATTTTCCATTCTGCCAATAATTGCCATGATTTCTCTTTGCCTTCTAGCAGCGATTCTCAAAGGACGGAAGCGTTTTATCTGAGTTGATTCTGGAAAATTTGGGGTTGCCACATACTCCTAGAGGACGGGTGGTCGAGTGGTGTAGAGCGCTTGAGTGTCGACCGGAAGGTGTTGGGTTCGAATCTCAGTGAGAACCTTAGGACTTTTTCAGGTCCTGGTGAAAGTCCCCAAGGGAGTAAAGGTGGCTGGGCATTGTGCAAACCACACAATACCTTCATATGCGTAGGTTATAGAAACAGATGAATTATACACTTCATCTGCCACGATGGCCCTTTAGGGCTAAGGAAACTTTACTTTTTTACATTCTCCTGCGCCCAAGCTCTGTGTTATCCTGTATGTTTCTTCAACATTGTTTGTGAGGCAAAGTATAAGTGACACACTTTGCAAATTCGATCATGTATGCTGGTCTGCAAAGATGGACAATAAAGATCATATGGTTGCACTTTAAAAACTCCTGTTGATCTTGGCATAATGTCATCAAATTTGAGAGTTTGTGCCACAAACAAACAATGAAGGAAATGTATGTGCATCTGCATCTGCTCATTCTGAACCTCTGAGTCCATCAGTTGTTTGGTTGATTGGGATTGGATTTGGAGGAGGAAATAATCTCGAAGGTAAAACGTTGAAAAATGAGTTCCGTACTTTGTCGCAACATTTTATGTCCTGACATTTCACAATTTGAGTGAAGTATTGGCTGGTGCGATCATGATAGTCAAAACATTCTTATCCTTTGACATCATTCCTGCTGCATCCAATTCATATTTCTCAGGGTTGATATATTCTGCAACTGTTGGAAATTGGTCAACAATCACATGCGACTAGATTTCAGCTAAAGTTTCACCTGCAAACTTGAGATTTGTTCTTTCCAAATCCTCATTTATTGTTCTGCCCTGCGAATCAAAGTGACTGCCATATTGTTCATTTGGCAATATGACACCAGACAGTTCTCTGCTGAATGGAATCATTTGATGTTCCACGCGATTATAAGCATTTCTTCCTGGTGCATTAATTGCAAGGAATAAGGCATCAATATTATTTTAACGAAGTGATGGATTGCAACTTCAATTACTTTTTTGTATTATAATACAAATTCCAAATTTCTTTATCAGTGATATAATAATGCAGCAGACAACAAAAAAAATAAAAACACTTCCGTAAGGCTACAGATAAAACAAGGTTTCGCAACAGTATATTAGTGCTCCTAACTAGCATGAGGAATTGTGAACAACACATTGATAAGATATGCGTTTCATGCTATTTTGACATAAAACAAATTCAAGTGTTTCACAAATTTTTTTGAAAATTATTTTTAAAACAATTAAGTTTTACTAAAAAAAATAAATAATTAAATTAGAAATAAAATTAAAAATACATTTAAACATGTGACGTCACACTTGGCCTGACCCCCCCTCCCCCCGTCACAAACTGTCACACTTTCTTATACCCTCTCCCCCCCCCCCCCCTTGGAGCGTGACGTACTTTATGGACGGCCCCTAACAAGGATTTCAGTTGATATATATATATTTAGAAAAAAAGATAAAGTGTATTCTAAAAATAGACAAGTGTATTTTAAATGTATGTGACTCCATTTGTCAAAAGGACGTATACATTAATCTCAACATCCTGCAATATGTGATGCGCATGATAAGTATAGAATCTGTTTTTGAAATGGGAAATACATCGTTCAAGCAAGACATTTTTGAGAGCCACATTCCGGTTATATACAAGTATATATGTATACATTGTGTGTGTGTGTGTGTGTGTGTGTGTATATAAATTGTATACTTATCTCTACACTGTGCCTAACTGTAAAAATTCAAAAATTTATTGAATTTGTGGAATACATTTAAATTTATTTACGTCCTTTATTAAAATGTACTGAAGAAATTTAAAAAAGCATTGTTCTATAGATCATATCAATATTTCATAACAATACTGATCATTTAAAAAAAAACGTTTGAACACCAATCTAAAAGATTAGGCTTATCTGATTTTTTTCCAATTTATCTATTTATTGAGATGAGAATCATAACAAACCTAGAAAACTTTCTTCAATTTGTAGAATGGAGTATTAATGGGTACGAATCTAATATAATAGTATCGGTCTCGCATCTGCGTTATACCGAAAGAAGAAATATATAATTCATAATGACGTCTTGCCGGCGTCTCGAACCTAACCCTAACCCAAAGGCCAAAATGTGAAATAATTCCATTTAAATGTTTGTCTGTGTGTTGTTGTTTGTTTGTTTAATCTCTACAACATATTGCATCTTTAAATTGTAATAAAATATGGAAAAAATCTGTTCGGTCCTAACCAAAAAAATAACCTAGCCTACTGATCAAACCTAAGGGAATATAACTCTATGCAAAGGTTTTGCAGGGTACAGCTAGTATTAAAATATAATCACCTTTTTACTTTTTATTGTGATAAATAAACCCTACAATAGACTATTTGATTGTTGGCAGAAATTAATTTATGTAGAGGGAGGGGTGGCAGAGGGCTGTAGAACGATAAACTGTCAACTTGTTTGCTCCGGGTTCGATCCTCGGTGAGAGCCATAGTAATTTTTCCAGGTCCTGATGAAAGTCCCTCAAGTCCATACAAACGGGTACCTGACTTAAGTTGATGAAGAAAAGGCCCCGTGGCGTTGTGCTGACCAAGTTGTCAAGATCACGGGCGATCTGTGTCAGCCGTTGTCGTGGGCGTATGTTCACCTACTCAGTTTGGGCGAGTATTTGCGTTTTACCCAGCCACGTAGTTCCACAGGTCGCACAAAACACAACAAGAAATTAGTACACAATATACAAAAATACAACGCATAATGTTTATTTACATAAAGCTACAACCATTGTGCCTTAAAAAGGGCAAGCAGCTGTTCGACTGTTTAGAAAGACCGAATAATCTAAATTAGTTGGTTCACAAAATGTTGGTGGTTGAAAATGATTTAAAGCTGGTAGCTAAACGTTTTTACTAAAATATTAATCAATAGATCATGCAATTTATTTTATTCTTTATTCTTTTCTTTTTCAGGTGGGTCGTGAAAACCGACCATGTCTTTCAGTGGTCCGCGAGCCGCAATAGTTTGAGAAACACTCGTGTAGACTCATGTAGACTCGTGTAGACTCATGTAGACTCGTGTAGACTCATGTAGACTGATGTAGACTAGTGGAGACTCATGTAGATTCATGTAGACCCGTGTAGACTCATGTAGACTCGTGTAGACTCACGTAGACTCGTGTAGACTCATGTAGACTCACGTAGACTCGTGTAGACTCATGTAGATTCATGTAGACCCGTGTAGACTCGTGTAGAATTACGTAGACTCGTGTAAACTCGTGTAGACTCATGTAGACTCACGTAGACTCGTGTAGACTTACGTAGACTCATGTAGATTCATGTAGACTCATGCCTTATGAAATGACCTTATTTTTTTCAATTTCTAAATAAGGATACAGTCAAGAAATTTGTTTATTTTATCAAAAGAACATTTATTAACAAAATGTAACGCAGCACAATCATCTAATATAACATTAGCGATTGGGGTTCTGCGTTAAATCGAAAGTGTAAAATACGATCGTGAAAAAATCGGATCTGCCCGAAACCAAAAATGACTTAGCCTACCGATCAAGAATAAGGGGATATAACTCTATCCAAAGGTTTTGCAGGGTACAGCTAGTATAGAAAATATATTTCATGATCACATATTTATTTAGAACGAAATGTTATTACTTTCTTTTTTTCTAAATAGAGCTCTTCATTTTAGGAGACGTTAGAAAGAGAAAAATAACAATGTCGGAAATATTACTATTGAAACAAACCTTTGACCTACTGCAGACTGAGGAGAAGAGAGTTCAAAAACTGACCAATGAATTCGTCGCAGAGGTAAGCAATACAAAATGTCCTTACCTTAATTAAACATTAAAAAAAAAAAGACGGCGTTGTCACACAGGATCATAACGGCTCCCAGGACTATGACGTCACTGCAAGATACAAATATCTGTAACAGAGGGCCCAAATACTTTGTGGTAGGGCTCAGAAGTTGTCAGAACTTCCACTGCAAACAACCTGCAGTACAGTTATCAAACAGTTACCAAATATTTTTTTTTTAATATTAGAGTTTTACAGTAAGAGCATATTGCCCTTAAATTAATATTTACGAGGAATTCAATAATAAAGTTAATTAGAAAATCAAAATATAACGTGATATTAGATTCAGATTAAGTTTTGTACAAAATTCATAAAAGATTATACGAATATTTATTGTCTCACGTCTGACTGCTGTAGATAAACATTAAGAATAATGTTTCCTGTTTAAATATTAATGGACTTTATATCGATTCGATCAATGTTAATACAAAATTCTAATAACATAAAATAAATAGACACATAAAACTAAATCAACCTATTCATGATAACCTACATTGTACCTAAGTGTAACACTTCAGTAATACCTAAAGCTATTATTACACTAAGGTATATCTCGTTGTAATTTTTTTTTTTTGCAGTGTACATCTAGTAAAATAAGTAATGATCGTATTTATATTCAGAAAACTGCAAATTTTGTTTTAGAAAAAAACACGCATTGATATATAGATCAGGTGTTTTTGTTGTTGTTTAATAAAACGAAAAATTGAATGGAATGTTTCTCTAAACTGCAGATTAGGAAGAACTACGCAAGTTTCGAACAGAATGGTGCCCCAAGTAAGAAACTATTTGTCACGGTCAAGACATTGCTTGACGATGCTTTTAAAAAACTGAACAGAATTTGTAACTATCTTTCAGGTAGGTTACAAGTTACTTCAGATAGGTTTTGTGACTATCTTTCAGGCAGGTTACAATTCAAATTGATTTTGTTTCTTCAAGCCAATTTTTTTTTATGTCTCTCTCTCGCTCACTCTCACTCTCTCTCTCTCACTCTCTCTCTCACTCACTCTCTCTCACTCTCTCTCTCACTCTCTCTCACTCTCTTTCACTCTCTCTCTCACTCACTCTCTCTCACTCTCTCTCTCACTCTCTCTCACTCTCTCTCTCTCACTCTCTCTCACTCTCTCTCTCTCACTCTCTCTCACTCTCTCTCACTCTCTCTCACTCTCTCTCTCACTCACTCTCTCTCTCTCTCTCTCTCTCACTCTCTCACTCTCTCTCACTCTCTCTCACTCACTCTCTCTCACTCTCTCTCACTCACTCTCACTCTCTCTCTCTCTCACTCTCTCTCTCTCTCACTCTCTCTCTCACTCTCTCTCACTCTCTCTCTCACTCTCTCTCACTCACTCTCATTCATTCTCTCTCTCACTCACTCTCTCTCTCACTCTCTCTCACTCTCTCTCTCACTCTCTCTCACTCTCTCTCACTCTCTCTCACTCTCTCTCACTCTCTCTCTCTCTCTCACTCTCTCTCACTCTCTCTCTCTCTCTCTCTCTCTCTCTCTCTCACTCTCTCTCACTCTCTCTCACTCTCTCATTCTCTCTCTCACTCACTCTCTCTCTTTCTCTCTCTGGCAGACGATAATTTTGAGAGCAGTTGTTCGTTTGACAGACGTTTGCCTCATTGGCCGATGCCTAAGGGCTCTTTACAGTATTGATTCATGTTGAATTTGGGGCCATAAATATCTTACAGATACTAGGGCATCAAAACATCTATAAACACCTCTGCTCTTCCCCCCCCCCCCCCCGTGGTTTAAAACGTCTCTGTTTATGTGTAACGGGTCTAGCATTCTCCAGTCTCTTTGCGGGCATGAATGGTTTTTTTTTTTGCTTTTTTAAAGAATTATTGTTTTTTTTTTACTTACTTGGATTGGATTAGAAAACCGTTTCGATCATATTTATAAGTATTTGGTTTGTCTGCATCCTCTCTGTATATGTTATTTAGCAATTGATGACTAAAAAAAAAAAGAAAATTCTCTGAAAATTTGGGGTTCTGACTACAAAAATATGTTCATTATTTTTCCTTTGTGGGTTGTGGGGGGGGGGGTCGGGGATGCTAGATGTATGTAATTTAGTGTACAAGAGTCTATATTACAGAGTCTATATTACAGAGTCTATATTACAGAGTTTAGATTACAGAGTCTAGATTACAGAGTCTATATTACAGAGTCTATATTACAGAGTCTACATTACAGAGTTTAGATTACAGAGTCTAGATTACAGAGTCTATATTACAGAGTCTATATTACAGAGTCTACATTACAGAGTTTAGATTACAGAGTCTAGATTACAGAGTCTATATTACAGAGTCTATATTACAGAGTCTACATTACAGAGTCTAGATTACAGAGTCTAGATTACAGAGTCTAGATTACAGAGTCTAGATTACAGAGTCTAGATTACAGAGTCTATATTACAGAGTTTAGATTACAGAGTCTAGATTACAGAGTCTAGATTACAGAGTCTAGATTACAGAGTTTAGATTACAGAGTCTAGATTACAGAGTTTAGATTACAGAGTCTAGATTACAGAGTCTAGATTACAGAGTTTAGATTACAGAGTCTAGATTACAGAGTCTATATTACAGAGTCTAGATTACAGAGTCTAGATTACAGAGTCTATATTACAGAGTCTAGATTACAGAGTCTAGATTACAGAGTCTAGATTACAGAGTCTATATTACAGAGTCTAGATTACAGAGTTTAGATTACAGAGTCTAGATTACAGAGTCTAGATTACAGAGTCTAGATTACAGAGTCTATATTACAGAGTCTATATTACAGAGTCTATATTACAGAGTTTAGATTACAGAGTCTAGATTACAGAGTCTAGATTACAGAGTCTAGATTACAGAGTTTAGATTACAGAGTCTAGATTACAGAGTTTAGATTACAGAGTCTAGATTACAGAGTCTAGATTACAGAGTTTAGATTACAGAGTCTAGATTACAGAGTCTATATTACAGAGTTTAGATTACAGAGTCTAGATTACAGAGTCTAGATTACAGAGTTTAGATTACAGAGTCTAGATTACAGAGTCTATATTACAGAGTCTAGATTACAGAGTCTAGATTACAGAGTCTATATTACAGAGTTTAGATTACAGAGTCTAGATTACAGAGTCTAGATTACAGAGTCTAGATTACAGAGTCTAGATTACAGAGTTTAGATTACAGAGTCTAGATTACAGAGTCTAGATTACAGAGTTTAGATTACAGAGTCTAGATTACAGAGTCTAGATTACAGAGTCTAGATTACAGAGTCTAGATTACAGAGTCTAGATTACAGAGTTTAGATTACAGAGTCTAGATTACAGAGTCTAGATTACAGAGTCTAGATTACAGAGTAGGGTTATGACTTTTTTTTAACCTCATATTTACATGTCAAGAAAAGGTGACTTTTTATGAGTGTATTATGACACAAATAACCTTTTCTGAAAATATTTGAAAAACCTTCCCCACCAAACCATAAAACGAATATTAATATATATAAAACAACACTGTAATGGAAAGTTACATAAGAACAACAAGTGCAATGCATGTAAGCATGAGTATAGAGATGTCCAAAATATGAAATGATAATAAAGGACAGCATAGGAAATATAAATTAAGTTTTATGCTTCATCATTAGTGAGAATAAAACAGTTAAAATAATTTTTTTTTTATTTATTTTGTTTCAGACATAAAGTCTATAAAGTTCCTGGATGTAATTAATGTAATAAAATATTTGTTATTGCGCAATCCATCAAAGAAGTAATTTTATTGAAAAACGCTTCTTATATGTAAACACAAGATGGCGTTGGTGGGGAAGGTTTTTTTGAGTGAAAAATAAATTAATATTATTTTCATATTTTTTTCTCAATTGTTCATTAAAAAATGCCATGTAAAATAAGATTCTGAAAAAAAATGTAAAAAGTACTAACCCTATTACAGAGTCTAGATTACAGAGTTTAGATAACAGAGTCTAGATTGTGCTGCTGTCTAATTGAAATCAGAGCCTTGCATTGTAGCTGCAATGATGCTCCTTGACTTCCACGTGGAGGCAATTTGTAGATTTTAGAGGTAATTACGGAGTTACTCAAATAGTTGGAGGAACTCTTCACTGGATGAGGGTTCCTTTATATGTCTTGACCTTAAGCGTATTGCGGAATTTGCTTTTGTATCGGAAAGGCATTTGGTGCCTGACTTGAAATGGGTTAGGTAAAGCTGCATTTGAATTAAGAAAATAAATATCCGTACAAAAAAAAGAAGATTATTACTCAGTCATTGAGATTAAGCTAAAGGACAGATAAACCAATACATTAACAGCTGACGGAATTAACAGAGAACAAATAATAACAGACGTAATGAGCAATTTATAAACAGTCAATGGAAGGGGTGGGGCGAACATTTGAGTCGCGGGACATAGGGTTCATAAATTTGACCGGTCCAGCGGGCCGGACTAAACCGTCCAGCGGGCCGGGCTAAACAATCCAGCGGGCTGAATCTGTCCAGTGAGCCGTAGTTTGGTAATGGTTGGTCAATGAAATGCGTGTGAATTTTTAAACTATTGTTGGGACAGGGTCGGCAATAGGAAATAATGGGACAAAAAGTTGGCATCAAACTTTATAACTATTAAATGTTGAGTGTTTCTATTCATCAGGCCCCGATACAGACCAGCTAATAGATCAAATGGTACATACCACAGTAGCTCTGTCCAGTGCTGGTAAGTTACACTAAAATAGTAGTTCTAAAATAGCTGCTATTTGTGAGTTACAAAGAAACATAATTAGCTGTCGCTTCCCATCTGTAAAGAAAGAACAAAAAAAAAGATGAAAGAAAGAAAATGAGAATTTATATAAAACTAGCTGTACACTGCAAAACCTTTGATCAGTAGGCTAGGTTATTTTTGGTTTCGGAAAGCTCCGATTTTTCATGATTTGTATTATTATTGTTTACGTTTGACGATTTTAAACTGGAATAATGTTGTATTAATTCTTTACGTTCGATTTAACGCAGAGCCCACAGCTATTATTTATATAGATTTTCTCCATTAAGTAGAAGGAGTTTGTATGGCTATGTTAATCGGAGATGTTTGTATGACTAAGTTAATTGGAGATGTTTGTATGACTATGTTAATTTGAGATGTTTGTATGACTATGTTAAATGGAGATGTGTGTATGACTATGTTAAATGGAGATGTTTGTAAGGCTATATTCATAGGAGATGTTTTTATGACTATGTGCATAGGAGATGTTTGTATGACTATGTTAATTGGAGATGTTTGTATGACTATGTTAATTGAAGATGTTTGTATGACTTTGTTAATTGGAGATGTTTGTATGGCTTTGTTAACTTGAGATGTTTGTATGGCTATGTTTATAGGGAAATGTTATTTGGACTATGTTTATGAGGAAATGTTTCTTAATTACAGACTCTGAGAAGATACGTGAACTTCTAACCCGTTTCCAGATGGTGGAAAAAGCCATGTCGGGCTACAGCAAGGATAATGAAAACGTGCTCAATCTTCAAGGCAAAATGGATGAAAAACTGAAGAATATGAACGACTTTCTGAGATTAAGTTCAGAGAAAAGTGAATCAAATAAGAAAGAGGTTGACAAGCGAGCAGATCAGTTGGCGGACTCCATTGCGAAAGAGAAAGAGGCTCTTGTCAAGCGAATCGCGGCGATGGAAGTTGAGACGAGAGAGTTCGCGAAAAAGGAAAATTCCGAAAACATGAAGAGAGACGAGACACTAAAACAGCTGCAGGTCAATGCAGCCCAGCTAGTTGAAGCGTTCAATGGGGCCGTGACGCAGATTGGCAACATAAACAGTTACATCGCAGCTATTGATAAACGGATCGCGGATCAACAGCTAGAGCTGGGCAAACTTGGCATGACCTGCAACATTAACGGGCAGTGTATAGCAGAACTGAAGGAGGAGGTCAATGGGTTCAGCGGGGTGGTCCACAGAAACGGCGAAGTGTTGAAAGCTGTGCTGATGGACCTGAAGAAGCAGTCTGATAAGACAGACTCGCTATCCACGTACGCTCAGAGCATAAATAAAACACAGGACGCAATAGCTGGTGAGGTAACTAGCCTTAAGTCCGGACAGAATGAGGTCAACAGTGAGTTGACCATGAACGGGCAGGAAATCGAGAAGATCAAAGAAGAATGTTCCGGAATAAAATCTCAGGTGTGTAAATGAAATATGTACGATCGTTGTAGTTGTAACTGTTAATTGCACTTATGGCACAGAGGGCAACATTCGAATCCCTTAATGGCTCATAGCAGCCGTTGGCAACCTTTTTTTCGTGACTGTACCCCAAAGGGTGCGAAAATATGTCCGCGTGTAGCTGTCAAAGTTCAGCAAACTGGCCAACTTCTTAAAACCAAGATTAACCTGCACAGCTGTTCCCCTGCCCCTCGGGGTACGCGGTTCACGAGCTGAGACCCGCGGTCTCATAGGCAGATGGACTAGATCCACTTCATCATGTCTGTAAGGTTGTTAATAAGTGAATAATTTTAGTTATCATTCATTCATTGCCCTTCACTCAAGGTAGGGTATAGGCCACCAACAACAGATCTCCAGAGTCCTCTGTCAGGGTATAGGCCACCAACAACAGATCTCCAGAGTCCTCTGTCT
Organism: Bulinus truncatus; assembly: GCA_021962125.1. Taxonomy (NCBI): domain Eukaryota; kingdom Metazoa; phylum Mollusca; class Gastropoda; family Planorbidae; genus Bulinus; species Bulinus truncatus. The sequence continues at coordinate 2,089,742 of JAGDYQ010000017.1, read as the reverse complement.
GGGTATGGAGCCACCAACAACAGATCTCCAGAGTCCTCTGTCAGGGTATGGAGCCACCAACAACAGATCTCCAGAGTCCTCTGTCAGGGTATAGGCCACCAACAACAGATCTCCAGAGTCCTCTGTCAGGGTATAGGCCACCAACAACAGATCTCCAGAGTCCTCTGTCTGGGTATGGAGCCACCAACAACAGATCTCCAGAGTCCTCTGTCAGGGTATGGAGCCACCAACAACAGATCTCCAGAGTCCTCTGTCAGGGTATAGGCCACCAACAACAGATCTCCAGAGTCCTCTGTCTGGGTATGGAGCCACCAACAACAGACCTCCAGAGTCCTCTGTCCTTTGCCATCTTCACCAGTTGATTCCAGGTGTGTCCCATCTTTATGGTGTCCGCTTCCAGGTCTCGACGCCAGGTGTTTCTTCGGTGGCCTCTCTTCCGTTTACCTTGGGGGGGGGGGGGTTCCACCTCAGTGCCTGGCTTGTGACACTGGCTGCTTGCTGGTTTGCATAAGGTGTGTCCTATCGAGAGTTATCATAATAAGCGCTAAAAAATCTTTTATGCCTATGAAAATGAATATAAAAATTTTAACTCTAGAACTCTTAAAGCGAAAGTTGATTTTGCATGCTTTTCCGGTAATTTAACATCCCTCTGAGTTTACATGAATAAATACATTCACCTTTTTAGGCAAAAGTTAATAATAAGATTTTAATAATGAGAAAATATGGTTGATTCATATATGAATCATGGGGAACTGTAGGGTTAAATATATCATGGTGTAGCTTGATATGAAAAATCCTCACACATTACGTTATTTGTTCAGCTAAAAATGGAGCATGAAAGACAACTACAAAAAGTATAAAACAAAGAGAAAATGACATTTAACTCCCCTAAAAAAATAAAATTCTACTGAACAATATGCCTTGACATTATTATGAAGAAAATGTATACCTATTATTTACATTACTTTTAGAGACTAGATAAAGAAGAACTGAGGTGCAATATATATGTAATATGAATTAGTATTGCTATAATGATTCACTATGTTACATTACGTATTTCTTAGACTGTTATTAATTTGACTGTGATACATTATTTGATTTTCTTTTACAAAAGTTCAAGCGATTTTTGAAGTTTCTGGAACGCTTCCCTATTTTGACGGGGCGTATACGATATTTCCCTTAGTGTGCGTGTGTGTGTATGTGTGTGTGTTTTGTGGAAAGCATCCCGCGAATTAAAAAAGAATTTCGAATACATTGGTATTGATCTGAAGGTGCATTATCTCTATCTTTTCCCAGATTGCTATGATGGCCACACTATGTGAGGACAACCTGAGACGAGAGTTCTCGGTGGGTTTCTCGGCCACGCCCCCCGGGGTCTCTTCCGTCCACGTGACGCCCGACAACGTCGTGAAAACTTTTACCTCGGTGAGCCACAACGTGGGGGGTCACTACAACCCTACCACGGGCGTCTTCATCGCCCCGGAGCCGGGCCTGTACGTCACCAGCCTGACCCTGTGCACCCTAAACGAGGGCCGGATAAACGTCGTCGTGAATCACAAGCCGGTCAACGCCGGGCGCGGTGACCGCAAGGTGAAGCGCGTCTGCAGGGTGTCCGCCAAGGCGGAGGACAACAGCCTGACGGGCGTGGGTGTGGTGAGGATGGAGGCCGGGGACGCCCTGTACATGATGCCCGTGGTGGTCAGCGATGACGCGGTGCTGTCCTGCTTTTCGAGCTTCTCCTGCTTCCTGCTGTCTTGACACTCCCAGCTCATTGTATATCAAGAGGACTAGCGGTAAAAATCGCCAAAAATTTTTGACATAAATAATGGACAGCCCCTAAAAATAAAATATCGGTATCGGTATCGGTAAAAATGCTGGGGGAAAATATCGGTATCGGACTATCGGTAAAAAGGCATATCGGTCGCTCCCTAATTATTATGATAATAATTCTACTAATAGAAGGGAAACAAATAAAAGAAATACAAAGTGTGTTGAATTGTGTATATGGAGTGGAGGTGGGGGAGTGAGGGGGGGGGGTCAACCAACAACCAATACTTGCACAAGTGACTAGCACACTCATTCACGGCACCATAGTTATACTTGGAAGACTGTCAGCTATTCCAGCTAACGCCATTCAATGAATGAAATTCAGAAATAAAAAAAAAAAAGAATTATGGTTCTTGTCCTTTTACGTTTGCCATGTTCACTGTGCCGCATTCCAATGGATGCACTTCTTAGCATTTACATGAATGAACACACACACACACACACTCACACGAACTTAGAACTCGTCAAGGCAGAGTATTAATGTAAAATATGTAAATAATATGTACAGTACACGCTCTCTCTAGAAGGTATACTTATGTAAACCTACTTATATACTTACGTACTTATATATATATATATATATATATATATATATATATATATATATATATGTACTTATTTTGCAAAATGTTGTTAAAATGTACATATAAACAAAAATAATGTTTATAAATAATGTATAAAACAGTTTTGGTTCTATTATAAAAGAAATAAATAGATATCCAATAATTAAGACGTGTAAAATTGAGAATGGTTGCTTTTAAGATGTGGTATTATACATTTGATCTATTTGTGTATGACACATTTGGCTGTGTTTTAATTTTTTTTTTTTTACATTTTCTAGAATCTTGTTTTGTTTTCTTGTTGTTGTTGTTTTTCTTTTTCAAAATGGGTCAATTTTAAAATTCACACTACAACAAGATATATAATTCTTCCCATGTCTTAACTTGGAAATAGACTTCACATATATACCTCAAATATTTTATTTCTATTACAAATATTTGTATGGAGTAAAATTCTTTAAAGACCAGGGAATCGTTAAATTGAATTATAGAAAGAAATGGTCCGATTGGCGCTGCTCAAAACTTATAGGTGAAGTCCCTATGAGGATAAGCCACTATGGCATGGTTTTTTGCAATGGCTTTGTTGTATCCCAAAAAATGGAAGGAGCTTTCACACTGACTTTAAAAATACATTTGCTTTCACTGGAAATCGAACCCGAGACATTCAGGTTATCAGTTGATTGCCGCACCTCACCTCTTTTTATCCCCACCATAACCGATAGATAGTTCAATGTCCATGGAGGCAGTACGGAATAAATGGAGGAAACTTCCACATTGTCCTGAAAAATCCCTAGGCTTTCAAGGGAAATCAAACCCGGGACACTAAGGTGGACAGTCGAGCGCACGACCATCCGTCCACTCGGTCGGGACTCATTGAACAGCCACGTTTGGCCACGCCTTCCTTTACAAACATCGATGTCATGTTACACTGTAGGGGCCGTCACGCTCCAAGTGGGGGGGAGAGGGTATAAGAAAGTGTGACAGTTTGTGACAGGGAGGGAGGGGGGGTCAGGCCAAGTGTGACGTCACATTTTTTATATATTTTTAATTATCTTTCTAATTTAATTTTTTTTTATATTAAAACTTAATAGTTTTAAAAATAATTTTCAAAAAATTTTGTGAAACACTTAAATTAGTTTTGTGTAAAAATAGCATGAAATGCATACCTTTTCAATGCGTTGTTCACAATTCCTCATGCTAGTTAGTACCGCTAATAAACTGTTGCGAAACCTTGTTTTATGTGTAACGTTATCGAAAGTGTTATTATTTCTTTGTTGTCTGCTGCATAATTCTATCACTAATCAAGAAATTTGGAATTTGTATTATAATTAGGGTTCGAAAATTACGCGTTAGATTGGCGCGCGTAATTTACGCGTAAATTACGCGTAAGTTACGCCGAAATTACGTGTACCATTAATGCCCAATTACTTGAAAATTTATGTTTCTTTTGTTGCTCATGCTCACTGATTATTAGTAGGTGTATTTTTAATAATGTTTTCAAATGTTTTTACTTGTAATTTACCGGTCATATTAATTTGCCCCGTCGTCCATGTATTTCGACGTGTACTGACTGCATCAGCGGCGGCCATCTTTGGCTGAGTAATAACGTCTAATACGGTCGACGCGGGACGGGTGCAATGCGCCGCGAAATACGGCCACCGCGGATGCCGAACTCAGCAAAAGACGGCAACACGCGATCGACTCTGGTGCAATGCGCAGCGAAATACAGACGACGTGAGTGCAATACGCAGCGTAATACGGCCGACGCGATCGACGGAAGCACCATACACAGGAAAATGTTTTCTATACGTTTCATGACATTTGGAACATATATAGTTAATGTTTAAAAACTATTTTTTTTTTTTTATTTTTGGGTTTTATAACCTCCCCGTTTGGCTTGCGGCCGCTTGCCATACAGCTCATGGAGGCCTTGTGTACTTTATCGAAAATTTGTATAATTTTGTCTTATTTTTAACCAGACTTTGGCTTCCTTAATGAAAATATTTATTTTATTATGTTTACTGAAACGATATAAACAAACAATATACTGTGCGGCATACGCTTTTTTACCAAACGAATACTTCCGGTTTAGGCTTGTGGCCGGATGTAGATGGTACTCCTAATCACTGTAATTAATTAATCGCCACTGTTAACACAACAAATTGCGACAGAAACAATTAAAAATGGCCGTCAAATATGCGTTTTTAAATTACCGTAATTTACGCTTAATTTTCCAAAATAACGTTACCGTAAATTACGCGTAACATTACGCGACTTCAAACCCTAATTATAATACAAAGAAAGTAATTGAAGTTGCAATCCATCACTTCGTTAAAATAATCTTGATGCCTTATTCCTTGCAACTAATGCACCAGGAAGAAATGCTTATAATCGCGTGGAACGTCGAATGGCTCCATTTAGCATAGAATTGTCTGGTGTCATATTGCCAAATGAACATTATGGCAGTCACTTTGATTCGCAGGGCAGAACAATAAATGAGGATTTGGAAAGAACAAACTTCAAGTTTGCAGGTGAAACTTTAGCTGAAATCTGGTCACATGTGATTGTTGACCAATTTCCAACAGTTGCAGAATATATCAACCCTGAGAAATATGAATTGGATGCAGCAGGACTGATGTCGAAGGATAATGAATGGTTTGACCATCGTGTACGCACCAGCCAATACTTCACTCAAATTTTGAAATGTCAGGACATAAAATGTTGCAACAAAGTACGGAGCTCATTTTTCAACGTTTTACCTTCGAGATTACTTCCTCCTCCAAACCCAATCCCAATCAACCAAACAACTGATGGACCCAGAGCTTCAGAAAGAGCAGATGCAGATGCTCATAAATTTTTTTCATTGTTTGTGGCCCAAATTCTCAAATTTGATGACTTTATGCCAAGATCAACAAGAGTATTTAAAGTGCAACCATATGATCTTTATTGTTCATCTTTGCAGACCAGCTTACATGATCGAATTTGCAAAGTGTGTCACTTATACTTTGCCTCACAAACAATGTTGAAGAAACATACAGGATAACACAGAGCTCGGGCGCAGGAGAATGTAAAAAAGTAAAGTTCCCTTAGCCCTAAAGGGCCATCGGGGCAGATAAAGTGTAGAATTCACCTGTTTCTATAACCTAGGTATATGAAAGGATTGTGTGGTTTGCACAACGCCTAGCCGCCTTTACTCCCCCAACATAAAGTCAGGTACCCATTTAAAACCGGGTGGAATTCGGGACTTTCACCAGGACCTGAAAAAGTCCTAAGATTCTCACTCAGATTCGAACCCGGGACCCTCCGGTCGACAGTCAAGCGCTCGTCACCACTCAAACACCCGTCCCCTATGAGAATGTGCCAACCCTAAATTTTCCAGAATCAACTCAGATAAAAAGCATCCGTCCTTTCAGAATCGCTGCTAGAAGGCAAAGAGAACTCATGGCAATTATTGGCAGAATGGAAAAAGCACATTCTAGATGAGGATGAAGTTGATCTGTCTGCAATTATTCTTCCAGGAAACGATGATGGGGAAAGATTTATGTCAGTCGTAACTATGGATGAACACTTATCTTCACAATGGATGGATGATGTCTAGTAAATATTTTTTTTTGATTAAACATAATTCACAGGCCCACTATAAACATATTCATTATAGCACCAGAGCTGCTCACATAATTTGTCAATCTAGTCCTTTTTTAGTCGCATTGTTTTGTTCCATTTTTATTATTTAATCACTGGTTGAGGTCAGTTTCGCTAATCTACTTCTTATCCTGTGTCAATAGAATGCATAATCGGAAGATTATCTCAAAGTTGACATCACCCATTGTAAATGAATAGGTAGCAGATAAATGATGTTTATTATATAATTGTCAAGTCTAATTTTTGCAATTTTTTTTTCAAATTCATTTGATTGAGTTACTGTTTCAAAGAATAACTGAGACTACTGTTGACAATTAGTTATTCTACAATTAAAGTCATTTAATAATCTGATAATTCTTTTAATATTTATATTTTAAGGCAGTTTAATAATGAAGTGCGATTTAAGTTTTCGATTAAATTTTAATTAGCTGTTAATTAAATTTTTTTTTCGAAATTGTGACGTACTTTAGGGGGGGGGGGTCAAAAATCGTCAAAAATAGCGTGACGTACTTTATGGACGGTCCCGTACTCATGGATTTCAGTAAAACGTTGGTAAAATCGCACATGTAGAATCCCAGTCCATAATAGATCAATCGAGTGAATATAACGGACAGAGATTCATCTGTAAAGTCTGAAGACAGATACTGACGGCCTCCATCAGCCGACTTTGCCTCAAGACTAAAAGATTTTTTTTTCTACTTCACTTACTGTGTGGTTGAAGATCTTTGCCTGTTTGTTGTATACTGTGTGGTCGAAGATCTTGCCTGTTTGTTGTATACTGTGTGGTTGAAGATCTTGCCTGTTTGTTGTATACTGTGTGGTTGAAGATCTTGCCTGATTGTTGTATACTGTGTGGTTGAAGATCTTGCCTGATTGTTGTATAAAAAGACTAAATTAAACTGGTAAGATAAACTTTTTTTTTACAAAGAAATAAATTGTTGTTAAACTGTCACTGTCACTCATTATTATGGTTATTTTATAAGCTTTTTATTAGTCTCTCTCTCTCTCTTTCTCTCTCTCTCTCTTTGAACTCTCTCAGTGAAACTGCTGGCTGACACTTAGTCTCTTAGAGCCCGTGAGATCAGACTTGCTGTGTCTCTCAACATCTGGGGACTGCCATAAAGCCCAATGGCCAGCAAGCTTCCGCACTGGTCCACCCTGTGGTCCGCCAGCCCGGGACACTCGAAAAGCAAAAGATCCACGGTTTCCTCCACCTCCCTGCAGTGCCTGCAAATGATGTCAACAGTGGGCCTCAACCTCTCAAAGTACGCGCCAATAGGACAATGCCCAGTATGGAACTAGTCAATTAGCGCCTGCTTGACTCTCCAAAGCTGCCACCACGGGTTAGCTTTGTACGGCCATTTGACTGCGGACATTTCTGCCCGTAACGCCATCGTCCCATCTCGAGAACTAATTTGGTTGCCCAAAGAGACAGATCTTGTCGCACGCTGCATCAAGTGAGCTCTTTCGTGCACCCACGTGCTGCGCTTGGGCATGTATCGACTGCTCTTGTACGTTTATCGACTTAGCAATTATCTCGGTCTGTATGTGTTTTTGAGACTATGTTTGTCTTGAAATCTTTAACTCAATCTTTTCAAATTTAGTGAGCTGGCTGAAAGGGAGATAAATAAAGTTACAGATAGTGTTATAGATAGAGTTGGGGACGGATGGTCGTGCGGTAACGCGCTCGACTGTCGACCTGAAGGTACCTGGTTCGATCTCCGGTGAGGACCAAGGAAATTTTTCAGGTCTTGGCTCAAGTTCCCGATATATCTCCCGTGGTGCCTCCATGGCCATTGCACTATCGGCTATGGTGGGGATGAAAGAAGGGCACCATAAAACCGTCCCATTAGTGGTTTATAGGATCTAAGGGATTTCATCTCATCCTTACAGGGACTTTACACATAGATAGAGTTATAAATAGATAGTTATAGATAAAATTATAGATAGAGTTATAGATAGAGTTGTAGATAGATTTATACATTGATAGAGTTATAGATAGTTAGATAGAGTTGTAGATAGATAGAAACATAATAGACACCAAATAAAAGGATCTCTCATACAATCGTTGTGCCATAATTTTTATTGTATCAGTATAATGAACATAATTAATATTCCTGCCGACTATTCTGTTACACAAGCATAGGTAGAATTTTAAGGAAGGACCCAGAGGGCGCGCGCCCAGGGTTCCCAACAATTATGGGCCCCGCAATAGCCCAATGGTAAACCCCTTTTTATGTCTCTTTTTTAAGGGTCCCAATATTTTATTTTGCCCTTTGGGTCTTAACTGACTAAGTCTGCCCCCTGTACACAAGTAGTGAAGCGATACAATACTCCTGAAGCATGACTCCTGTAGCGTGACTCCTGTAGCGTGACTCCTGTAGTATGACTCCTGTAGCATGACTCCTGTAGCATGACTCCTATAGCATGACTCCTTTAGCGTGACTCCTATGGCATGACTCCTGTAGCATGACTCCTGTAGCATGACTCCTGAAGCATGACTCCTGTAGCGTGACTCCTGTAGCATGACTCCTGTAACATAACTTTTGTAGCATGACTCTTTCAGGTTGACACCTGTAGCATGACTTCACAAGTTACGATATTCTATTGCGTGATATCAAACCAATGGTATAGGAGGAGGAATACTTGCATATATAATGTTGATGCACGACAGACTTTACGGTGATAACAAACCAATTGTATTAGACGAAGTATCCTTATATATGTTATGTTTGATGCGTAAATAAAATGTATGAGTCCCTGTCTGATTTAGTTATGTTATTACGTTCATATCTTTTTTTTTTTGAATTATAAGTATGTGTTAAAGTATGTGTTAAATCAAAATCCAACTATGGGCAGCACAAGAAGCCGAGAACCGATTACTTGAAAATTAGTTGTTTTTTTTTATATTCATGACATTCATTTCATAATGGAACACAATATGTTCGAATCAAGAGCTTCAAATTTTTGTCGACATATCTGTTTAATGTCAACTGTCCAAAGTCACCATTTGATTTAGTTCCCTCAGATCTTCGATTGGACATCTCAGACTTACTAACAATCCCAATGGAGTTTATCCGCGTTAGTTATGAATTAAATATTGCATTTCCAGATAAAGTTATAAAGCGAATATTTGATTATAATTTTAATTCTTATAACAATTATGTTCGTTTTATCTTTGTCAACTCATACATGATTTAAAAAAACAAATATATATGTGTTACATTGGAAATTCTAAGAGGTGAGTTGTTCATTGTAATCTTTTGAACTTGCTATTGAAAATTTCGATACAAATTCAAAACGTATAATAAACATGACTTTCTGTAGTGGTGTTGATATAAGAAAACTTAAAATTGTAAATGTTATAGAATTTTCGTGTCAAAGTCTGTGGTAATATAAATATATTTCTTTTACATTTTTATATAAGTTGATGATTCGATACATATTTGTAATTGTTATTTGTCGCCAATAATCAAATGTCGACGGTCAGATGAATATGTTTAATTTTTAAATGGTATCGATGTTAAGATCTGTTTTAATGTACACTGTAAAATCACTAAGGAAACTATTACTGAAAAAAATGTATTTACATACATTGTAACTTAATGTATACATTAGTTTATTTTACACCTTAGCTTTTTATACACCTTAGTTTAATGTACATCTTAGTTTAGTTTACACCTAAGTAGGCTAAGTTTAATGTAACATTAGTTCAATGTACACCTTAGTTTATTGTACACTTAGTTTTTTTGTACACCTTAATTTGATGTACACCTTTTTTATTTTACACCTTAGTTTAATATACACATTAGTTTAGTTTACACCTCAGTAGTCTTAGTTTAATGTAACATTAGTTCAATGTACACCTTAGTTTATTGTACACTTAGTTTTTTGTACACCTTAGTTTGATGTAAACCTTACTTTATTGTACACCTTTGTTAAATGTACACCTATGTTGATAGAGTGTGGTTTTAATGGCGGTAAAAATGTATGCTGAAATTCATAAGCCATTCGATCCATGTCAATAATAAATTAACAAAAAAATTACATAATATTGCTCGAGGGTAGTTTATAGTGGAGGGGAAAACTGTCATTTAAGCCTGGTTTAATTTCAGGGTAAAATATTATTTCATAGTCAACAGCTGCCGTTTCGTTTCATTCTTCGTCGAGCAAAGGGAAAGGAAAAAAAAACAAACTTTTTTGCATTTCAGTGGATTAAACAGTTGAGTGTAAATATTTTGAAATTTACTTCGATTAAAATAATATAACAACGCGTTTTAATTCTATAAATCAATGTAGAAATACTTTACTTAATTTTTACTCACCATTATTTTACATTTCTTGTACTGACTTCTAGATATTCCCAATTTTTATATTTAACAACTTCAGAAACTTTAGTCAATTTTCGTTTATTCCTACTTTATAACAAGTAAAGTTGTCTTGACCCACCGTTCGGATTGTATTTGATAAAATGTAGAACTGATATGTTTCTATAGTCTAGGCATATGAAGGGAGTTTGTGGTTAGCACAACGCACAGCCGCCTTTACTTCCCCAACTTTAAGTCATTTAAAGCTGGGTGGACATTTGGGACGAATTTTAAAAAAAAATTCACATTGGATAATTCCCGTTGTTTTAACCGAGGATCGAACCAAGTACTCTAAGGTCAACAGTTAAGTATCTACACAACTCGACCATCCGTCGCGTTATTTTATATTAACATTAACAAAATTATCAAAATGTAATTAACCTTTTACTCTCTAAACTTCTGGCTCTCTTAAACTTTTGGCTCTCTTAAACTTCTGGCTCTCTTAAACTTCTGGCTCTCTTAAACTTCTGGCTCTCTTAAACTTTTGGCTCTCTTAAACTTTTGGATCAATAAGAATTTCATTAGAAGACGTAAAAGTCTTTCTATAATGTACTCTCGTCAAGAATAAAAAAAAAATATGCCAAATTGTTTGGACTTTGAGAAGTGAATGGAAAATGATTTCAAATTTCCAAAAACAAAAAACACAGCTTAAATAAGAAACTTAAAAAAGTCAGACGAAGCGGGTGTTTATAAACTCTAAAAAAAAAATAATAAAATAGACTTCATTACATTCTATATTTTAACTCTCCTTAGAAATTGAAAAATGGAATTAATGCCAAAAATCAAGCCAATTATTTTTACAAATCTTAATAAGTTAAAAAAAAAACATGAAGACGAACATTTTGTATTTATATCTTGTGTTTGTAGGTAACCTCAAGTTTGAAAATATTAAAGATGAGATGCAAGTGGAGAAATACCTTTGTTAGGCCTAGTTTGCCAAAACTGATATTAATTGCACCATGTGTAATTTCTGTATTTTATATATTCTCTAACACTAACTTGTGGTATAGGAAAGATTCCGATTGCTATGTTTATTATAAAAACAGGAGCAGCAGGAATAATAAAGGAACTTCCCTAGTAAAATTTAATAGTGAAATGATCGGAAATTCCCCAGAGACAGTTCGTACAGGGAAAGACACAAACCCAAAGCTTGCGATTTCTGTGAGTGTAAATCAATTGATTAGAAAATCTGATCAATTAATTGATTTATATCGAAGTACAAGCGAGTTAAAGCAGACGATGTCCAGCAGACGGCAGTCAAACTTCACCTGTCTAGGAAGACAACTGGATGAAATTGAGGACATATTTCATGTTCCAAACGTGAACTGCAGAAAACTGTTCTCAGGAGACCATGATGAAATAGTACATGCTCAAAACTACGTAAAAACAATGAACACAACTATGTTTTCTGAACAATTCTATTTGAACCTAACCACAAACTCTGAACTATTTCAGAAACAAAGGGGTTACATAATGTGCCCTTTGACATCTGAGGAAGAAGATTTTCCGATAGCGTTCACCATGCTAGCTTATAAAGATGTTGAGATGGTAGAGAGGTTGCTGAGGTCAATATACAGACCACAAAACTATTATTGTATTCACGTGGACAAGAAATCTGATGAACAGTTTATGAAGGCTGTTTCAGCCATTGCCAGCTGTTTTGAGAATGTCTTTGTTCCTATGGAGCGAATTGATGTTGTATGGGGGAATTACAGCGTTCTGGAGCCGGAACTCATCTGTATGAAATATCTTTGGAAATACAGTACGTGGAAATATTTTATTAATTTGACAGGACAGGAGTTTCCACTTAAGACGAACTGGGAATTGGTTCAAATCCTGAAAGCTTACAATGGTGCCAATGACGTGGAGGTAACAATCCGAAGGTAAATATAAGTCTCACATTAATGTAGACTTGAAGCAAAAGGTTATCTGCACTTGATTTGTGTGTTCTTCCCCCCCCCCCTTTGACGTAACTAGAGAAAGCCCGAGGGGGTGGGAATGGCCGTTCATTATGACGTGTAACTTATCTGATGACAGCTAGACATGCCCTCTGACGTATCCGTGACCTTTTTCTTAATATCGAAAAGACATTATACCAGACCCGTGGCGTGCAGGGGGTGGGGGGAACAGGGGGGGCGTCCCCCCTGCGTTTTGTCTGTCCCCTCCTCTTATTATTTCTACTTAGTAAAATGTATTACCTAGCCACCCCTGCTATTGCCTGACCCCTGCTGTAGAATGCCTGACCCCTGCTGTAGAATGTCTGACCCCTGCTGTAGAATGCCTGACCCGTGCTGTAGAATGCCTGACCCCTGCTGTAGAATTTTCAAGCTAAGGGGCTGCATTATACGCGTCTTTAGGTGCAGCTAATTATGAAAAAAAAATTAATTATGAAAGAAATTGTAAAACTTTGAATGCACTTTCTATAATGATGTCACTATAAACAGTAATATATCTTATTTCTCGGCCGGGTTACTTGATGAGGACCTATTGTCAAACTTTGATACGAATTATACTAGTACCAGCTGTACCGTGCAACACATTTGCATAAAGTAATATCCCATTAGGCTTGATCGGTAGGGTAAGTTATTTTTGGTTTCGGGCAGCTCCGATTTTTCATGATTGTATTTTAAACTATATACTGTAGTATTAACTCTTTACTTTTAAATTAACGCAGAACCCAAATCGCTATTATTTATATAAGAAGAGTAGGCTCTCAGTCAGTGATAAGTCCTAGAGTATCTTTGAAGCCTGCCCAAAAGACAAACTGTGATAGCCTGCGTCTTTAGTCTATTTATAAGTGGAAACTTAAGCCCACATATTTTGTGTCCAGCTATTCATCTGGTTACACTACTGGCACTTTACAACTTCATTCGAAGGTAGTCGTAAATTGAATTGAATTAATTCGTTCCACAGAGCCAACAAGAAGAGATGGCTATCAACTCCGCCACATAATCTCACAGCAGTGAAAGGAGCAGTTCACGTGGCAATAAATCGGTTAGTAGATTGACTTATATAGATAATGCTCATATCGCTGTCAATAAAACTATAGTAGATTGACTTATATAGATAATGCTCATATCACTGTCAATAAAACTGTAGTAGATTGACTTATATAGATAATGCTCATATCACTGTCAATATAACTGTAGTAGATTGACTTATATAAATAATGCTCATATCACTGTCAATATAACTGTAGTAGATTGACTTATATAGATAATTCTCATATCACTGTCAATATAACTGTAGTAGATTGACTTATATAAATAATTCTCATATCACTGTCAATAAAACTGTAGTAGATTGACTTATATAAAATAATGCTCATATCACTGTCAATATAACTGTAGTAGATTGACTTATATAGATAATGCTCATATCACTGTCAATACAACTGTAGTAGATTGACTTATATAAATAATACTCATATCACTGTCAATATAACTGTAGTCCATTTAAACACCAAGAGACTGATGATATCCATAAAATAGACTTTTATACTCAAAATTGTCTAACGAAAAAATCAACTAAAAATAGACTAATATCAAAGTGCTTAATTTGTTTTCTTTTCTTTCTCAAACCGACTTGTTCTTTATTGTATTTATACCACAATGCGTTTAAAAAAATCTGAACGCATTTAACTTAACGGAGCCTTAAGTAATAATATACACTGACTAACGTCGACAGTGTAATCAATTCATGTTCCCTCTGTCATGTAAATACACCGGTGTTTAGTGGCACGGTCGAATGCCGTTTTCATCTCATCAGAAAGGTTGTAAACAAAATTGAGGCCGAATCAAAAAAAGAGAAGGATGAGGGGTAGGGGTGGGGGGAGTAAATGTTTTCAAAATGAAAATAACATTAAAATATATTAATTATTTTTTCTCATCGTACCAAAAAAAAAAAAGAGATTTTGTTGACTATGTTCTTCACAACAAGATAGCCGAAGATCTTCTGGACTGGGTGAGACCAGCAAAAGTCCCTGTTGAAACATTTTTCACAATGTTGAACCACAACCCGCAGCTAGGAATTAGGGGGTCTTACAAAGGTAAACTAACGATATTGGATATGCGCGATGTTGAACAAATTTACAATTTGTGTTGTTTGCTTTTTTTTTGTTCACCTCGGTACAAAGTACAATTAATAACTTCATACCTAATATATATAGTCTGAACAAAATCGAATCTTTAACTTGCAGTTAAAAATTAACGCTTTACTGATTGAAACCTAATAAATATTACAGGGAAGGCGCATTTTAAATGTTATCATATTTTTACCTGTGTATATGCCCTATAGAGATGAGCTGCTCGTGTCTAACAGATAAAAAAAAAAGAAAAACATGAATCACACCCTTCTTTAATCCATAGCTTAGATCTGTATACATTGCTCTGAAGACCAATGAATATTTCTGGTCATACCTATATCTCCCGTGGTGCCTCCATGGTCATTGCACTGTCTGATATGGTGGCCATGAAAGAAGTGCTCGGCTTAAACAGCCCCATTAGTGGTAAAGAAGATCAAATAGATTTCATCAAATTCTCACAGGGACTTCATACACTGTTGACCTGAATTTTTACGTATCTTGTCGATTTGTAATTTAAAATGATGTTTTTTGAAGGTATACCAGAGACTGACCCAGACTCTTCCATGGTGAAGCCATTTTTAGCAAGATTTAAAAACTGGAGAAACTCTCCATTTAGTTACCCCTGTGCTGGTCGATTTGTTAGATCGATTTGTATCCTAACAACAGTTATGCCATGGAAGATGCACTAAAATAGTTCTGATTATTTATTTATGGTTATACATACATAATGACTTCAATCATATATATATATATATATATATATATGTATATATATATATATATATATATATATATATATATATATATACTAGATATTAAGCCCGGCGTTGCCCGGGAAATCTAGGTATAATGTGAAACCCCTTCCTAATCTTTTTAACTAATGAATTATTAAATACGATTAATTAGGTTAATTAGGTGCTGATTTATGCAACCTTCCTAATGTGCGAAAATGAACAAAATTTCATACGTCACAAATTACGTTTTACCGTTAACGCTAACCAAACCAACCAATCAACCAACCAAACCAAACATCCTACCGAACCAGCTAACCAAACCAAATAACCAATCAACGCTAACCAACCAAACCAAACCACTAATGAAACCAACCAACCGAACAAACTGATCCACCGACCAACCAAAACAACCAAACAAACCAAACCCACCTAAAACAACCAAATCAACCAAAGCAAACCAACCAGACCAAACCAAATTAAACACCATTAGGTAAAGATATTATTGCTAATTTAATCAACGTTCTAATCCAAACGAAGCATTAAAAAATTTTTTTCATAAAAATGCACTGAAAAGTAAAAAAATAAATACTTCATTATGCAATTTCCCAGTACAAAGGCAGGTTGGTGTGGCACGATACAGCACCCGTGCGCAAGTACAATTCGGTTTTATTAGTAGGAAAATAACTAATTTTACCTTCGGGGAATGACGTCATAGAGGATTTTCATTTATAGCAATGGCGTTCCCATTCTGCAAAAAATGTGTACCATCGGTAAATGACGTCATAGATTATTTATAGCGACGGCTTTCCCACACGCCGCCAGAGGAAAAGATAAACAGTTTATTAGTAGGATATTTATATATATACAAAAAAATATTTCTAATTCAGTATGTCCAGTTTATTTAATTTTGATCTCATTCACGGGAGATCTTCCAATTCTAGGGGGAGCAAAACATTTATTTGCAAACAAATTTTTCTTACGGGAAGACCTGATCGTCATTGGCTGTCTAGAAGAAATGATTTTTAACAACACAAGAGATGAATTCAAGGGAGATAAACAGTTTAATTACACATACTACAGTCAGCTGGGTTTTGTACTCAATCAAGTCACGAAGTTGAACTAGGTTATCTATTTATCTCTGTGGGGTTGATTTTTATTTTATTACTCACAATAATTATTTATTTAAAAGGAGATATGTAATTGTAATATCTGTAAAATATTATGTAAGAGTTCTGAATATAATGAATGACTTTAAAAAAAAAAAAAAGACGTACATAATGGTATTACTGCCACGACTTTTTTCAGAATGATGTATTTGTCTTTTTTAATCCAAAATTCCACTTTAACTGAATGGCATTAAACATTATAGGTTTATGTTGTTTTAAACGCTATTGCTTTGAACTTGTTGCGGTGTATGAATTTCAGCAAATGTTAAATTACATTACATTACACCGCCTTGACGCGCAATATTATAAGTTACTTATTTTTTATTTACAATGATAATTATGGTATTAAATTCTTCTGGTGCATATCTAGAGGAGTAAGTAGCTTACTTTACTTGATACACGGTTAGCTTACTCTAAATTATACACGAGTATCTTGGTAGAGTGGTTGATTCTAGATATTCATCTAAGTAGAACGTGCGTTCGAGTACACTTTTTTTTAAGTGATATATCCAAGGATAAAATAATGTAACCTTGTCTATTACAATGTGTACATTAGAGTTAATTTTTGTGTTTTATTTCACTTGTTTGTTGACAAAATTGTGTATTCGACTCCAAACATATTCTTGATTGGGTGCTACGCCACATACTGCAATCTACTACCGCATTTTATTTGTATTATTTAGTGAGACTCAAAAGACACTCTTAACAAAATCACACAAATATGTGTATTAATATGTATGCGTGCGCTATCTACTATTTTCTGTACGCGCACTCAGCATGATGTATGCTCGTGTACTTCGACAGAACATTGGTGCTTAATCAAAGAAGACGTGTGAGTCTTCATACACTACACAATACATGTCTGTATCCTATATAATATTGTTATATACATTCCCACAGTAGTTTATTGAGTCTTCATACACTACACAATACATGTCTGTAACCTATATAATATTGTTATATACATTCATACAGTAGTTTATTGAGTCTTCATACGGTACACAATACATGTCTGTAACCTATATAATATTGTTATATACATTCATAGAGTAGTTTATTGAGTCTTCATACGGTACATAATACATGTCTGTAACCTATATAATATTGTTATATACATTCATACAGTAGTTTATTGAGTCTTCATACGGTACACAATACATGTCTGTAACCTATATAATATTGTTATATACATTACCACAGTAGTTATTGAGTCTTCATACACTACACAATACATGTCTGTAACCGATATAATATTGTTATATATATTCATACAGTAGTTTATTGAGTCTTCATACACTACACAATACATGTCTGTAACAGATATAATATTGTTATATACATTCATACAGTAGTTTATTGAGTCTTCATACACTACACAATACATGTCTGTAACCGATATATATATATATAATATATATATATATATATATATATATATATATATATAAATTGTTATTGTCGTGTCTCTTTAGCAGGCTAAAACTACTTCTTCAATTATTATGTACTGATTACTTTAAATTATCTTCTAATGTTATTTTCAGCTTTCAAGTTCGCTCATAAAGCACACGAAACATCGATGGTCGCGGTTCAATTATTAATTTATAAATCCACAACATGAACAGTTAATAATAATATATATACATATTTACAAATAACAGAAATCCATAATATGAATAGTCCACAATATCAACTAACTACACATGTTTCTATAAAACTTCATCTACATAATATCACACTACTTGTCCAACTTCTATTCTTACATCTATCTAAAAGAGAACATTTCTTTCTCTTAAGCTGTCTTAACACTCACTGACTTTTCTCTTTCTCTTACTACTTCGCCACTGGTCAGCATTTTCCCTTGTCCTCATTTATTTCACAACTAGCACACTTTTCATATTGACTATCAACTCACAACATGTACTGACTACAGGCATAACAGAATTATGACAGTTATGTACATTCCTACAGTAGTTTATTGAGTCTTCATACACTACACAATACATGTCTGTAACATATAAATATTGCTATGTACATTCCTACTGTAGTCTGTTACGATCATGTCATTAAGACTGACGACAATCTATAACAGCCATTGTTCCTCCTTTTGTTATTGGTTCTATAAATGTGTGATTTAGAAAAAAAGGAAAGTCAATACAGACCAAGCTGAGAGATAAAGGACTGTGTGATTTCATTTGATTGTAACATTAGATCAAAACAAAGCATATTAATTACGGGACTAGTATTAGATGTTAGTTTAGCAGTTAATTTTTTTTTTAAATGTTAAGATGTGTTACGACCCACTCGGTGCGCACCGTACAGTCTACATAGTGAACGCGATGACGCAGTAGAGAGTGACGTAAGAAGCCGGCAAGAGAGTGGCCATGTTGCCGTTGCTGTTGTTTTTATAGATATTAGTAAATACTCTTGGAATCCACGCCTGTGTGTGGTTTTGATTTTATAAACAGAATTTAAAGAGTTGTAACAATAATAAAAAAATAATGAAAAGATGATCCCTTTTATATAATTTGTCTTGAAGATCAATTTTTGCACGCAGAATTGTGTCATTAACGTTATTTTGATTATAATGGACAGGCAATTGTAGTAGCTATTGACACATAACATATTAGAAAGATTTAGTGTAAATAAAGGGCTGGAATAGATTTGTGTTATTATGTGTGAGCCTGAATATATAAATAAAAAAAACAGAGAGAAAAAAAAATAATGTTAGGAATTACAATGGTTAAAATCAAAATTAGATTTTTTTGAAGACTAAAATACAATGCTAGTCCCAAAGCTATATTTAAATCTGCAATTTTGAGACTTACAGAGATTACGGGCTTAGTAAAGGCAGCGATAGTATCGAAAAGCTATATTTAAGGATTAAGAGAAACAAAAACAGGCTAGCGAAAATAGCTTGTACAATGTACATATATATTGTTATAATTCTGCTGGAGACCCCCCCCCCCCACCAGAGTCGCACCCCGAGATGAATTATGAAAGCAACGCCCACACATTGTTATTCAGGCAGTGCTACCACGCCTTAAAACAAGTGCTGAAATAGTGTCATTCGCCACCTACACTTGAACATCCACGCAATGACCTCTACCTTCAGTTTTAAAGAGAAAATGCTGACGCAATCAGCGGGGGTGGTCTGTATTAAAGGTGCCGTGCTGTAATTTATAAGATAACTATATCAAAGGCCCGGTACACGGACCGGCGAGTAACACCTTATAATTGAGTTGTATCCTTTTGACTATCTTTACAAATTCCCCAGTCTATTTTTAGCCGCGGAAGTTATACACACGTACGTACGCCAGGCTAG